>CM040240.1:296790167-297290167 GCA_022545495.1 Chrysanthemum lavandulifolium
TTTTATGTTTATTTTTCTTTTCTTGACTATATATAAGAATGTTTTTTTAACTATTGCCAACTGAAATATTTGAGTTTTTTAGTAAATATTTTAAAATAAAAATAATAATTAATAAATAAAATATTACTAAATATGGTATGAATTATTTTTTTGAAATGAAAAATTCTCACTAGGGGTTTTGTTTTATTATATAAAAGATATATGGTGTTGTTTCGGATATGCTTATAAATTTTGTACTGGTGTATTTAACAAAGTTAGCTTAAATTAAGTTTATAGGAACCAAAGCTTTTATTTTGTAACATATTTGATAACGTAGCTATAAATGAAACTTATGAATTATAGATGTAATATAACATAAAAATATATCTAAACGGATATACATATATTTTAAATGTATTAATATGTCTAGTCATTTCAAATTTTTCTACACCATATAAAAGTTAATTTTAAAATTTCAAAAATTTAAAGCTATTAATGTAAGTAGTCATTTCAAAACGTATATACGAGTAGTGAGCTTCTTTTATTTTTTAAAGTTCAAGTTCTCATAAATCTTCATAAGCTCTTTTAATTAGCAAATGACTTGTGACTATCATCTTTAAAGTGTGAGATGTTCCAAGTCCAAACAATGTTTGATACAAACAAACCTAAAGCTAACACGTTAATGTTCAAATAAGTTTTACTCGGTTTAAGTCTATGCGACAACCGGCAATAACCTCACGCTCTGAAAATTAGTCGGTGATCAAAAACTCAAAAACTAAAACAACACACCAATATCTATGTTATGCGTAGTAATATTTACATAATATAACATAACAATGTAATACTTTATATATCACCTGATCATCACCTTTAGTATTACGTAATACACCGATATCTATGTAATAATATTTACATAATATATATAACATAACAATGTATAATACTTCATATATCACCTGAATCACCTTTAGTATTACGTAATACAACAAAATATTCACATATTCTTGTGATAACCAAGTACTAAAACACCTATATATATAGACCAACTCACCTCAGTTCTCACCACCTCCTCAATATCTATCCACACCATAATTTCATATTTCAAGCTTTTTGCAAAATGGCAAATGACAATCTTGGGTTACCCGCTAACTTTTCGTGATGATGATTGGTGGTGCCTTGTCCGACACTTCAGAGAAACCATCACCAATATGATGGTTATGGTTCATAATGAGGTCTCACACCGGTTAACAATTTGGAATCTAGGAATCACATTGGCGAACATGACAAAATGTTGATGCTACGGATCCTACGTATGTTGGGTCATCTTCAAGGGTAAGGAATGTATCAGCAACTTCACCTAGGTGATCAACAACCCTTTTTTTTCGGGTTTATGTTTTATATATGTTTTTTATTGGTTTTTAATGCTATTTTTTTTAGTTTTTATGTTCTTGGTATATATTTCTGTGTTAGTTTCTTGTTTTTGGTGCATCTTTTGTTGATAGTGGCAAGTTTAATGTCTTATAGAGTTCCTTTAAGAAAGAGGGTGTTATGGATTGCTTATTATTCTGCTTGTTTTACTTATGTGGTTGATAAGCGGATTAGAATTAATGCTTATACCAAGGTGGTTATATGCTAACCGAAAAACATAGCAATCCAAAACAACCCGTTAATAAAATACGAGTGATAGCAATTAGCATTTTTTCAAGTTAGGTTGATTGATCTTTGTGTTTTGAATATGATTATGGGAAATGAATCCATGGTTGGTGTTATTTTTAGAACTTCTTGCATGGTTGAGAGTATCGGATCTTTAATTAGGGCTTTTCGAGATTATAATGTGGCACATATAGTATTTGGATATGGTTTCATTTATAGTGTAAAATTTAGCTCTTTAAATGCTCGAAACAATTTTTAACTTTTGATTATTTGATCCAAAATATTCAGTTTTGACTCAAAACACAATATTTGGATAATCTTTTTAAGACAGAATGCCAAATGCCGCGTTACTTATGATTTATTAATGGTATAAAAGCATACCCTTGCAAGAGTAGTCCTTATTGTGGCAAAAAAAAAAAAAAAAAAAAAAGTCAAAGCTTTTTATTCTTTATGGCGGTGCAAGAACAGTAACTAATAATCAAATAAATTGCATGAACGAAGAAATTTACGTGGTTAGGTTATGAAAATTATGGTAGCATGCTATATCTGTTCTATCAAATAATTGAGAAACACACTCTAAATCTCTAATACACAAGTAGTACATTTTGTTAGGTTTAGTTAGATAAATTTTAAAACTATGCCAAAATTACCGAACTTTCCATATTAGGAATACATCGATTAACGAAAATGGTACTTTACAATCGTTACAAAATGTTTCATTAGTCCCTAATTGTTATGTCCAAACATCATTGCATGCTACGTACGTAAATGGAAAAAATCTTTCTTCTCATTAAATTGTGATCGCTTATGAAAGTAGCTCTTCATTTTCTTTTATAATGATGTTGATTCGGTTTCGAATTAAATTATTGTAGTGATCAAAATGGGTCACCCGAAATTGGTACTCGAGACCGAAATGGGGTTGTCATTGTCAATAATGGTTATCTACCGTGAAGGTAACCATGGATGGAATACCGAGAGACGGAGAGTGGATCTTCGGATCACGACTCGTATGAATCATTAACACAAAATTGATGATATGTTCCGTGATTACGGTGAGTTGGCTTTCTATTGTAACGTAAGTTTTCTCATTTAATTTTTTCCTTTCATAATACAACCGTTCTTGCCAAAATTTATCTCTAGGGTTGAACATGGAAGGAGTGGGACCGTCCTATCTCGCTGAGTGGAAAGTCCGAGTATGTACTGCATATAAAGATGATGAAGGAGACTTGATGTTTATTGGAGACGTCCCATGGCCGTATGTTTCATCAATTTATGCACATGTTCTATAGAGATGGGAGGGTAACGGGTCATTTTTGTTACGGGTTGGGTTGACTTATAACCACTTCTTATCATTAATGTATAAGTCTGATTAGATAAGCAATATTACAACATTAACAATCTAAATCTTTGTTTAAACTTTGAAAATATTCTGTGGTGTGTTCAACCCGTTAAACCCAATCAACCCATTCATAAGTAAATGTGTCATTGCATCTAACGCCATCGACCTTTTTATTTTCAAAAGTCAATCTCGGTCTTAAAACTTTATGGTTTCAAATTTTGTTTTAGGATGTTTCGAATTCGGTGATAAGGATTCGATAATGAAAATTTCCGAATCTTACAACTTTGGTTATCGTGAGCTCACCGTTGAGGCGCCTCTTGAAGAAAGTAAACGACACGACATTTAATGTTAGATATGCTTCATTTAGTTTATGGATGGATGGACTCAACCAAGTTTGTCCGTTCAATGCGTCAGCTTATCCCATTTGTTAGAATTTGGAGTATTAACTGTGGCAAACATATCATTCTATCGGCCCTAATGGCTTTCAAGTTATGATCATTGCGTAGATTCTACAGGGTTATTCATGGACAAAGAATAAAAGGTTTAAAGTTCCAAGAAGATGGTTTCACAAGAGTTACTCATTTCACGATGAGTCATTTATAGTCGTTAGAGGGTCTTAGTGTAACTTAATCTCCTATTTAATAAGTCCCTTAATCTAGGTTACATACACTGAGTGTGCGCCTTTTGTATCACTCTCTCTTTCTCTTAGATCATTTCACCGATCTTGTCTTGTCTTTACATTCATATGATTATTGTCTCATTGACATTAATCTAATCTTGTAACATTTGATACTATTAATCTAAGTCGACTATTGCGCCTTAGATCCAATAAAGGTTCTGTTGTTTATCTCGCTGCCTATACCTTCGCACATGGTATCGAGCTTCGTGCTCACCGATTCTCTTCTACAACTATTGGTGGTTTGGGGTTATTGCTATTGGCGTAATCATCGGTTATCTTCTACTTACAATTAGCCCTAGACTAAGTGAATCTAGGTAATTGTGATTTGTTCTTCCGCTACATATTTCTCTCGTAAGTCTATATCTTGTCTCTTCTTCAAACATACAGTACTTAAGTCTTTGTGGGTGCAAACGGGTAGACTAACATCTTGATCTGCCACCTTTGAGTGGTACGAATACCTGCTCTGGTTTATCCTAGTCCACAGGCTTGGTGCTTGTTGTTTCTTAAATTCAAAGTCTTACTTATCTTTCTATTTGGTCTTATTATTATCTCTGTCTGCTTTATTTTTCTGTCTTACTGTCTTTATTATGGTTGATGGTGATAGTGCTGGTGGTGGTGGTTCCACTGAGAAAGGCTTATCCTTTGGGGATGCTTTGTACTTACACCCTAATAACACTAATGGGACTCCCATTATTTCTATCAAACTCACAGGAACTGAAAATTATAAAACATGGAATATGGCCATGACCTTTGCCTTAAGGAACCATAATAAGTTAGGGTTTATTGATGGTACTTGCATAAGAAACGATTCAAACCCTAATCTTGCTAATCAATGGGATACTTGTAACTCAGGTTGTGGTTACTTGGATTCTTAATTCTCTCACTTAATTATTTGTTTGGGCTATCTATGCCAAACCGCTTATGAAATGTGGAATGATCTTAAAGATACTTATGATAAGGTTGATGGTTCACTATTTTTAATTTGCATAAAAATATAAACTCTCTTAGTCAAAGTGGGTCCTCTCTTGGCGATTACTACAACAATCTTAACTCTTTATGGAAACAATTTGATTGTATGATTAGCTTGCCTCCTTGTACTTGTGAGGTCGCAAAACATTTTGAAAACATAATCGACTAATCAAGTTAATGCAATTTCTTATGGGTCTTGATGACTCCTATGTTCCCATCGAAGCAATATTTTAACCGTAGATCCTTTACCTAATGTCAAAACTGCTTTCTCTCGTTGTCTCCGGAGAAGAATCTCACGAAATGTTTCATCCGGAATAGCTCGCTAAACCCAATGCTACGCCTTTTGTCGCAAAAACTTCGATGGTGGAAAATTTTTGATAACAAAAGAGGTTTTAATAACAAAGTGTCTAGTTTTAATAATGGTAACACTCTAATAGCAGAGGACCAAATATGAACCTCAAATGTACTAATTGCAAAAACCCGGTCACACCATTGATAGATGTTATGATCTTGTTGGCTATCCCGCCGGATATGCTAAGAGAAATTTTAATGGTAAACCTTTCAAGAAGAATAATGTTTCATTGAAACCAATCTTGTCACCGATAATAGTACCAAAGAACTCTCCTGCCTCCTTGTCTAATGAATGACTCTCAAGACTTATGAGTCTTCTCAATGACAACAATGTGTCATCCGCTAATGCCAACTTAGCGGTGTAAAAATTTTCAGAACCTTCTTTAATGGCGTGTCAAGTTTAATATAAACTTCAATAAGTTTTTCAACAACAACACTAAGACATTATCCGAAACATCGCCTTGGTTGGATTGTTGATTCGGTGCAAATCAAAGACATGACCGGATCGAAAATTTTTAATCAATGTTGTTAACATTTCAAATCTTGGTTTAACTGCTGGTCATCCCAACTAGACTCGTGCCTTAATTACAAAAATTGGTGATTTAAAGATCAATAATGATCTAACTCTTTTGATTTACTTGTTGTTCCCGAGTACAATGTTAGTTTGCTATCTGCTCATAAAATTGCTAGAGACAACAAGATGTTTGTCGGGTTTAATGAATCTAATTGCTATATACAGTGATTTACATCAAAAAGGATTGTGGGGATTGGTAAACAACACAATGGGTTATATATGTTTGATATTGATTCTTCATGTAAGATTATTTCTAATAACCGCATATCTGCTTGTCATGTTTCAAAAATCTTTGGCATCAAAGACTTGGTCATCCTCTCGACCAAGTCCTACACATACTTAAACCCACTCTTAAATTTAATAGTACATCCGAAACTCGATCATCTCGTGACACTTGTAATAAAGCTAAACAAACCGTGGAACCATTCTCTAAGTGAACATAAATCAACTAAAATTGGTCAACTTGTCCATCTTGATGTATGGGGACCATATAAAGTCACTAGCGAGATGGTTACAAATATTTTTAACCGTTGTTGATGACTATTCCGAGCGGTGGGTTTATATGCTTAAGGGAAGGATGATGTTTATGTTTCCATTGTTAACTTTACTCACATGCTATCAAATCAATTTGAACACAATGTCAAGATCTTTAGAAGTGATAATGGGACGAATTTGTCAATAATAAACTTCAACATTTTTCCATGAAACGAATTTTACATCAAACCTCTTGTGTTTATACACCACAACAAAACGGTATAGAGAGAAAGGAAACATAGGCATCTCCTTAATGTAGCTAGATCCCCATGTTTCGTGGGAATTACCTCTAAATCTTTGGTCCGAATGTGTTCTAATCACGCCTATGTCATAAACAAAGGCCTCTTCGCCTCTATCCGCAAGTCCCGCTCTTCCTTGTGTATGGGCATGACCCTTCACTCTCTCTCCTTAGAGTCTTTGGTCGCTATGTTATGCCACAATTCTCAACATCTCGATAAATTTGGTAGTAGGTCCGAAAAAGTGTCTTTATTGGTTACTCAAATGAGAAGAAAGGCTATAAACTCTTGAGCCTTGAAACAAAAATATCTTTTACCCGTAGATGTCAAATTTATGAAACTGCTTTTCCTTTCAAATGAAAAATTCGTGTCAAAACCTTTTGTTGAAACCTTTGTACCAAAAGATTTAAATCACAAAAATTTCTTTGACTCACAAATAAGTCCCAATGATGAAGGGAGAGTGACATCCAATGATGATGGCACGATGGTAAGTCATCCTACTAGGATTGACGAACCGCTTGCAACATCTATAGATGATAATACACACCCCGAGGGCAACATATCACATGATTCACATTCTCCGATGCGCTTCGATCCTCGCCGATACAACACCGATTCTCACGAACAAGAAAGAGGCTTGCCACCATTATCGCTAGAAGGTCAACCGTAGTTTCCAAGTTGCCCAAGAATCTTAATGACTTTATTATAGAAGGAAAGTCAAATATGGTGTTGAAAAGGTTGTTAATTACTCCAATCTTAACAAAGATAATTATCGCTTTGCATCTAGTCTTAATAAAAGTATTGAACCTACTCATATGAAGAAGCTATCCATGATAGTAATTGGGTTGATGCTATGAATTCAAATTGAGGCCTTAAATGAAAACCATGCTTGGGATATAACCGATCTACCTCTAATAGAACTCCCATTGGTTACAAATGGATTTTAAAATCAAATATAAAGCCAATGGTGAAGTTGATAGATACAAGGCTAGATTAGTTGTTAAAGGCTATAACCAAAGGGAAGGAATAGACTATGATGAAACCTTTTCCCTGTAGAAAATGTCTCATCGTTAGATGTCTTATTGCCTTAGTCAGAAAAACAAATGGCCTCTTTTTCAACTTGATGTTAACAATGCCTTCTTGTATGGAGATCTTGATGAGGATATCTATATGACCATCCCCAAAGGGTTTTGTAATGAGAACAATAAAATAAAGTTTGTAAACTTGTCAAGTCCCTATATGGCCTAAAACAAGCTCCCGTGAAATGGAATGAAAAACTTGTGAGTGTTTTAAAAGAAAATAACTTTGTTCAATCACAATGATCACTCCTGTTCACCAAAACAGAGAATAACAAGTTTATTGCTCGCTTGTTTATGTGGATGATATTGTTCTTACCGAAACCGCATTGATGAGATAAATCTTTTAAAGAGTTTCTAAAATCCAAATTTCATATCAAAGACTTGGGAAATCTAAAATATTTCCTTGGCATTGAGGTTTTAAAACTGGAATGACATTTGTCTTTCTCAAAGAAAATACCGCCTTGAACTCCTCAAAGAATTTGGTCTTCTTGGGTGCAAACCTCAGTCCACTCCTATGGAACCCAACTCGTGCTTCCATACATTCCCACCATCGATGACCCATTACTTGTCAACATCATCGGTTATCGGGTTACTTGGGAAACTTATCTATCTCACCCATACAAGACCGACATCTCATACTCGCTCATTGTCCGCACAATATATGCATTCTCCCTTAAAATCTCATCCGAATGTGCCTCAATGTTCTCGAGATATCTAAAAGGAGCTCCGGAAAAGGTCTAAGGTACAATTTCAAAGAACTCGAAAATCATCTTGAAGGATATAGTGATGCCGATTGGGCCAAATGCAAGAAAACCGTAAAATCATCACGTGTTATTGTGTTTTCTTCAATGATTGTTTGATCTCATGGAAAAGTAAAAACAAAACACTCTTTCAAAATCTTCCACGTAAGCAGTATAGATCTATGTCTCATCGCGTCAGGAAATCATTTGATTCAAAAATCCTAAAAGATCTAAAAGTTGATATCAATCTTCCTGTTAATCTTTTTGTGACAACAACCGCTTTACAACTTGTCGTCAACCCTGCTTTTCATGAAAGATCAAAACACTTTGAAATTGATGTTCACTTCATCGTGAGAAAATTGCAAGAGGTGTTATAAGTGCTAAGAAGATTGGCTCTTCAAACCAAACTCGCAGACATTCTCACTAAAAATCTCCTGCTTATCAAGATAAATTTTTGTGTGAAAAATTGATATTGTTTGATATGTTTGCTACTCGATTAAGGGGAATGTTAGAATTTGGAGTATTAATCTGTGGCAAACATATCATTCTATCGCCCTAATGGCTTTCAAGTTATGATCATTGCAGAGATTCTACAGGGGTTATTCATGGACAAAGAATAAAAGGTTTAAAGTTCCAAGAAGATGGTTTCACTCAAGAGTTACTCATTTCACGATGAGTCATTTATAGTCGTTAGAGGGTCTTAGTGTAACTTAATCTCCTATTTAATAAGTCCCTTAATCTAGGGTTACATACACTTGAGTGTGCGCCTTTTGTATCACTCTCTTCTCTCTCTTAGATCATTTCACCGATCTTGTCTTGTCTTTACATTCATATGATTATTGTCTCATTGATATTAATCTAATCTTGTAACATTTGATACTATTAATCTAAGTCGACTATTGCGACTTAGATCCGAATAAAGGTTCTCAGTTTATCTCGTTGCTTATACCTTCGTACACCATTTCGAAAAGCGTCTACTTACATTTAAATCATCGATTTAAGAGTACTTTCATTGTAATTATCTCGATATTTTCTTTTCTATGTCTAGATCTCCAGAACTTTTATCCTTAAATCTGTAAATGGCCCTTACAGGTCAAACGGATGAATTTAATAACCATTGCTGGCAACTATTTTATAATAAACATCTCATTTTAATTATACTTTGTCTCTTACGGGTCAAACGGATGAAATTAACAAGTTACTTGTTACCTAATCCGTTTGACGCACTACGCTTTTACACCAACAGTTAGGACAGTGGGAACACTTTCTCGCTTTGGAACTAAATTATTAACTCTTGTCTTACTATCTAATAAAGTATTAATGCCTTCTATAAATAGCAATACTTAAAATTCAGTGATACTTAAAATAGAAATACCAATTAAAACACATTTTTTAACATTAATTTCTCTGCTACATAATTTACAAGTTTTAAAGCTTAACATACACAATACAAAACACTATTAATGTGGTCAAGATATTTAATGTAGTCAATTAATTAACTCGTCAATAAATACAATTAATATCAAACATATTGTACAACCAATTTAAACACAATTCTTGCATTAAATATCACTAATACAAATAATAAAACACATTATACAAATATTTAAACCTGAACGGGCAATGGGACAAATGGCTCGAGCCCGAACGGGCACGGGCAAACGGGCTCGAGCCCGAACGGGTATGGGTTAAACAAAATTCTTGATATCCATAAATTTATTGTAAAAAAAACATAATAAACTAAAATACATGATTCACCGGAAAATTTTATTTCAGGGTACCCGCCGCCACAACGCCAGAGGCGGACCCATGGCATAGGTAGGTGGTTCCCAGGAACCACCTTAAGAATCCAAGTTATTTAGAAGCGATGTGTTAGGTTATTTGGGGACCTATCTTGAAAAACTACCGGGAACCATCTTAGAATTCGAACGAGTGAACAATAGTGACAAACCATTCGAAATAAGGAGATTTAACTGGGGGGAAATTTCTTGTTAATGGAGATGGAGACATGTGGGTGGTGTAGCATGAGAAAGAAGAAGTATAAGTTAAAAAAAGAGAAGATAAGTTAATGTAAAAAAGAAAATGTAATATGTATATTGTCACGTGATGACAACAGTTTTAGAAAAAGTAAAAGCATTATTATTAGTTATCCAAATTTTTAAAACCTCAATTGTTTTGTTTATTTTCTTTAATACTGCAAATTTAACACTTTTTAAAAAAAATTGTTTGTCTATCTAAAATGGCGAAGCTTAGCTACTAATTGAGAGCATCTACAATGCATCAAGTCTTAAAAACTTGATGCATTTAATGCAAATCTAGTTTCATGACTAAGACTTGTATGAAAGACTTGGTGTTTATCAAGCTTTTCTAAAAAGCGTTTCAAAAAACTAGTTATGCAATGCAAAAAACTATATCAAAAAGCTTTTTGTAATAGTAAAAGGTCTTTATTTGGTTTTCCCATTGTTGATGCTCTGATATGCTATCTCAAATTTATAATTACTAGTATAATAATTTGTATGAACAAAGTTTAAATAGGTATATGATTTTTTATATTTTTGCTGAAGATCAAAACTTGTAACCGGATGGATTAAATGATCTTGTAAAAGTTGGATTCAAAGCTTTGTATGGGTAAACAAGTTCACGTGAACACAATGTGCAAACATTTTCATGTTTTATAACAATGCAATTATGTTAAATTGTACCCGACCCCATTAGTTATGCTAAATTGTACCCGACCCCATTAGTTATGTTAAATTGTATCGAGATGATTCATTGATTGATTGACACATGATTTATTGTCTTCAAGCCAAGGAACCACCTTAGTTTAGTGGCTAGATCCGCCACTGCACAACGCACGGGTACCCTGCTAGTAACAATAAGAATGAGTGTTGTGTTTACATTATTTTCAGTAAGAATTAACATACTTCGACATATAATTAACATACTCAAAAAGTTTTTTAAAAAAATGAATAATCTCTAAACATAATTAACAGAAAATTGCTATTTGTCTCGTGTTCTGACCAGTCAATGAAGTTGTTATACAAAAGGTCGTTGACAGGCGATGTGCTAAACACATGTCTATCTTTGTCATTAGTTGAGTGATTAGATCTGCCATTGTTGGTGTTACTACCACTCTTTCTACGAGGTCTTGCTTCCGCAAGCCTACTTATCACATCTCTCATGGATGGTCGATCCTTGGGAAGCTTTGCAGTACAAACTAGTTATAATATCCGTGGACGCATGGGGTTTTGACAAAAAAAAATTATTCTATATTAATACTGAATATTTTGTCTTTAAAGGTAATTGCATATAATTATATAGTTATAACTTTCATGCACACACGCAGTTTACATATAAATCTAATTTATTTTAACATTTTAGTTCAGTATATATACATATAAGAATTTGCCCATGAAAATTGTGATATAAGTACAACTAATACTTATGCACGAGTTTTTCATTATGCATTAATATCCATTAGAATTTGGTAAAATATTTGTAAAATTTATGTTAGGTAACTCAAGATTTAATTTTATTTAACTGACAAAGATGTTGATGTTGTTATTTAAATTTCACTACTGATATTATGTTGTACACATGATGCAAGTTTAATAGCACATAATGAGCGTTGATAAAGTTAAAGTATACTCCTTCAATTTTTTTAAAAATGTTCTTCTAAATATCCTTATATATATAAATAAGAATTACATGAGTCATTGTTATAAGTACAATCACGTATATTTATTTTTATATTAAAGTAACATGTGCTTACAATTTGATAATTATATTCCCGTTTTCAGTAATTTACCCGTATTTAAAATGTAAACTCGTGTCCATATAGGTTAAACTTTTAAAAATGAAATAAATGTGTCCTTATTGAACGTATATAGTAAAAAAAATGATACTTATAATCTTATGCAAGTTTATATGTTGTTATTTTGAAAAAGCCTATATATTTATGAAATAAATGTGTCCTTATTGAACGTATATAGTAAAAAAATTGATACTTATAATCTTATGCAAATTTATATGTTGTTATTTTAAAACAGCATATACATTGTACTTTTTAAGATATAAAGTATAAAAGGTATAAAGTATAAAGAAGTATTTGTTTATAAAAGTCCAAAGTTATTTTGTTCCAACCCATATTATAATAAAATAATATTATTTAATATGATATTATAATAATATAATCGGTCATATGGTGAAGTCGAACAAAATTTGAAAGCGTGTATATAATAAAAAAGTAAGTGTTTCAAGTCGACTTTTAAAAGTACTTATTTTATGGCTACCCTTTATAATCCAAAGTTATTAAAAACATGGAGGCTTATAATATTACACTTAACTCTATTTAATTTTTAAAAATTCAATCACTAAAGTTTTATTAATTACCTCCTCTTTTTTTAAGTTTTTGTTTTCACATATTTAACACCTATATTTTTATTTTATTTTTATCAACCAAATTTCTCCACCAAATTTATTAAAGTTTGACCAAAATCAATTTAATTTTGACTTTTATTAACCAATCACATCACACGATTTTACTTACGTGGCGAAATCGAGCTCTCCTATTGGTCCAATTGTTTTTTCAATAAGAATGAATTGACAAAATTCCTTTATTATATAAAAGATAGATTTGGAGCTTAATTAGCATGGAACCTCGTTTAACGTTTATCTATTGTTTATGTAACAGGGCCAATATAAATCAACTTTGGTGGGTCATGAAGTCAAAAAAAATACTTGTTACATGTGACCTTAAAAAACTCATAATACCTTGTGGTGCTGTTCTCGTTCAAGAAAATAATTATATCAAGAAAGAATCGGCTATTGTATGCAGATTACGTAACTTCAAGTGATTAGCCGTTGAGACTTCGCCACTCAGATGTCAGAGGCATCATCTGCTTCTTAAGTTGCTCCTTGGGCTTTTTGATCTTCTTCTCGTAAAATTGTTTGAACTTGTATAAGGAAACATTCACCCGAATACATTCAGTATACCTTGGGGTGTTGTTCTCGATCAAGAAAAGAATTCTATCAAGAAAAGTTCCGCTATCGTAAGAATCTATGTTCATTCCATTTATATCATCAGTTTATTCTTCCAAAAGATCCAAAAAAGAATTGTTAAACCGGATCAACAACAATGTGATGGACAGGCTCCGGAGAATAATAAACGAGCTATTGGATTGTTAAGCTAAAGTTTAGATGTGAATTAGCTTCAAATATAGCAATTCATGTTAATACTTTTAGTGTCTTTGGTTAGATTATATGGTGGTGCCTTTTCTAATAAAGTTGGTCTTATTGTGATAAATGTAATTGCCCGGTATGTTCTTATAGAATGAGAGCTACAATTTATAAAGCATTAGCTGCCTTTATAACAAATATAGGCTGCTTTTATATTTTTTTCGAAGCATTACCATATAAATCTCTTTGAACACTATTTTAAATATCGATTTTGACTCAGATTTGTATAAAAATAGTTTAAGAACACGGAAATTATTCGAATTTCGAAAATAAGCTATTAGGAAACATAACAATATATATTGGTTTCGGATTCATCTTCCATGCCAACAAAGTCTGCTTCATATAAAACACAAGCTTCTGAGGTTGCAAATGTAGAACAAGTCCTTTCATATATCTGATGGCGTACACTTGATGAATATGTCCCCTTCTTTGTTTACACAACCTAAAACCTTTAATTATCCACAGGGAAAATCATGGTCTTCAAAATTACACAGTAGCACCCATTTTTTCTTGTGGTTCAATACCCAAATCTACGTTGTCCTATTACAAAAATATCCAACTTGGCCATTTAGGTTAACCAAGTGGTCGTAACCACAAGTATTGAATATCCTTTTGGTAGGATTACTTATTGTTTTGAAAAAATTAATAAGCCCAAATCCCTCCCTCTTTGCATCTAACAATGCAAACAACCATTAGCGAATATGGCTTCACCGACTATTGGATAAGACGAGACTTGAGATATTTCTTGCCGCAATTTTGTGCCAAATACATGCACCATGGTGCATAGTTTCTTACAGTATTAGTTGAGGAATCAAAACCAATCCCACGTGACTCTTGGATCATGGAAGCATAAAAAGGTATAGGTAAGGTTGGCAGCTTGTAGCACTGTTTCTTTATATGATGAATCACAGCCAAAGTGGTTACGAATTCACCATCGTCTTCAGATACATAGATAAGCCCATGGCAAGAACCTAGAAATTCGATATTTGTTATAGAAGATTTGAAGAGCAAAAATTAAAAATCGGGGACCTTTTTTGGCCTAAAGACACGAGTATTAGTAGTACAAGATTGATCAATTACGTGGAAACAAAGAGAGCGCAGACGTTTTGGAGGGTTAAGATGGAGCATGATTGGCGTGGGTTCTTCAGTAAAGTGTCCGCCATGCATGACAGCGAGGTAAAAATCATCAATGTACTTACGCCATAGTTTTGATACGCACTGCAAACGAACCAAAGGTTTTAAGGGAATTCTTGACAAGATGTCGAGCATGATGTATGAAGGTATGTCCCTCATGACTCTCCGCACCAAAAAATAAAGTTGCGATCCTCTTAGTTCAGGTACTCTTTTTTTTGGGTAAAGGGTTTCCCCGGTAAACATATCACTCCAAAAAACATTTAAGTACAAAGGATATGAGTGAAGTCCCATATCTCAGCCCGTTACATAGGCGGTAAAGCTAACATAACAAGACACTTCATATCCTTAAAACAGTAAAACAACCACTACTCACTAGATTACATTTGACACAAAACCAAGCCTAATCTAATGTCTAGATTGCTTACTACCACGACCTTGGAGCTTGATATCATACATGTCAGAAAAAGCATCCAATTGCCCTGGTAAATCATAGACTTGATCCGCATAATCATCATAATAATCTTCAAGCTCATGACCGCCGCCATTTGATGCAAGAAATTTAGCCATAGGATTATCCGACTCAAGCACCTCCTCATCATCACTGTCAGGAACAATCACATCCCCCACTTTAGAGAATGGGTTACCCACCATAGAATACGGAGAGGAAGAAGAACTAGGCTTAGTAGCCGTATCATATGCCTTTTCTTTCAAATCAACCTTTTAAGAGGTTTACCATCATCATCCACAAGAGTAACTTTCCTCAATAATTAGCTTTTCAAGCTCCTCAATTTTTCCAACGATAGGAGTAGTACTAGTGCTACCATTTCCACCCTTAGCGAGCTACCATCTTTGGTCAAGTCAACAAGAACACTAGGGATATCACCTCATAAGTATCAACCATATTAAGAGCATCAAACGGATTTGATGTAGCAATATTCGTCTCACTTGTACTAGCCACTTCAAGAATCCTCTCTTTGTAGCATCCGCTTCTTCGACACGGTGATACACTCGCTTATTATTTTTAGAGGCTAAATTTAGCCCTTTTCCCACCTCAATACCACAAACGCCTTCCTTTGAGGCATTTGGAACCCATCATTCTTTTGTGCTTGATGTTTAAGGTCAACAGCACACGTTTGGGACATTGGGTCTCATCATGGCCAAAACCATACAAACACCACAACGAGGTGGTTTCCACTCATATTCCACTGACAAGATGCAATACCTCCCCTTCACCATCCCAATTTGGCACAGCAATAACCATTGTCCCCTTAAGCTCCCGATCCACCTTGATGTCAATCAAAGCTCAAGCATAATCAAAACGCCCCCATGACTGGGACACATAGAGCTCGTGTATGCATCAAGCATAATAGGGGTACCGATTTTGGTAGCCATGGCACTCAATCCATCTTTAGAAACGCAGCAATAGGAATATCATGTAGTTTCACCCAGACAGGGATCGAACCCAAATCCTCTTTAATAAAACTCGTCCTGGGGTCCACTTCTTCAAAATAATAGGAACGGATCGAATAAACCTAGGTCCATTCTCTAACACTCCATTAAATCCCTCAATAGAGGCAAATTTGAAGAAAAATAAACCCTTAGAATTCATCATAGAACGTACCACACCAAACTTCTTCCATGCGTTCTTCACGTAGTTATCAACTACGGGAAATGCAACCCTCTTGCCAATAAAATACCCGAAAAGAGTATTATCAAACTTAGAATTAGCTTCCAAGACAGATGACAAAGTAATGTTTACCTCGGCCTTCTCATTAAGAGGATTTGGGTTTTGTTTATATGGTTATACAACAAAATTTACATAAACATTAGTAGAAAATTTTGTGCAAAAGGACTTTTCTAACGGCGATTTTCATTAAAAAAAAAAACTGGTAAGATCTTAGAGGGAAAAAACTACAAAAGGGATCCTAAAACGATTTTTCGGATCAATGATCCAATTGGTTCAAAGTGGAGTAGATCGAATTTTTAAACCTTGATGTACGAACTATATATTGAGGGAAAAGATTTTCACTTCTTCGTCGAGTTTCTCTTTTCTTGGTAGTTTAAGATAAAAAGAAATTCAATTTCTAACTGTCCAAATCACCCACAATAAGTGGTTAGTACATGAATCTATGTTGTTGATTAATTGAATACTTTTGCGTAGATATATATATATACGTTTTTCTTCATCATGAGTTCGATAATAGATGTACTCAATCAATTACTAAGGCAAAGCCCATGGGAAACACTCGGTATGCAAAACCTTTTCGCACGTCAATGTGACCAAATAGAATATTTGAAAGAACATGACGAGGAAATGGATACTTATGTAAGACGGTATCATTATCTTAGCTTTATACTAGTTCATTTCTTTGCGTATAAGTTATTTATAATTCTCCTTTTTGTTGTTATGCTTTTAGTATACAAATAGTATTGAAAAATTCAAAAGCGAGTCTCGAGAGTGAGCTGCTCTAGTCTCTAAACTTGAGGAACACACTCAACTGCAAAACATGTTGTGTGATGAGGAAAAAGAAGATAAGCGAATCAAAGATATGTATACATATATAAGTGCTTATTATTATTATTATTATTTTCTGTAATGTCCATCGTTTATATCCTTCCTTCAACAGCTGAAACTGAGGCAATCTCTATCAAGATAAACAAAGCTCGTGAAGCACTCATACCTTTGCGATATCAGCTTCTTGACCATCAATTCGAGCTTTGACTCAAATACCATTATAAGAGTATTTTGTCTGAGTGGCGATCTTAAGCCCAAGAATAGTAGACCTTTAATATTAGTTGATATTTGTATACTACTAGTTATTGTTTTGTATTAAGGCCCATTTGTATTATTTTAGGTCTAGCCCATGCATGTTTACTCTAGAATCATTATATGTAACAATATATATGATTGTTTAGATGAATGCAAATCAAGGAATTCAAACATTCCAATATGGTATTAGAGTAAGTTTATATCGATGCTAATTGGGCATGTTGCTCCTCTACACGGCGGTCCACTTTAGGTTACTGTGTTTTTCTGGATGATAATTTATTATCTTGGTCATCCTAACATCAGCACACCCTCTCCGCTCTAGTGCTATTAAGGCAAGCTAAATATTGTTTAGATGAATGCAAATCAAGGTTGTTTCTACGGCGGTCTACTTTAGGTTACCGTATTTTCCGGGTGATAATTTATGTCTATGACTATATGGCCTCGTAATCTGCTTCGTGAGCTACATTCTCCTTTATCGTTTGCCACCCTTGTCTATTGTGACAACGTTAGTGTCATTTATCTGTCTGCCAACCTGGTTCAACATCAGCGGACGAAACACATTGAGATAGACATACATTTTGTCCGTGACATGGTTACCTGGTCAGGTGCGCGTTCTACATGTTCCCTCTCGTTATCAGTAAGCCGATATCTTTACCAAGGGGCCGCCTTCGGCTCTGTTTGAAGAATTTTAATCCAGTTTTAGTATCCGGCCTCCTCCTGATCCAACTATGGTGGCGTATTAGTTGACATTTGTATACTACTAGTTTTTGTTTTGTATTAAGGCCCATTTTTATTATGTTAGGCCAAGCCCATGCATGTTTACTCTAGAATCATCATATGTAACAATATATACGGTTGTTTAGATGAATGCAACAAACCTTCCAATACTTTAATACATAGGTACAATTTTTTGAATCTCTTAAATTTATTACGGCTCAACTGTGTCGTTTTTCAATTGTAGTAATCTTCTAGATTAAAAGATTTAACTGCAACATATATAGTCGTTGTGTAACGGTTACAAAAATTTATAAGTTGGTTCACCAACGGTCATCGTTCATTCTTGAATAATGGTGGTTTAAAATTTGAAAACTATATCAACAAAAATGACCGTTGTGTAACGGTCAGAAAACTATAAGCTCCTATAATGTCTTTCTATGACTGATTCTTTCTTGCTCATATTTCTTTTTATTTCCTTACACATTTCTCTCAATCTTACATCATCAATTATACTCTTGTTTTACATGGTTGTTTTTTTTCGCTGATGTTGTAGCTTCTGTAAACGTATATTATTGCATATCCATCCTGAATACATTCTACATGACTAAATACTAAACAAACGTGCCCTACAATGGGCCTATAAACATCAATGGGCTATAAAATAAGAATGGGCTATACAATCAAACAATATCTCTTACTACTTTCGCAGCTTGAGCGGAGATAACCGAACACTCAAGCTGGAGCGAAACTCTTCAAATAACGCAGTAGGTAAGCCTTTGGTGAAGATGTCTGCATCCTGATATCGAGACGGAACATGAAGAACACGTACATGTCCCATAGCTACCAAATCACGAACAAAGTGAATGTCAATCTCGATATGCTTTGTGCGTTGATGTTGCACGGGATTAGAAGAGAGATAGACAAAGACTCACATTATCACAATAAACAATCGTAGTGAGAAAGTGGTGTGTGAAGCTCACGTAATAAATTACGTAACCAAAGACGTCTCAAGAATCGTGATTGCCACACCGCTGATACTCACCAAGACTAGATCGAGAAAGTGTGAATTGCCGCCAGAGGACCAAGAGAGAAGATTGTTGCCTAAGAAAACACAATAACTCAAGTGGGTCGGTGTAGTAGGGCAACCACCATCAGATCTGAATAAGCCACCAAAGAGGATGTCGAAGATGAATATAGCCGTAATCCATAGTCCAACGTACTCGAACATAACGTAGTATCCGCTAAGAGCGAATAATGAGGCTCCCAAGGATCATGCATAAAAAGACAAATATGTGAACAACATAAGAGATATTTGGCCTAGTAAATGTAAGATACTGAAGAGCACCTGCAAGACTACGATACAAAGTGGGATCAGGAACATGATCACCATCAGCAGCCAGTTTGGTATCTGTATCACATGAGTCCGACATGGGTTACAAGTGAGCATGTTGGCACGCTCAAGAACCTCAGTAGCATACTTCGATTGAGAAAGAAACATCCCCGAAGTATTACGGGTCACAGAAATGCCCAGAAAATAATTAAGAAGGCCAAGATCCGTCATGGAAAACTCTGCATGAAGAGAAGCTATAACATGTTGTAGAAGAGTAGTTGAGGATGCAGTCAAAACTATATCATCAACATATAATAATAAATAAGCAGTGTCCGAGCCACAGCGATAAATAAATAGCGATGAGTCACACCGACTATGATGAAACCCAACTCGAAAATAAGCAAGAAACCGGCGAAACCATGCCCGGGAGCTGTTTAAGCCCATATAACCATCTCTAAAGACAAACATGATCGGATAGCGAGGATCCCGAAAGCCGTGAGGCGATGCATATAAATGGCCTCGGATAAAAGCCATGCAGAAATGCATTCTTGACATCAAGCTGATGAACTGG
Source organism: Chrysanthemum lavandulifolium (assembly GCA_022545495.1). Classification (NCBI taxonomy): domain Eukaryota; kingdom Viridiplantae; phylum Streptophyta; class Magnoliopsida; order Asterales; family Asteraceae; genus Chrysanthemum; species Chrysanthemum lavandulifolium. Next base: position 296,810,061 of record CM040240.1, read on the forward strand.
CCAATGTCTAGAAATAGCAAGACTCAGAACTGTACGTATAGTAGCCGATTTGACAACCGGACTAAACGTCTCATCAACATCAATACTTGTAAGCTGTGTACTACCATTCGCCACAAGGCGAGCCTTTTAGCGGTTAAGACTACCATCTACATTATGCTTGTGTCGAAAAAGCCACATAGAACGAACAATGTTCGCGTCCGGTGGTCGAGGCACAAGAATCTAAGTATTATTTTTAATCAATGCATTATATTCATCTATCATAGCACTATACCAATTTTGGTCTTTAGACGCATGGGTGTATGACTTAGGAAGCGGTGAAATGGTGGACACGTGGAAGCTAAAACATTGGGTAGGACAGTTAGAACCAACACGAAAGCGAGTGACCATGGGGTGAGTCGACACGGGATTGGGATTGGGAGGTGGTGCCGGGGAAACAACACCGAGATTGGGGTGAGGTGAGTGGCGTACTGCATCGGGAGGTGGAATTGAGGTTAGGGCAGGTGAGTGGATTATGTAGTTTGCGTTTGGTATGGACCGGGCATATGGGAGGATTTGCGGAAGGAGTGGGGTATGGTGAATAGGTTGATAAGTGGATTGGTTTGGCATATGAGGTTGTAAAGGGGTGGGCGTAGGTGGTGTAATGGGAGTGTGAAGTAGATGTTGTTGAATGATATTAGGTGATGTGTCAAGGAAGGTGTAAGAAGGTGATGAATTAGGAGTCATAGATCCATAAGGAAATACTGTCTCATCAAAGTTAACATGACGAGAGAGGATGATCTTGTTGGTGTTTAGATCAAGACACCTGTAGCCACGATGGTTTGTAGGATATCCGAGAAAAATAGACGGGGTGGCACGCGGTTCTAGCTTGTGATTGGTGTTGATATGAGGGTAACTAAGGCAACCAAAAACACGCAGATCCGTGTAGTTTGGTATGGTTTTGTAAAGGAGAATATGAGGAATGTCATTGTTTATGGCGGTGGAAGGTATGATGTTTAGGAGATATGTTGCCATGTGAAGTGCCTCAACCCAAAAAGGGTGGTAAGTGTGCTTGAAATAAAAGTGTGCGGATGAGGTTGTTAATGGTACGTATCATCCGCTCAGACGGCTATTTTGTTGAGATGTTTTAGGACAAGAGAAGCGAATGGTAATACCATTAGATGCAAATAATTGGTGTAAGGCATTGTTGTCAAACTGGCCCCATGATCACATTGCAAAGATTTAATGTCACAATTAAATTGGTTTTTAACAAAAGCACGAAAATGAATAAATTTAGACAAAGCATCAGACTTACTGCGTAAAGGATACACCCATAAATAATGTGAAAAATGATCTAGAAATAAGACATCTATACTACATAAAATGGAAAAACAGTCAAAGTGAAAAAGTGAAAAAGTGGAATGGTCAAATGAGAGAGAAAGACATATCTAAAGGCATATTTAATACCCTCTTATCACAACTCACTCAAAAACACATACAAAATGCTCTCCTCTTCCGCACATCTCATCAACCACCATGCTCACCACCACAAAACCCCTCCACCACCGGACCACTACACCACCGCACCACTCTACCATCGCCTATCGTTAATTGTCTGCCGCTAGAAACCGCTGCCACCAGGCGCGGGTACTTGGCTATAGTATTTAATACCCGAAATACTCGGAAGTGGAGAGGTCCATAAATCCAAATGAATATATCAAAAGGAGACTTAACAACTGTCTTAGAAAGCGAAAAAGGAAGTCGCACGTGCTTGCCAAGCTGACAAGCATGACAAAGCACGGGAGACTTAGTCTTATTACATGAAATGAAATTATTAGAAACTAAAGAACGTAACACGTCACTTCCAGGGTGACCAAGATGTTGGTGCCACGTTTGCTGACTGACCAGAAAAACTTGAGGGATTGACGAAGATGTGACCGGATCTGGATCACGGTCTTTGTCACATCGGAGCGCAATTTGACGCCGCCCGTAAATCCTTCACAGAAAAACCAAACTCATCAAACTCAACAGTACATTTATTTTCACGAACAAACTGACGGACCGAGATTAAATTTTTTACAATTAGGTAATGAGAACATTATTTAAATGAAGGGTTCGGTGTGGGGTGGTCAGAGTGCTATGGCCCGTGTTAGTGACGGGAATAGATTCCAGTCACCAACAAAAACAGATGGATAAATACATGTATTAAAAATAGTACTAAGATTATTAGCAGAGGAGTTTAAATGAGAGGACGCACCGGTGTCCATGTTCCAATTAGGATTGGCAGTATCTTGAAGCGTCATGGTGTTGAATGCTTGAGGTAGAAGCGTTTCTTGACCGGGTAAATTAGACTGCGAAGCCGAGCCGTGAACAGTGGTGGTATATAATGCTTGTTATTTGTATGACCAGAAGACCTATTTGAGGACCTGTTACCAGTAGAGGTAGTAGTACTAGCATGATTTGTGTCATGAAGAAAACGACAATCTGTACCATGTAAACGTATATTATTTCATATCCATCATGAATACATTCTACATGACTAAATACTAAACAAACGTGCCCTACAAATGGGCCTATAAACATCAATGGGCTATACAATCAAACAATATCTGCTAACAGCTTCTTCCCATATTAGTCAAGATCATTATGTACATTACTTATCCTTGTTTTAAGGTTTTGATTTTTATTCCATATAAATTTTGGAAATATAGGTCTTGCTTAGGATCTGACATTCATTTCCGGCTCAGAAAGTCTCTAAAGAAATTGGTGCAAATGCGTTCTCCAGATCAGCTCAAACCGCAAATACTGATCATCACATACGGAGTGAGAATAAGGCAGAACGAGGGTTCCAAATGTGAACGCCCGAGTGGGACAACGAAAGAATCTCCATTTATAAAGCATATTAATCCGTTAATCTCATCATATACTTAGATGACCAATCATCTTGGGGTTGGCTCATCTAATAGTACCTAGCTTGGGTGGTTGTTATCATCCAAGAAAAGAATTCTATCAAGCAAAAATCTATCGTACGAATCTATGTTCATTCCGACTATATCAGCTTATTCTTTCAAAAGATCAAAAGAAGAACTGTGAAACCGGATCAACAACAATGAGGAGAGGCTCCAAAGAACAAAAACAAGCTATTGGATTTTCAAGCTAATGATTGTATGTAATTTATGCGAGATATTTCATATGAGAGTTACAAACGCATTAGCTACAATATTTCAGCCTTCATATCAATTTTTTTTTACTGTAATATACTTTGTGTTGGTAAGCTATGAAGACATCTTAATTGTGAAATCATGGATTCATATAATAGAACACATATTATGTGTCAAATACATTAAACCCGATATTTATCTTAGCCCATAGCAACAATTTGAGCCTTGTTCATGCTCCAAGCATTTAGACTCGAGATAGTCACACTTTTTGTGCCATTGTTGAATACATAGAGCTTGGCTTGTTCGTTAATCGCTAGCTTTGGATATACTCTAGCAGTAATACAAGTTAGTCCTTCTCCACCAAAACTTTCGACAATAGAATGATCAATCTGAAAATTCATAACCAAAATATATTATGCCCAAATATAAATATCTAAAACACGAGCACATGTACTTGTACGTGTCTACCAAGTATATATAACAACGTACGCTTAGTAACGTACCAAGCTTCTTAGTGAAATCTTGCCATGAAGAGGGTCCAAATCAAGCAAAGCTCCATAGATACTTTTATCTACTTCTGCTGCCATTGAAGACCTGTTTTTGAAAGCATATGTAAGCTTGTTAAAGATTTTCATATGCCAAAATAATAAGTATATTCGTAATTTGGTATCAATGGATCGTATAGAAAAGAGGATTTGCGTCTAACCTGCTTTGATCACTACACATGAGCACTACAAACTTGTTAGGACCTTTAAACACTCGGAAAAAAACTGCAGTGTGTTCTGTCAAGTTCTTTGATGCCATAATCAATATGCCAAATGGACCAAAACTGCCGCTCACGGAAGCATTCTTTTGTGCACAAAGAAGTTGTGGATCAACATTTTCTGAATCTATCAATTCTGCTTCTTTCAGACTCATTATACTAAACGACACTTCTACATCAGCCTGAAATACAACTTCCATTACTTAATGGTTAAAAAAAACTACTCGTATATAACAACAAAGAATGGAGCCAATTTTACACACTTGTGAGGCTGTGATGTTTGGTACTTCGATTCGGGTCCCACCCTTGAGTTCGTGTTTCGCAATATTTACTTTTTTTCCGCGTAGTTTCTCAATTTCCTTCACGGGCCACTGAACCAGCTGTTTCTTATTATCACTAAGCCAAATGCTTCTAGGAAACGACTGAAACAATATAATCATTATAAAAACCATATGCATTGCATTTTCCGGAAAAACCATTTTGATCATCTAAAAAACGACTTACCTGAAGACCAGACCAACCTTTTTTCCTAGCATCTGATTCGCTGTCGCCTTCATTAACCCATCCCCATATTACCCTTCTTTGTTTAGCAGTGTCGTAAAAAGACTTTGAAGCATAAAACCGCCCATAATCATATTGAAATTGTGTATTACTAACCTTGAAATCGTTACCAGCAACAACAAATTGATCCATTTTTGTGTCATACATCCCGAGAACATAATACTCATGACTATTAAAACTCGCTTTAAGGACATGTATTGTGTTATTTCCTCGATAAGACGTGTCTAAACCATTTTTGCCACTAGAACTAACAGGATAAAAATCAGGACACTCCCACATACCGGTCTCTTTAGAAAAATGGAATGGTTTTTTCGACCTAGTCCAGTTTACACCATTCGTGCTATAATACAAAAGCGCGGCTCCTTGACCGTTGGTCAGGGCACCGATCACGATCCTCCAGTTCCCATCAGGACCCATCCAAGCCGTTGAAGGGTCTCGGAACTGGTCATGGATTGTGTCGTTGTCCGGGGTCAGGAAAGGATTACCGGACCATTTGACCCAGTCTTTTAAATGAGGGTCAGATAGGTTTTTCGGGAAGGCTATGTTTTGAACCTGGCTGCTGTTTACATCAAGTCCGTGTATAAGATCACGGGTTTTGGACCGGGTAGGATTGTGGCTGAACCGGACAAGCAGCCTTGGATGTCGTAAGGGTCAGTTGGTCTGAGAGCAGGTTCCAAAATGAGCCAGTTTACTAGATCATGTGAAATGGAATGACCCCATGTAATGTTGCCCCATAGTGGACCATATGGGTTGTATTGGTAGAATAGATGGTAGACTCCTTTGAAATACATTGGACCTTTAACAAATTTCACAATAGTAACAAAAAATTTGTAAGAAATTTTACACTGAGGTAAATATAATATATTAGAGCAAACTGCAAAAACCATCCTTATGGTTTGCCAAATTTGGCATTAATCACCCCTGTCATAAACTATTGGCAAGTATCATCCCTGAAAGGTCAAACGTCTAACACTTTACATCCTTAGAGGGATGATTTTTGCAAAACTTTTTGCAAAAATCATGCCTAATAAGTCGGGTTGAAAACGAGCCGAGTCAAGCCCGAGCCTGCCAGAGCACGAGCTCGGCTCGTTTAAGTTTTAAAAAGCTCGAGCTCAAGCTCGGCTCATTTCAAGCCTTAAAGGTTAAGCTCGAGCTTGGCTCGTGGTAGGTTATATAGGCTCGGGCTCCGCTCGTTTACACGATATGTCAATATAAAGTTAAAGCTTGGCTCGAACTCGAGCTCGGTTCGTAATATATTTTTATTGTGCTCGTTAATAAGCTCGAGCTCGGCTCGTATATATGTTTAATACTTCAAATATAATAATATCGTTTAGGCTCACGAGCCCAAACGAGCTTTTTATGTAAAGCTGGGGCTCGAGCTCGTTTAATAAATGAGCTGCAACTTAGGCTCGGCTCATTCGATCTTTTTATCGATCCGATCCCGAGCTTTTCACGAGCGGCTCGGCTCATTTCTACCCCTACTAATAAGAATGATTTTTGCTAGACATTTAGCCTCCTAGGGATAATACTTACCAATAATTTCTGACAAGGATGATTGGTGCCAAACTTGACAAATCACAAGGATGATTTTAACAGTTTTGCTCTAATATAAATTTTAATCCTTTTATGTAAAAAAAAATTAAAAAAAAATCTTACCATTAGGATCTGTGATTTTGTTAGCAGCCAGTTTAGTCACATAACATGCCATGATGTCAACAAAATTGAATTAGAACATGAATAAACAAAATAAACTACAAATAACTCAAGTAAAAGCATCTAATGAGAAAACATATAGTCATATACCATTGATCCAGTTTTTGGGAGGCTGAAAGTGAAAACCAGTTCTGTAAGGCTGCAAATCGTCTTGAGTAGATGCACGAACCGTGAAACTATTAAGAGCAGAAACTAAACAAAGAGAAACAACCATAGCGAAAACCATTTCTCGTACACATCTTTCCTTCCACATAGCTCAACGAAAGAAGAACAAACGAAATTATGTGGTTCGTGTTACTTAGTTTAACCATATGTGTATGACTTTCTATTTATATGTGTAAGAAGAAGAAAAGAAGAATTTTGATTACTCAAAGGTGGAAAAGTTGCATATCCACAATGAGTGCATATCATCATACAGTATGTTGGAAGAAGGAAGCTATCGTTGTCGAATACTTTGGTGGTGACACCCCCATGATATCTTTCAAGCAATTATAAGGTACTTTTTTCTAATTTGTCGAAAGGAAAAGCGTGACATTTGCTCATTTGTAGGATGATAGATACTAGTCGACATGAAAAATGTCGATGATTCAAAAGAAGAAAATGCATGCGGACGACAATGCTCAAGTGGGGATTGAGATACGACACTAAGAAATTAGTCAAAATGGCTTATGATTTAGGTACATGATGATAATTCACAAAATATCTAGAAAAGCTATAACCTACTTTATATTTGCTTTTATAATTTCATCTGAATTTGTTTATTTTGATTCATATTATGAGTTGGATAAGTTGGAAAACTCCTCTCCTTTCGATCCATACCTCGTGAAAGACGAGATTGGGTTAATGTTGATTATATTTATATTTTGGGTCAAGAATAATTTTTCTGGAAAAGAAACAGTTTTATACAGATTCAAAATCAATCTCAGCTCATTTCATCATTTGTTTTCCTATATGATACGAAGACAACCTTCGTTTACCTCCCTCGTGTCTATAAACATGCCAGCGTGACGTTTACCCGCTAGAGTATATATGCGTTTAACGAACGAACCAATAATTGTCGAATAAAGTTCTCATGTGAGAAAGAGAACAACAAAAAAAGTGGTCCTAACGTAGACATTTACATGTCCCGTAAGAACTCATAACTTAGCCTAGAAGTTTGATGATTTATCAGAAAATTGTAACACTAGATGTCTAGATCAAGTCGTTTACAAATCGATGTGCACCACTTCATATTTAATATACCATACAGAAATGGAAACTTTGACGGAAAAATTAAGGTGCACATAGATACCAATATTTCAAACAAAAACCCAAAAATTGCAAATGCTAAACGTGCTCGACTAAACAAGTAAACACAGACGTAACAAATTAGAAGTTGCAGCATCAAGCTGAAAGAATCAACAAACTTTTTCGCCTCCTAGCAAATTAAAAGTTAATGTACATAGGCGATACCTATAGTAGATCACAATAAATCACCTACTCGTTTAAAGCAGCTACGCATTTGACCAGTTCCGTTACTTAAAATCAATGAAAATGAGCGTCAAGGGACAATACAGGTTAATAAACACGAAGTTTATAAATGATAACCATAACGATTTGAATACGATCAGCTTTAATAAATACTTAAAATCATTAATATAAGTACCCTTCCAAGACCATCATTTAATTATGATGGCTTAAGGGTTAAAAATAAGTATTCATACAGAAGTTAACGGTCCACATCATGAAACCGAATAACCACTTCCAAATGAAAGAATAAACACCTCCCCGAAAGTGTTTAAAAATCAATAACCACGCGAAGATACGTAAATACAGGGGCATGTGATGAATCAAACAAGAAACCGAAAGGAAATATTCACAAGTGCACACTTTTTATCAGCCACTCTTAACTGCTATCTCAAACATCAAATACATACCCACATTTCCATCAATAACGCAGTTCAGAGCTCAATGCTGCTGATTTAAAATGGTTTTTGCGCTCAGACACTTCACTGCATTTACAAAACGATAGATGAATGAGCATAATATGTATGAGATAGAAAAACTGTGTAAAACAGATTATGCAGATGGTATAAGAACACAATTTGATCATGAACAACCATGGTAAATGGCTAAATGCTACTACTGTACCGAATTTGTAAGAAGATAGCTTTGATATACAAGGTCCTCAATGGGTCAAAATGGGTAATTTTTTATTCAGATCGAAACACATGGTTGGATGGGTCAACCTAAACACTTTAGTCCAAATTTGTTATCTTATTTTGTCAATAAATAATAAGTGTAAAAAATATGTTTACATAAAGTACATCACGGACGACTTTTGAATAATTAGACCCGTTTCCTTTATAGCCAAGTTTTTTTATTAGGCAAACTATCTCTCACTATATACACCACAAATCTATCGCACATTTCCCAACGGGACTTGAACCCACGACTGTTTGGTTGGGAGCATTCTCACACCAGGTATCGCTAGGCTATAAGCCCCTGGGTCAAGTTTTTCGTTTTATCCATGTATGACGTTAGAGATAAAACATAACCCAAATAGACCCGTTTACAAGTAACTGGTCGAGATTGCCATCTCTAGAAAAAGTGACTTTCTAGGTTGATAAGTTTGAACTACAGTTCAACTGTTAAAGAAAGCAATAGTATCCATCTATTTGACCGGGAAGAACCTAATAAACATTAGTGAGTTATTAAATACCTTCTTTTTTGTGTTTGCATCCTCTTCATCCTCATCTTCATCGTCATCGTCATCGTCGTCATCTTCAACTTCTTCATCATCTTCGTCGTCATCGTCATCATCATCTTCTTCATCTTCAATCTCATATTCATCGTTCTCAGCCGCCTCGCCAGTAAACCAAGAGACGGCATGAGGAATGATTTTGTCTCGAATGGTTGATCTGAAAAGTAAAAAGTTATCAACATTCAGATCTCAATAGAATGTGTAATTTAGAAGCTTGACACAATAACATAAAATTTGGTTTCACCCCTAAAAGCAGCTAGCTGCTAAGTTGATACAATTAGAGGCAGAACACCAAATATATGAAGAAGCAAACACATATCTTCAGTCTTCAGTAAATTTGTATTTCTGAGCTCGTTAGTTCTATAAATGCACAAACGGAATACCTACCCAATGTCATAATCTTGTTCCATTTGATTCTGAAGCAATTCAGCCTGTTAAACATCATGGACGTGATGTTAGAAAAAGCAAAAGAATTGACCATCTAAACCGTTGCATAGCCAATAAAGCATGAAAAGCGAAGAGTGAAGTCGAACTTGTTATTTGGAACCAGGTAAAACAGGAAGCGCATATACTTTACAAAACCATGTTCTATTAATGATTTGTGTTAGTCTAGGTAGAGACAAACTAACCGTATCCTCGTCAATCTCTTCTTCATCATCAGGGATTTGTGGCGGGTTAAAAAAGTTAAAGAAGCTTTCACAATTCTCTGTCTTTGTAATTGGTGGCTTGGGGCTTCTGGCACCCTTCTTAGGTTTCTTCCTTAGAACCTTCTGGGTCAAATTTTTCCCTGGATACCAGTCTATCTCCGTCCTACAATTTCCATGATAAATCAGATGTTTTAGAGTATGATTAAATAGCTAAAACTTAGGAATAGGTAATTAATAGCACAGCTCATATTACCCAACTGCTTTCTCTAAGATATGTTCCTCCTCATTGATCATCTCATATGTTTTCGTCAGCACAGAGTTCTTAAAGTAAGGATTGGTGTCAAAGAAGAATTCAAGCTTAAAACCCTTGGCGCCAGCAACTCTAGACCACTTAACATCTTTGAGATACTGCAGAGCTCCTTCATCAGATTCGGAAATCTATAGAACAGAAAGACGATAATTAGTAAACATATGTGAGATTTCAATAAACAAGTTTGGAAATTACAAAAGGTTGACGCTTATTTGATCACCTCATCAGCTAGCACATCATTAGACTTCATTGCAGTGAGCCAGAAACTTGGCACGCCTTTATCTGTGTGCATCATCAGTACTTAATGCTTAGATATTTATCAACAGATTTAAAAGAGAAAATTTTATTGAGAAAAGGTACCTCCTGTTGTCTCGTTTTCCTTATCCACGACATTATCATTTGATACTCCTTCAACTTCAGTCAGACCATTCACTATTTCATATCTCTGCAAGTAAGGGCATAAAGCTAAATTATCAACCAAAAAAGCAACTGCCACAGTTGACCAAAAAGAGCTACAGCTGACTTTGTGCTGCCATATGGTGATATGGCCATACGGGGTTCATTTATAGGTTCAAATTTATATAAATTCTAAGTTGTTTAAACTTTGTTACGATAATACCTTAAACGTGTATCCAGATAACAAATCAATAAACGTTGGTTATATTCAAACTTGTAATTGTTATGTACTCGATGTCATATCTATATGTAGACCCTTCAAGGGATGAAGTAACATTCATATGGAAACTTTATAGCATATTTGAACGATTATGAAGCAACTCCCAAACATAAATAAAGATACCTTAGCATACAGCGGCTCATAAAGCTTCAAATATTTTGCTTCCAGTTCTGCCTTTTCTTCCAAATACTTGGCCTCCAACTCATCATGTTGACTCTGAATATGTTACGAGAAATGATCATTACGTCAACTAACTAGACTGGCATTTACCACATAACTGAGTATTATATAATTTCTTAAATTCAAAATTTGCGAATATGTCTGAAGCAATTGAAATAAGGCCACTTTGTAGTGAAAACAATATTATTAGTGAGTAACTAGATTAACCAGACAAGTGGACAACCCTCGTAGTACAGCTCCATTTCTCAATGCACAGGATAACATGATTTTCAACATGTCCAAGGACTACCCATCTGATTTCTATACTTTCATAGACATTAAAAAAAGTGCCCTGATCCCGTTTATATATAAACTCCACTTTAGAAAGATTGTGACTGGAAAAGCCGAAAAGTACTACTAGTAATAAACTTGTACAACATCGTCTTAACCCAAACAAGTATCACCAAGGTTATTAAACCGTGCCAATTGCATAATATTATGTAAACTGTCCAATACCATTTTTCTACTTATCTTTTTACCAACCACATTCCAAGAGACGGCATAAGAGAACAATTTTAATCAATTCAATTAGTAAGGACTAGTTCTATTGTGCTAGTACACTTCAATTTAACCGAAATACTTTTCAGTAGACTATTAAGATATCAGAAGTGGCGTAACATAACTCCAAAGGTGTGAGCTTACAACTTACTATCCCGTTCTAAATTTTCTAAATGATAGAAAATAATAGCTATCGCTCAAGATATTGCTCGAACAGAAGACCAAAATGGGATTACTAATAAACAACATTCACATAACTAGTTCTGAGTTCTGAAACAAAGAAAAAAAATAGTCAATACCTGAAGATCCTTAAGAACATTAACACGATGCCTAACGTTAGCCGAAAGAGTGTCCAAGATATCAGGATGTTGTCCACTCAAATTGTTAAGCTTACTCTGTAAAAGAAAAAACACAGCAATGCATCATAAACATACACTTAGGATCCTGTAACAAGCTATACTAATTCAAAACATCTGCATACAATCTGTATAATTGTTACAATCGTGAGATGAATGCACAACTTCCCACGAGCGTTGGCGAGAATCATGTTAAGCTATGTGTCATCTTTACAGATTTATAACTTTCATCTGAACAACTTTTCACACTTGTAACGGGTATACTGAAACAGTATCATTATATGTTGTGCATCAGCTTTATTAAGTCACTAATATGCTAAATAAGTGTAACTTTGTGAAATCAATGCCGAACTTGTAATTCAGCTTTGCTAATTGAAATCAATACGTTATTGCACACACTCATGAACATGTACCTCCGGCTTTACTAATCATTCACAATATTGTGAGATCAATGTATAACTTATCACACTCACTTGTCACCACTCACCAATATTCGTGAAAAGTTGTGCATAAGCTTTGCTGATTCACAATTCTCATATATTAACGCAATTTACACGCCACTTCTCGCAAAAATAAGTGAGAATCAATAAAAGTTGTGTGTATGGTCAAAACTTTTACTAAGGGGGTGTTTGTGTAAGCTTATATGTGGGCTTACGATCTTATCTGATTTCGCCTTACATTTCATAAGCGTGAATTATCCGGCTTATCTTGAGACTTATGGGCTTATATCAGCTTATTATACCATAATAAGCTTATATAAGTCTCAAAATAAGCCAGAAATTTTAGGTTTATGAAACATAAGCCGAGAACAGATAAGCTCATAAGCCCACAAATAAGCTTTAAACAAAACCCCCTAATATGCTAACTAAATGTAACATTTTAAAACTTGTATAAATCTAGTAACTAAAGACGCGGCGCTTATATGCATAACAACTTAGCTAGCAGTCGAATATATACATTATTAGTTTATTACTTAACACATCTATCTACACAAAAAAAACTAAAACTCGAAACAAACGATATAAAAAAATAAATAAAAATAAGTAGAGCTGAGTGATGAATATAAAAAGTAGAGCCCGGGCTCAAGCCTCATATATAAATACGCATATATTTCTAGGGCTCGTTTAAGCTCGTCTATACATGGTTATACGTATAGACAATATATATATACGTATACATTTCTAGGGCTCGTTTAGGCTCGGCTCGTTCGAGCTTTTCACGAGCGGCTCGGCTCATTTCCACCACTAATTATCACCTATATTGATTTACAACTTGTATATATAAATCTAGTAACTAAGGGTGTGTTTGTTTTTAAAAAAAAAAAAGTCTTACTAGCCCTCTTACTCTTACCAGTAAGAGGAGGGCAGACGTTTTGGTTGTTTGTTTTTTTTCTTTTGAGTAAGACCCAGTTAGACACTCAGTAAGAGGTGGGGGACTTGTCTTACTGCCTCTTACTCGTTTTGTAAACTTTAGATAATATATTTGAAAGTTTATTAACTATGTTATATTTATGATAAAAAGTCTTGTTTCATATTTACATAAGATACTTATTATCGCATTGAGTTTGTTTAATAAACAAATTGCAAAAACGAGCACTTAAAATCTTTCGGACACTTATACAAAAACAAATAACATTATTTCGTTCAGATTTAGACTTTCTAGCCACCTCTTACTCGACCTAAAACATCTTAATGAAACAAACAACACCTAAATCTAGTTACTAAAGACGCGCTTCTCGTAACTAGTTAGCTGGCAATTTAATATATACATAACTAATCTCATTACATCTACACAAACAGAACTAAAACTCGAAACAAATGACTTAAATAAAAAAATAAGTAGAGTACCTTGAGGACATTAACAAGGCCAGCACGATCTTCAGCACTAAGAGCTACAAATACAAATATTTAAACATAATTATAAAATATATTAAGTTATAGTATAATAAGATATAGATTAATGAATAAGTTGAATGAAGTAATTACCAGCAGATAGATCTGTCATGTTGAATTCAGCTTCTTGTTGTTGTTGATTATCACTCATTTTAACTAATTGATCTAACTCAATTAAAAGCCCTAAACAAAAGTGTGTGTGTGACAGATTAAATTCAGGCAAAATGATGATGGAGTGCCAACTGGTGGTACTTTTTGTGTGCTGTGCTGTATTTCAGTGTATGCGTTTGTTAGGGGGCAGTTATTAAGACCCCTGTTTGGTTATTAAGACACGTTTTTTTTTTTTTTTTTTTATAATTTTGCTTATATCAAACGCTATAACCGAAACGCGAATCAGAAATATAAAGTTTAATAAAGCAAACGATTAAACCGCTGAAATACGAATGTAAACCGACAAAACCGCACAGTCTTGAAAAAGCGGAGACAAAGGGGACAAAGGTGGCGGTGGGGTAGGGGTTCTGAATAAGATAACCCGTTTGTTATTGTTTGTCCGTGAGAGTGTTGTGATGACAATTGACGAATGAGATCTGTTGTTAACAGTTTTCGGTCAAATTTGACTTTGACTCGTGTTCTGTTTGTTGCGTATCACGCTGTCTGTCTATCTGTATCTTGGTGTTCGTGGGTTGGGTAATATCTGAATAAACCGAAAATCGAATCGAAAATAACTGAACCAAACTCGTAATCGAACCGAAATTGCTAAAACCGAACCGAACCGAAATAAAAGTTCGGTTTTCGGTTCGGTTATGGTTTTAGCCTCCGAACCGAAAACCGAATTTAAATAAATATATATATTTTTTATATATTTATATAAAAGAATATATTAAAACTCTTTATATATATATATATATATATATATATATATATATATAATATTTTTAAGCTTGAAAATTAATTTTTTCAAAAATGTATATAAATAAATGAATAAATTATTAAATTTAAGTAATTCGGGTTATTCGGTTCTGTTTTTGGTTTTCGGTTCGGTTTAGTTAAATTTGAATTCGATTCGGTTCGGTTCTCGGTTATACCCAGAAAAAAAATTAACCGAACAAACCAAACCGAATAAACCGATAACCGAACCGATGAACACCCCTATCTATATCTCTAGTTTTATTTTCAAGAAAATACTTGGCCCAATTAGTAGACCCGGCTTGTATTATTTGGGAATCTGGTTAAGTTTCTATATGGGGGATGTGACATTTGTGACCGCATTTTAAATAGACCAGATACATACTCGTGTTAGCAAAAGTAGCCAAAAGTTCAATATAAATCTCAAATTTGTCATAAATTTAATAAACTAATCATAATGATTCATTTTTCTAATCAAAACAAAATAAAAATAAACTTTCACCTTTTTAAAAATTAAATATCTCGCAAACCATTAATCGTTACGAGAAAAAATCATCTGTCATGACGAGAATTAAATTATCTTTCATAGATACGCACTTATATATTTTAACAATTTTTTTCAAAATTTCACCCGGAAAAGCATATGTGATTTGTGAAATCACATGATTCGATTTTATAAATCACATATGATTTTTGCAAAATCATATATGATTTGCAAAATCATATATGATTTGAAAAATCATGTGTGTTTTGTAAAAATCGGATCACGTGTGATTTTTCCTAGGAATTTTGAAAAATAAATAAATAAAAAAATAAAAATAAAAAGGTTTATCGAAAATATAGAAGTGCGTATTTATGAAATATAATTTAAATCTCGTCACGATGGTGTATTTTTTATAGTTTGAAGATTTACCGTTTGCAAGATATGTTGTTTTAAAAAAATGAAAAAAAAATAAAAAATATTTTTTTTTAATTGATTTTGATAAAAGAAAATGGATGATTAAGATTGATTTATTGAATCTATGGTAAATATGAGATCTATATTGATCTCAGCTCATAGTAATGAGATTTTATAACAGCAAGATTTTATAGTTATATGAACATTCATTTTATCAATTATGAACTTACAGATGTTAAAAACAATTTATAATATGATGTCTTATATAATTTTAGAAACTATATTAAAAAAAAAAAAAAAAAAAAAAAAAAAAAAAAATTGCCAAAATTTTCATGCATTTTTGAAATTTTGGGTGAAACTTGTTAAAGCAACTATTTCATTAAGAAAACATTGTTTGAATTTTTATGTGTGAGTTTAACAAATAAGCCCTTAGTTTATTGTTAGTAAAGTTTGATTTATCTCACACGTGATATATCTAAAATGCTTTGATTTGAACCAATGTTTTGAAAAGCATCAAGGCGCATTAAGGCGCGAAGGGGACTAAAGAGCCTCGAGGCGAGGTGCATATCAAGGCGCGTGATTCACCAATACGAGGCGCATTAAATACATTAAGTTTTTTTATAATATATGTGACCATTTATGTAGCTTAAATAATACAAAATAACATTAAATACTTAATACATGACACATATAGCCATTATAAAAAATTAAAATATATCGGTTGTCAATTCTCAAATGGATCAACTCTTTGGCTACGATGAAATACATATAGATTAAAATCCATATCATACTAAATATCTTGTCTCTACACTCAGCAACTTACATATAAGAAAGCTCACAATTTAACCCAAAATATCAAGCAAGCAACATATTAATATTCAAGACATAATCATTTTCATGATAAGATGTCATAAATAAAATACTTAATGAAACAAAGTAACTTGTTAAAAAATAACAATCAATAAAATAAACATAAAATTAGTTCAATATTACAAATCATACAAATACTCACCATATGATGTGACGCTTGAAGATAAAATAAACTTATGACGTTATTTACATATCAATAAAATAAACAATCAATAAAAATCAGTTCAAGATATAAACTTATGAAGTGAGAGAGATTACATATTTATAAAAAGATCAGAATCTATACTTACCCACTTGATATTATTAAGAAATCAAACACATTGTTGTTGTTGTTGATTATCACTCATTTCAATCTCGGTCTAACTGAATTAAAAGCCCTAACAAAAGTGTGTGTGTGAGAGATTAAATTAGGGCAAAATGATGATGGAGGTGGCAACTGGTGTGTTTATAATTTAAAATAGTACTAGTACTACTTTTTGTGTGTTGTATTTCAGTGTGTTTGTTTCTTGAAACGGTTTTTGATAGAGATAATTGGCACATATATATTTTTTATGCATGCATCATAATTTGTGCATTATAGTTATACTAGGGGTAAGCAAAACCGCTCGAGTCCCGACAACCGAACCGATCCCGACATAACTCGATCATCCCGAAACCGACTAATAGCTTCTCGGGTCGGGACTCGGTTTTCAATTTCAGCAATTTCGGTTTTCGGGACGGGTCGGGTCGGGTAGGGACGAGCCAAAAACCAAAAAAAAAAAAAAAGCAAACTTGCCCGAAACCGATTATACCGTACCGACTGAACAGACTACTTCTCGGGTCGGTATTCGGTTTAGAAATTAGGAGCCTTTCGGGATCGGGCTTTGTCGGGATCCGCCTAACGCTTTCGGCCTGGTTTATCTTTAACATCAGAATGCATAACCGATCCCTTTTTTCTATTATTCAAGCGGCGTGTTTAAGTCCGTGAAGGTGTTGTGATGACAATTGACGAATCAGATCTGTTGTTAACAGTTTTCGGTCAAACTTTACTTTGACTCGTGTTGTGTTGCGTATCATACTATCTATCTATCTGTATCTCTACTTTTGTTTTAGAAAATATTTGGCCCAAATAGTAGGCCTAACTTGTTTTATTTGGGCCTCTGGTTAACTTTATATATGGATGTGACATTTGTGACCGCATTTTAAATGGATTACTAGAGGTGAAAAATAAAACCGAAAATCGATCCGATCCGAAAAAAAACCACAAATCGGTTTCTCAAAAACTGGTTTTTGGAAAACTCGAACTGTCAGTTTAAAAGCCGGTTTGCATTGTTTGTTGTCAGCCAGTTTTGGGTAAACTCGGTTTAAACCGAAAATATTTTCTCCTAAAACCAGTTTCAAACCAGACCCGTTTTACGCAAAAACGATTTTGACTATTTGACTAAAACCGAAAACGGTTCGGTTTAAAAAAAACCCCCCGAAATGTGCACCTCTAATTACTATAGTGACCGGCTTGTAATTGATTTATCAAGCTGTTTAGAGGGAAAATCTTACATAGCGTGAACAATTTCAAAATTTTGTTGTTTTTAGATTTTTTGAGATGAGAATAAGTTTTCTTCTTTAGTGAAAAGTTGAGAATTTTGAAAACTGGTTTATATGAAGTTATATTTTTCCTTTTTAAAGATTATATCGGATTGCGAAGGTGGATGGTGACGGCGAGGATGAAATGTGAGGATGTTACCTGATTAGTTTAAAATGAGATATTTGAATGGTAGATTGGGAAATCACGACTTTTTTTTTATTATTAGAGAGTAAAATTTGGAAAGTTGAGAATGATAGATTGGGGTTTTCATTTCTAGTTAAAATTTAGAAAGTGGGGATTTTACTTACTTTTAGTTATTGCAAAACAATGTGACTAAACGGGTTTCATTTTTAAAATTTTTTTCTTTTCATTTTTCTATGAAAAATTTTCTGAAAAATACGATGTTTTTCACCAACTAAACACAGTTTATGCACTTTTAGGTGGTTGCTGACTAACCTTTTCTTAAAAGTATAACCTCAGAAAATAAGTAAATTTAAAAGTATACTGTAGGTTTGATTTTTAGTCGATAAAAAAAGAAACATCATATTAGAATTTTTGACGTGTACCATCAACTTGGTTATTGTTAGTTAAATTTGATTTATCTCACACGTGATACATCTAAAATGTTTTGATTTGAACCAAGTCCATGTGTATGGAGACGAAACCACTTAAACAAATATAGATTGTTTTTCCTTTGTGTTAGGAATTCGGATACATCAACTTGTTCATTGATCAAATTGTCAAACACTTATATATAGTAGCGAAGACTTCGCAGAATGCGGAGCGCAGATCCCGAGACTATATTTTCGGAGAGCAAATGTTATTGGGTTAAATGTTTTTCTAACAAACATATAATGAATCTCTGGAAAAAAAGTACTCTTAAGAGTTGAGGAGTGAAGGTGAAGGTATATTGAGAGACTACTTTTGTGTGTGAGATATTGATATTGATGAGTGTCAAATACTCATCATTTTGTATCAATTAAACTGCAAAAACATCCGAAAACACTCGTAAATGCATCAAAATAATAAAAATATCACAAATTAGTGTTTTATGTGTTTTAAATGCAAAATATCAAAACTGTGAAAACGATCAAATTTGCATAATTGGCGCTTTAGTCCCCAAGTTTCAAAAGTTGTCAAAAGCAATTCTGATAAATCCAAATAAAGAAAAATATCATTTTAAGTCCCTAGGATTTCTAAGTTGTCAAAATTGGTCCTTGAGACTTAAAATTACAAAATTACAACTTTAGTACCGAACTTTGAAATTTGGCAAGTTTAGTCCTTGGAAAATCAAAATGTCAAAATTAGTCCTTGTACTATTCAAGTTTGTCAATTTCAGTCCTTATGAGAACTTTGGAGAAATGGCAGGATTGGTCCCTCAAGATTGGAGTATTTACAGTTTTGGTCCTTGTCATGTAAACTAATCAAACCCTTGTCAAAACTGCAATTGACCCCCTGCCTTTATACATTTTGGCCCCCCTTGCCTTAGCCCCTGTCATTAGCAATTTTGACCCTTTGGTCAAAGAAAGTCAAACAAGCAAAAAAAAGGCGCCCCCACTGTTCCTCCTTCTTCCCCACTGGACCACATGCCTGTAACCACCTCCCATCACCTTTCTTCCCCCTCATCATCACCATTACCCACTTTTCCCACCACAATTAATGCCACCCCCCCTACCTACAAATACAGAGCCCTACAAGTCAAATTGAGTCTTCCCGCCAAAAATATAAAAACGGCTAAAATGATGAAAACTCAACCATTGGTCAAATGGAGAGGTGGGTTCTGCTCAGAAGGACACGTGGAAAGCTTTTGGATATAAAAGAAAGAAGAAGAAGGAGAAGAAAGCAGTAGTTTTTAGTTTTAATTTCTTTGTATGTCGTTTTTTAGCAAGTTATCTTAATTAATGTTTTAGAATGTAAACTTAAGCTTTATTGTACTCTAATTGAGCTACTTTGTCACTGTAATACATTTCAAATTTCAATTTCAGGTTTCACTTACATTTCATGTTTTAAAATACACTGTTAAGAAATTTAATTTCAAAATCTTGCATTCAAGCTTCAATTAGCTTTTTGTTCAGTTCCAATAAGCTCACTTAAGCTTATTAGAGCTTTAGGTAAGCTTGGATAACATTTTCAAGTAAGTTTGGTTGATGGTCAACAAAAGTCAACTGGGAGCTAAATCGGAAAATGGTGATCTTGGGTATTGCGATCATTGAATTTGGTTGGAATAGTTTCATTTAGAGTAGATCTTGGTTCGGTTTTGGCCTCGCAACACCACCGGACATTTGTAAGCATCCGTCCTATTCACAATTTTCATCTCGGTTTGCAAAAAGTGTTGTATCTCGCATTTGTGGTTAAGGACCTGTTTAAACTGTTTATTAAGTTGTGATTAGGTATATTAAACTCAGCTCAATCGAGTTAGAATAGCTAGATCGAGTTTGTTTCATAAATAGCGCAAATCAAGAGATATAAGTGGTGTTTGGATTACATGCTTAATCTGTCTTTAAGGTATGCTCAGTGGTTGAAAGTTGTTGGTTTATGTTTGTATAGCTAATTTGAACTCATTTGAGTCAAATACTTGTGCCTGCAAAGCTCTTTAGTCAAAATTAATTTAATCTGTCTCTAAGTCTTTAACTGTTGAGATTTTCACAAGCCAAAAGCTTGTTTTGTGTTTCATTTACCTAGATATAGATTGCAGTAGGTTTATCTCATCATAACATATCAATTTCAGTGCTTAAATCAAGATCAAACTTGGAATAAGTCAAACTTTTAGTTTTATCAAAAAGTCAAAAATATTGAAAATCCTGTTTTGGGCTCAACTAAGAAGAATTTTCATGGATTCATTACTGAGCCAATCTAAATGAAATTTGTAGGTTTGAAAAGTTCTACTGGTCTATTTGCTTATTACTATTTTTGTATATTTTTGTGAATTTTTATTAGACCCAAATATGCTTGACAAAGCAGATAAGTGCTGTCTGTGACTCGATATCTAATCGAGTCTCGCAGAGATCCGCAAGGTCTGCACAGAGCTCACTTGGGCTCATCATGGTCTGGTATTTGGTTTAGTTGTAGCTAGCCAGGTCTAGGTGAGGCTCCAACAATTGCTTTTTAATTTTTGGCTTAATTGAGTGCTTATTTTTCTGCTTAAAAGTGGCCCCTCACAACTGTTTTGTGCTTATACCTCATATAAGTCAAATCTGTGAAACTTGCAATTCAGGGGTTTAAGCTAGTTGAGACTCATTGCATTTTGGTAATTTTAGCTCATAGTAGCTTCCATTTCAGTTTGGTACCTTTTGGTGAGCTTTTGGCTTATCCAGTCTTATTTATAAGCACTTGGCACATCGCTCTTTATTCCTCCAAATAAGCCCATGTTTTTCCATTTTTCTCATATTCCTAATATTATTTTAAACTTTTCCTGAAATTTTCAGATTTTTCTAAGGTGTTTTGCTATTTTTCTTAATTTAAAATAGTTTTTAAGTATTTTTAATTAGTTTTAAATACAAAAAAATTAAGAAAAGGTTCAAAAAAATAATTTTTCATTTTTCTTAAGTTAAGATAAATATAAAAAGAGAAAAAAATATTTTTCCATATTTTTCTTAGTTAAATTTGTATTTTTAAGTAATTTAATTAGTTTTAAATAGTTTAAAATTCATAAAAAATAGAAAATAATCAGAAAAATACAAAAATAGTTTTGAAAATTCTAGTTTGTTATTTTAGATTTTTACAAGTCATAATTTTATTTTTCTAGCTTTATTTCCTATTTTCTTGTAATTTAGGCTATTATTAATTAGTTAAAAATAGTTTTTAATTAATAATAATTAGATAATTAGTTATAAAAAATAATCTTCTTTTTCTATAAATTTTCTTTTATCATTAGGATTGTAAAAATGTATTTTTCATATTTTTAGGATTTATATTGTGTAAGTTTCACTTTTTATTTTCTTGCGTTCACGTAATTTTATTTAAACGTAAGTTTTTAGTTTTAAACGCTCATCATTTTAAATATAGTGATAGCGTTTATTTAATAGATTTTATCTTTTTAAATTTCCTTTAATTTGCATTTAAGCCCACGTAGTTTATGGGCTTTTTCTCGTAGTTATAATAAATCACAAATCCTTTCCCGCTCAAATCCTCGATCACTACACGTTTGGCTATTCTCGCACACTTCGTTGGGACTTAACGACTGGGGAACACTATACTCTCCCCGATCTTCATTGCATTCGTGTTTGAGCGGTTTAAGTCGATTACGGATCCGCCATTCACAAGTGGCGGTTTGAGTAATTTAGCTTGACTGCTTACTTGGGATCAAATTTTAGCGCATTACGGGGAGCAATCTAATAGTCTTATCGTTTAGCATATTAGTGATTTGAATAATCACTCCTTGTTCATACCATCTATATATTTATATTTTCTTATAAAAATCCAAAAATCCAAAAAGATTTTCATTCTTTGTTTTTACAAAATGTTTATCCAAAAATCCAAAAATATCCATCTTTACCCTCTTACATCTTTGATTCTTCATCCCAACCCCTCTAAAAACATTTGATTCTTTCTATGTCTTATCCTCACCCTCTTGGTTGCCAATGGTGTGGTGGTCCTTATAATGGTGGCAATTGCCCGGTTGTAGCATGGTGGAATCGTGAAACGGGTCTGTCTATAACCAGATCCCTATTCCTACCATAACACAACCGATTTATTCCATCGACCACCACACCGTGAGACTCAAGCCAGCTTCTCAGTTGTAGTAATCGTGGTGGTTCACACTCCGATTCGATTGTCAATCGGAAACACGCTTGTCTATGAGCGTGTTCCTCGATAACAATTATGACCACAACACATTCAACTCACGGCCACATCGTTTCTTGTCATGTAGTATTGTGGAGGTCCTCACTTTAGCTCGATTGTCAAACAAGGAATCCAATTCCTTGTAACAATTATGACTCTTCGTATCAAGACCAACATCCACAATACCGGATGATTCAAGCGACTCTCATGAAACTACGACGACCTTCTATCAAGACTCGGAGTTATTAAAAGAACTTAAGGAGGAGCTCGGCTATGTCGTCCCAAAATAATCCAAATGAAAATCCATGGAAGTATTGTTAGGTCAAGAGCGGATCGCTAACTTAGATTCCCGATTTCCTTTGAAAAATCTATTAGGGAATCAATTGCAAAAGAAAAGCGACCAAATCTAGCTCTCGATTCCGCTTTCATTCCGATGATGATGATGATGATGATGTTACCCTTGATATTAGTGAATTATGTACGATTCATCAAGTTCATCGGTTGAAATTCCTTCCATGAAAAATCGTGAGAAAAGACTATAATGGAATTACTAGCGGAAGAACAAATGGAAAGTATAAAACATATGTATGCTAGTCCTTCTAAACTCCCTCGATCAAGTTGTTATCACACCTAATATTCCCACTCACTCTCGAACATGGGGATGAGCATCTTGACACTGTTCACGAAAAGGAATCGGACGAATTCATAAAGTCTAGTGTTGAGATCCTTGTCCCAATCCCGAGAGAGTCACAGGAACTTCGATTGTATGTGTGATATCCTTTTCCTCTTGAGTGTTCAAAAGATCATTTTGATACTTTCTCCGATCTTAGCGATGATTGTGCTTCTTATGGAGACATTGAGTATGTTGAGGCATCACTTCCACAGCCCGATCCTCTTGAGGAGTTCACCGATGAACTCACTCACATCATCCACTTTCATCGAAAGTGACGATGATCTCTTCGACTTGAAGGCGATCTTGGAGAAACTAGAAATCTCCTATATAATGATCATTCACTCATTTCTTGTTCCATTTTCGACTCTTCCATTCCTTCTCTCACCCGAATGAGGAAGATGACAACTTTGGAAGGAGGTCGATGATTTTCTTAGTGATGAGTCAATTCCAACGAGGATTGACAATACTTGCTATGATTCGGAGGAGACATCCTCTTTCTTGAAAATGCATTGATCAAGAACCGTTTCCGACTCTCCTCCCAAATTTTGTTGCCAATCGCCATACAAGCTTCAAGTCTAAGCTTAAAATCTAACAAATGGTGATTTGCTCCTCACTAATGAAGAATGGGATTGCATTGTGATGCACATCTTTATTCCATTTTTCACAAATGGTGTGGTTTCTCGCCCTTTCTCCTTCGTGAACGAGGACACTATTTTTGATCCCGCATTTTCATTTATCATTCTTGAGCCGGAATATATCTCATCGGTGTGGAACTTTCACGTACTTCAATGTTTATCCAAACATCTTGAATGAAAGTCCGATGGAGATTGTTTCTTCCACTTACTTCCCATGAACAAATTAATCTGAATTCGAGTCAAGCTAGCGACTCGAATCAAAAACAAGAGCTTAACATGGGTTTTCACCCGTGTGTACCACCCTAGTGTGGGGAGATGCCCACATGTTGTATATAAATCTAAAAATGATGAAAATTGTAAATATTAAAAAGAGAATAATTGTTGTGTTTCCACACTTAGCTAGTAATGTTATCTTTTTCGTTCTAAGTTTCGACATTACAGTAGGTACTTTGAATATTGAGGACAATATTCGTTTCTAAGTGTGGGGGAAATTCGAGAATTTTGATCATAAATGTACCCTTTTAGTCCCTTTTCCCCAAAATGGCCAAATTTAAAAAAAATTTTTTAGTGGAAGTACTATGTACTAAACACAACAAATGGTAATCAGTTCCACCATGTCTAACCCACTAAAGGATTGGCTAATCCAGAGCAAACGGCTCTTGGTAAAGATATCTCAAATCCGTTGACGGCTTACAATTTGCCCAAAATTGTATGGTATTCACCACCATATCCTTAAAAGTGAAGAGTTGGCTAGCCCGCAAGTTTATGGCTTGTGGTAAAGGCGATGGAAAAACCATAATTGGTAATCACTCACCAAAGATAATATTGATAATTTATCTAAGAGTTGGCTAGTCCGGAAGGTGCGACTTCGGTAAAGACAAATCAAATCCGTTGAAAGTTTGGTGGTTTGCTCAAAATCACTGGTTATCGGTGTACCAAGGTTCTTACTTGAACTCGAAACATTTGGCTACTCCAGAAGTAATGGCTTTTGGTAAAGAGATAAAATCCATTAACTTTTCATAAAACATTGCTAGGGACTATCAATATCTTAGTGTGGGGGATTGATGAGTGTCTAAATACTCATCATTTTTGTATCAATTAAACTGCAAAAACATCTGAAAACACTCAGAAATGCATCAAAATAATAAAAATATCACAAATTAGTGTTTTATGTGTTTTAAATGCAAAAATATCAAAATCTGGTGAAAACGATCAAATTTGCATAATTGGCGCTTTAGTCCCCAAGTTTCAAAAGTTGTCAAAAAAATCCACGATAAATCCAAATAAAGAAAAATATCATTTTAAGTCCCTAGGGATTTCTAAGTTGTCAAAATTGGTCCTTGAGACTTAAAATTACAAAATTACAACTTTAGTACCTGAACTTTGAAATTTGGCAAGTTTAGTCCTTGGAAAATCAAAAATGTCAAAATTAGTCCTTGTACTATTCAAGTTTGTCAATTTCAGTCCTTATGAGAACTTTGGAGAAATGGCAGGATTGGTCCCTCAAGATTGGAGTATTTACAGTTTTGGTCCTTGTTATGTAAACTAATCAAACCCTTGTCAAAACTGCAATTGACCCCCCTGCCTTTATACATTTTGGCCCCCCTTGCCTTAGCCCCTGT
Source organism: Chrysanthemum lavandulifolium (assembly GCA_022545495.1). NCBI lineage: Eukaryota > Viridiplantae > Streptophyta > Magnoliopsida > Asterales > Asteraceae > Chrysanthemum > Chrysanthemum lavandulifolium. The sequence goes on from CM040240.1 coordinate 296,835,523, forward strand.
CATTAGCAATTTTGACCCTTTGGTCAAAGAAAGTCAAACAAGCAAAAAAGGCGCCCCATTGTTCCTCCTTCTTCCCACTGGACCACGTGCCTAGAATCACTTCCATCACCTTTCTTCCCTCATCATCACCATTACCCACTTTTCCCACCACAATTAATGCCACCCCCTACCTACAAATACTGAGCCACAAGTCAAATTGAGTCTTCCCGAAAAAATATAAAACGGCTAAAATGATGAAAACTCAACCATTGGTCAAATGGAGAGGTGGGTTCTGCTTAAGACACGTGAAAGCTTTTGGATATAAAGAAAGAAGAAGAAGGAGAAAAAGCGGTAGTTTTAGTTTTAATTTCTTTGTATGTCGCTTTTAGCAAGTTATCTTAATTAATGTTTTAGAATGTAAACTTAAGCTTTATTGTACTCTAATTGAGCTACTTTGTCATCAGAATACATTTCAAATTTCAATTTCGGGTTTCACTTACATTTCATGTTTTAAAATACCTCGTTAAGAAATTTAATTTCAAAATCTTGCATTCAAGCTTCAATTAGCTTTTTGTTCAGTTCCAATAAGCTCACTTAAGCTTATTAGAGCTTTAGGTAAGCTTGGATAACATTTTCAAGTAAGTTTGGTTGATGGTCAACAAAAGTCAACTGGGGAGCTAAAACTGGAAAATGGTGATCTTGGGTATTGCAGATCATTGAATTTGGTTGGAATAGTTTCATTTAGAGTAATCTTGGTTCGGTTTTGGCTCGAACACCAATTTGGACATTTGTAAGCATCTGTCCTATTCACAATTTTCATCTCAGTTTGCAAAAAAGTGTTGTATCTGCATTTGTGGTTAAGGACTGTTTAAACCTGTTTATTAAGTTGTGATTAGGTATATTAAACTCAGTTCAATCAGTTAGAATAGCTAGATCAGTAGTTTGTTTCATAAATAGTGCAAATCAGTAGATATAAGTGGTGTTTGGATTACATGCTTAATCTGTCTTTAAGGTATGCTCAGTGGTTGAAAGTTGTTGGTTTATGTTTGTATAGCTAATTTGAACTCATTTGAGTCAAATACTTGTGCCTGCAAAGCTCTTTAGTCAAAATTAATTTAATCTGTCTCTAAGTCTTTAACTGTTGAGATTTTCACAAGCCAAAAGCTTGTTTTGTGTTTCATTTACCTAGATATAGATTGCAGAGGTTTATCTCATCATAACATATCAATTTCAAGGCTTAAATCAAGATCAAACTTGGAATAAGTCAAACTTTTAGTTTTATCAAAAGTCAAAATATTGAAAATCTGTTTGGGCTCAACTAAGAAGAATTTTCATGGATTCATTCCTGAGCCAATCTAAATGAAATTTGTAGGTTTGAAAAGTTCTACTGGTCTATTTGCTTATTACTATTTTTGTATATTTTTGTGAATTTTTTATTAGACCCAAATATGCTTGACAAAACAGGCATAAGTGCCCTGTGCAACTGACTCAGTATACACTGAGTCTGCACAGGGATCTGGCAAGGTCTGCACAGAGCTCACTTGGGCTCATCATGGTCTGGTATTTGGTTTAGTTGTAGCTAGCCAGGTCTAGGTGAGGCTCCAACAATTGCTTTTTAATTTCTGGCTTAATTGAGTGCTTATTTTTCCGCAAAAGTGGCCCTCACAACTGCTTTGTGCTTATACCTCATATAAGTCAAATCATGAAACTTGCAATTCAGGGGTTTAAGCTAGTTGAGACTCATTGCATTTTGGTAATTTTAGCTCATAGTAGCTTCCATTTCAGTTTGGTACCTTTTGGTGAGCTTTTGGCTTATCCAAGTGCTTATTTATAAGCACTTGGCACATCAGTTCTTTATTCCTCCAAATAAGCCCATGTTTTTCCATTTTTCTCATATTCCTAATATTATTTTAAACTTTTCCTGAAATTTTCAGATTTTTCTAAGGTGTTTTGCTATTTTTCTTAATTTAAAATAGTTTTTAAGTATTTTTAATTAGTTTTAAATACAAAAAAATTAAGAAAAGGTTCAAAAAAATAATTTTTCATTTTTCTTAAGTTAAGATAAATATAAAAGAAAAAATATTTTTCCATATTTTCTTAGTTAAATTTGTATTTTTAAGTAATTTAATTAGTTTTAAATAGTTTAAAATTCATAAAAATAGAAAATAATCGAAAAAATACAAAAATAGTTTTGAAAATTCTAGTTTGTTATTTTAGATTTTACAAGTCATAATTTTATTTTTCTAGCTTTATTTCCTATTTTCTTGTAATTTAGGCTATTATTAATTAGTTAAAAATAGTTTTAATTAATAATAATTAGATAATTAGTTATAAAAATAATTTTCTTTTCTATAAATTTTCTTTTATCATTAGGATTGTAAAATGTATTTTTCATATTTTTAGGATTTATATTGTGTAAGTTTCACTTTTTATTTTCACGCTTACGTAATTTTTATTTAAACGTAAGTTTTTAGTTTTAAACGCTCATCATTTTAAATATAGTGATAGCGCTTATTTAATAGATTTTATCTTTTAAATTTCCTTTAATTTGCATTTAAGCCCACAGTTTATGGGCTTTTTTCGTAGTTATAATAAATCACAAATCCTTTCCGCTCAAATCCTCGATCACTACACGCTTGGCTATTCTCGCACAACTTCTGGGACTTAACGACACGGGGAACACTATACTCTCCTGATCTTCATTGCATTCGTGTTTGAGCGGTTTAAGTCGATTACGATCCGCCATTCACAAGTGGCGGTTTGAGTAATTTAGCTTGACTGCTTTCTTGTGATCGATATGAAATGGTTTGTGTGAATTTATATGGTGCTGGGTTTTAAAAAGCGTGATGCGCGTCGATGCGATAAGGGTCAAAAAGCCGAGGCGCGATACGCCGAGGCGAATGCGCGCGCATCACGTACCCGAGGCGACAATTTATAAAAAAAAATTTAATTATATATAGTGCACAAAACACATTTATACCACATTTAATAAAAGGCCAAAAGTACATGATGCGCAAAAATGCGCTGATGCGAGCATCAGTTGATGCGTGTCTAATGCGCGCGCATCACCTCGCATCCCGTAAACGCAACACATCAAGGTGTCTGACGCAACAAGCCTCGCATCGCAACGCATCAAGCATCAAGCGCGCTTTTTTAAACACTGATATGGTGGATGCGGATACATATTTTTAATAATCATTATTGATAGTAATGATATTTAGCAGTTATACGTTTTTAATAATTATTGAAGGCTGTTACAATGAAGATTAAATGGACTGTTACAATGTTATAATGATATTGATGACTATCAAAAGACAACATTTCCATAACAAACAAGTTTAAGAGTCTGAATTTTAAGCCTTGCTAATAATAGAATAGTCCCAAATGCATTATAAGGTAGTAGAGATATAAAGAAAAAATTCATTTGCTTAAAGCTTAAAAACTTAAAAAAATAAATAATTTTGTTAGACTAAAAAACTTTATGTGGATGATATGAAAGTATCGGATAATGATCTTTTTGGGTCAACCAAGATGAAAAAGAGTTGTATTTTTTATGTTATTGTGTCAAATGCTTTGGAGTGATGTTCGAGTAGGAGTAAATATTGTTCTAGAAATTGGTCGTTGTGGTTGCAAAACCAAATGGTTAATATTTTGTAATTGTTTTTGTTGTCTTCACTAGCTCTTTGCTAGTTGGTTATAAAATTTTTGGCCATTCAAAAAATAAAAAATAAAAAAAGGTAAGAGCAACACCAACCGTGTTCGAGTTGATTTATTTGGGTTCATGTTAGGTCACTAGTTTTACAAACACAAGTTATAGAGAAAGAGATGAAGGCGGATGAACAAGCTACACACACAAACACACGTTAACAATAATACGGTTTAAGAAAGAGTGTATGTGAAGAGAATAACTTGAACAACCAACCCTCAAATGAGGGTTTACAAGATTATTTATAGGAGGAAGCTAGGCAACACCCTAGTTCCCATCCTTTCTTATGTGGGCTTGGGCCTAAGCTTATGGGCCTTCTACATAAGCTTGACCTTAAACAAACATAAAGGCCATAATAAAGCTACCTATTACATATGAAATATAAATACTTGAAATACTGCTTAGAGTGATTCCAACAATCTCCCTCAAGTATATATGAATGTAAACGTGAAGGCGTTGATGTAATAGTAGCAATGACGCCTTCGACATTCTTCTTCTTGTGAGAGGAATTGCCTTGATTCGAACAATCTCCCAAAGTAGAGATAGTTATCTTTGAACAGCTTATGCTTTGACGCCATCTTTAACTTTGTTCTTTGATCATTGTTCTTGTGGTGAAAGTGATAGTATGTTGTTGTCTCGATCACCGCTTCGTGTCCGCTTCACGCTCCAAAGGTTCCACGCCATTCTTCAACATGCTCACACGCCTTTGACGTTGGAAATCAATATCGATGAAGTTTTGTAAGTCTTTGACTTTGTAGATTCTTTGATTGATGAAGAATCATTCGATCGTTGTGTTGCATTGGAATAGAACTTCCATTAGTGATGATGTTGGCGTGAGCATGAGAAGAATCAAGACGATCATCCCGCCCCGAGCTTCCATAAGAAGAAAACATTTCAAACGGTTAGTAATAAGCGGTTCCAAGACTTACAAGTTTGAACTTCGAGAGTGTCAACAAAGATAGTGTGAAGACACAACTCTAATTTACAAAGGCCGCTCTCGAACCGGAGTCCCACAAGTGAGATAACGCGATGTACCAAGTACATCTACAGCTCGATGAGTCGAGGTACACCAAGCATCACCTCACGATCAGACCGCTTGAGACACACCCGCGTAATCCACGGGAGTTACCGGCGACCGCCGCCGTGGCTGTTGATGATGACCCCGCAGAGTTTCCATTCAATCACCGAGGATCACGATGTGAACCTCTCATAAATGTTCTCGATGATTGCTAAGATCTCGTGAAGGACTCGATATGAACCATCGATGATCTTATTTGTTGATCATCAAGTGATTAAATGTCAAGTGTTCCTAAGAGATCTTTTGATGAATCTCGTGGCTCTAGACTCAATAGTGCTTTTGGTTTTCCCGAGCGGAGACTAGGAGAGGGTCTCCTTCTTCAATACCAATGATCTCAAGAGAAAGCCAATAGTTTATGTAGGGTTCCCCGTGAGAATGAAACAAGCTTCGCTGAGAAAACTTGAGTGGCTAAGAAGGTTTAGTGCATGCGCCATCGGGTCCATGACGACTTTTAGTCTTCAATACCGGTGTCACTAAGTGACAACCAAGAGTATATGAATTGAACCCTGTCCGCCTCTAAGTTGAATAACTGAGGGTCGCTTTTTTCACCCTTTACTTTACATTTCTTTTGATTCTTCAACTCCTTCTTTCTCCGATTCTCATTTTCTCCTTTTACAATCATTCCTAAGGACTTCTAACACTAACTAATGGTAGTGTCCTTGGGTAGATCCTCCGGCTCAAGCGGATCATAGGACGGTTATTCCTAACCTTAGTCACCTTATAACCCATGACTAACCTATGTTTGCCATTAAAACCATCAGATGTGAAAATATCTCTCAAAGGGTTTGTTAATGAAAACATGTTTGAACCATCGTGAGAGATGATGTTTTGCATAAATACCCTCCACATGTGCTTAATAGTTTTAATGGTTAATCGCACAAAGGAGGAAAGAGCGCGACTTTTGAATTGATCCATCAAGATAGACAATCCTCGCGAGACACGGTTACGCTGCATAGTTAAAGAGTTACATTGTCGCCTTTTAGGTGACAACTAGCTCTAATAACTACCTTGAAGGTGTAGACAAACCTCGAAAGGTTGTCATACCCGCGAGTTCATGTCTATCAAGAGTTTCTAATGGTACTTTCTACTTGGACAAGTCCTTTCATGAGACACGCTTACATTACTAGCGAACTAGCTTGAAATTATTACCCGTCCAGACAAGTCTTTTCGAGTTACTAACAGCTTTAGTACCGCAATTCGTGGTTAAGTCCGAGGTACATGATTCATTTGCATTTTGTACAACATATTTCTTATCACACAATTTTCTCCCCTCAAAATGGCATATAAAATGTTATTTTTGAACGGTTGACAATAAATATGACCATTTCGAGTGTTACGGAAGATGACCACTATGAACAATTTGTGAGCAAAGTTTTAATACAAATACTCCCCTCAACTAGTGATATAAACGGTTGAGGTTTTGAAAATCATATGGGAAGTACTTGTGTTTTGAGCAAAACCTTGAAAATGAAAGGTTTGATAGGTTTTACTCAAAATAAGAAGCTTTCCCTTTTATAAGGATTGTGGCACCGAGGCGCACTACGTGGTCCTTTCTTGACCATTACGGGTTGTACATCGTTATGTGTGCACAAGCCATTGACATATTAAATCACACATCCAAAATTATATGAAGGAAACAATTCAAGGGGTACCAGAAGTGCAGTGATGTTCCTGTGAGCGCGCAGTATGCTGAAAGCCGGTGATGTTTCTCCGGTCGACCACCAACATAGCTCTCCAATCGTCTCGAATCGATCCTTTCGAACAACCGCTCATCAATCATGGTGATGATCCTTCTCACATCCCTCCTTTCCGAGAATTCCAATATTTAGAGACCCAACTTTCAGCGATATCCTTCAACCTCAGACGCCAATCCATCCCTAACCGCCTTCAAGGTATGATCCCGACTTTGTGGAGCTCACTACACGCCATTAAGCGCTTTGAAGTTCACTATGGTAAACAACGCCAAAGGTTTGCCGATGAGTGTATATTGAGATAGCCGGTTGAGATCGGAAGAGTAAGCGTTGAGGAGTGAGGTTGACACGCTCTCGATAAGATTCAACAACCATCCGGATATCTTCAACACGCTCTTTGATCACGATGCGCCTAATGAAGATGAGAACCGACTTGATAAATTCACGTTGAACTTCACGAGAATTGTCTCATACGACCGCACTTTGGCAAGGTACATGTCTTCGATGTCGCTGAGGACAAGTTCTCAAAGTCACCGGAGAATCCATAGTCCTGCTCATCTTGTCGCTTGACTATGATATTCTTTAAGAATGTGTAGTCCCACTTAGACTTGAGATCAATGTGTTTGATGGCCACGATGTCCTTAGAACTATACACCGCATGTTGAGACTTCAACCAGCAGCTCAGTAGTAGATTCTTCGCGCTCGTGCCAATGATGAATCCCATACAATGCATCTTGGTCGATGCTTGCACGCTGTCGAAAACAAGTGATTTGCACGCCTCGATAGCTATGCGCTTGAGTAAATAGTCACTGGAATGGAAGAGTCAATGATGTAGCGATTTTCGCGAACCATCGCTACCGTAAGAGAAAATCCGTGTCTCGTTAAAGAAGTATCGAAGGGAACCGTGGTTCGTCTGTTTGGCCAATGGTCGGTAGGGGTTTGGTCCAATCGGTGTAGTATGGAGGGTTGTCCCTTTGTGTGAAGTCAATGTTTGCTTCCGGATTGAGCCAATCCATGTTGTTAGACATAGCTCGAGCGATGTTCTCAAGATGATATTCGACCGAGGGCGCTTTCGAGTCAGTTTTAGAAGTTGAAACGCTTCATTCTTGATTCGCTCAACTCGATTTCGCCATTTTCTTCACATGGAACTTTTCTTGCAAAAGTTTTGCGTGCTCCAATGTAGAACCGCTCACCAATTCTTGACCTTCATCGTAGGGAGTTTGATTGACAAGTGTGGAGAACCATTCAAACTCTTCGGTTTTATCGTCATCTAGCCATGATACGACTCCAGCCGAGTCGCCTTCTTCTTCTTTTGGAAGGCCTTGATGATGATAACGGTTTCGCACTTGTTTGGGTGAGGTGGGTTGTTGTCGGGCTCAAGGACCTCTTCATCGCCACCACCCGTATACTCAAAGTAATCACCGCTTTATGAGTCGGGTGGTAACTCGAATCGTCCCGAGGTTTATCAAGAGAAGACCGAGGTGGAGGAGACTTTGTTGAGAAGAAGTCCGTGGTGGAGGAGGTGGCATAGAGGTAGATTTACCGCATCGCTTCGACGCTTAGGTGCGAGTCCTTATCCTTATCATCGCCATCTCTTGGTCGTTTGGGTTGATCGGTCGACTCCTTGCATGATGATCCGAGTTGAAAATCAAGTAGATTTTCAAAATTTAGCTTCATCCGGTAAACGCCCGCATCGCTTTGACATTTGCATCACAAGTTTAGCGATTAACCTGTATTCGTAGAGATCGCCTTCTTTGGCCATTGTATGTTTAACCAATGCTACGATGTTAAAGTGAGTTGTCCGAAAATACTTCTAGTCACACCGGGACAAGGTCGAGAAGAAACTTGTGGGTATGATCTCTTGTCGCCTTCTCCGCCCTTTTGGACTTTAGGAACGATATCCCAAGGTACTTGTTAGTGTAACCTTCGATCATTTCGCTCAGCCTCTTTTCGATGACTCTTCATGAACTTCGAACAAATTCCTTTCTTTCTCCATCTTGTCTTTCTCATCATTTAAGTACCGAATTTGGTCAAGAAACCAATTCATTTTTCCGTAGTATGTCCTTCTTTCCGATTTGTTGGACAACTTTCACAATCTTTTATGAGTCCGAGAAATCCAGATTTAGGTGGTTTCTTCACGGATTTGGATGATGATCCGTTGACTTTGTTGATGGTGGTTGTGATGAATGAGACGAAGAACTGATGATGAGGAGACATGAGGAGACTTCATGTCCTTAGGAGTTTCGAGGTTTTCCTTTGAGTGTGTTGGACTGCCTAGAAGAAACTTTGTATAATCATCCTCGCCATCTCTAGACTTTTCTTTCTCGCCCAGCTTCTCAAAATCATACACAATAGTATCCTCCACAGTCGTTGTCACAGCAGAAGAGTAGTGGCACCGCATCCCTTACCGGGTTGATTAACCGTATCGATCCGTGAGGAGGGCAAGACCACTTGATCCTCCGGGCCACCCATTTGATCTTTAGCAAATTCTTCGCCTTTTGAAGGTGTCTCGACTTTGTGAAACTTCTTCCGTATGATTGATCCAGCTTGCTCTTCTTCATCTTCGTAGCTTTCATCCCGTGACACAAGTGCAGAGTCTTGCCTTTTCCTTTATTAGTTTGAGGACTTGGAGGTTTTGGCACCGAGGATTTTCGCCCTTGCGCTTCGTAGTATGTGATCTCTTCATCTCGTCAAGAGCCTCGAGTCCTCGCCCCGAGCCGCCTTTGCGGTTCGTGAAAGGATTGGAGTGGCTTCCGAGAAGGAACTTTTTCTTAGTGGTAGGTTTCCGCTTTGAATAGGTTTCTTCTTTGGAACATTCCTCCGACTATCTCGAACTTGTGACACTTCCAAGACTTCCTTTTCGGTTCTCCTTACAGTGTTCCGTAAGATTTTTCGTCGAGATGACCAACTTTGCCTTGTCCGACCGCTTCCGATACCTTTTGTACGATTCGAGCTCGACATCTTCGCTAGAAGGAAATCGGCAAAGACAAAGACCTTGTTTCTTTGTAGACGCTTCCTTGATTCTCGACAGATAGAATGGGTTCCGCAACATGTCGTGATTGTCGGGGTCATTGAGCCTCTTGGGAATGTCGATGAAGTCCAAGTGCTCTCGGATCAACAATTTAGTATATCCGATGTAGGAATTTTTGAGCCAAGTTTGTTGAGAAATGACATCATGTCATCCCAAATCGAGCTTCGATAGCGATGTGTTTCTTGTTGACCAATGCCCGTAATATTTGCGCTCCATGAGCTTAGGGTGCTCATAGTCACCGCCACGACCGTAAATGTACTTGGTGATGATCATGTAGAGAGTTCTCCGTGGTTGAGGAATACTCTTAAGCTCTACGTGAGAATGCTTGGTGATTATTCCCGTAGCCTCGCCATAACCGATATTGATTAAGAATTGAGAGTGAGCTCTTCAAAGAAAGTGGCATATAGTTTGGTTGGATCGACATCGTGAATTAGAGAACAACCCTTAAGTCTCGCAGTGTAATGGTGACTTGTTTGTGATTCGTAGTCACCGCCACAGCAGCTTGTCCTTTGACCCTTTCCATAGTGTTCCGTAACTGCTGGATGTAGATCTCGTGAACAGCTTGCAGAGTGTGTAAGCATGTTCGATACGGATGAGTCCTCGTAATGTCAATAGCAATTAAACACGAAGATTCCGAGCAAGTGAGGTGTCAAAGTCAACACGGAGATTATTCTTTCCTATCTTCATTGGATAGCCATGAGGATAGATATCAAGAATGGAGAGAACTTCGTGTGCATCCACATTCATTTGTTCACCATGTCGTGATCTCAAATAACATTAGCCAAAAGAACCAACATATCGAAGACATAATGTTAGTCAATGTAAGGTCTTATTGTCTAGTTATTGAATGTACAAAGGTCAATGATTGTTACGAGTCCTAAGTCACTTGTATATTCAATAGTCCAATGACGCCGTGAAATGTTTCATGAGTTAGTTAACTTTAAGTTTTAAAGTTTATTTCATCACTTATTGTTCACAACATATCAAACGATTTCAGCTTTATTAGTGACATTTTAGGATTCGTGATGATATGATTAGTTTATTTACAAGTTTGTACACGTAACAATTCATAACGAAGGTATGATCTCGGCTTATGCGTAGGATTGGTAAAGTTATGCGAGACAGAATGATATATGCGAGGCGTAAACTTACGCCAGAATCCTAACTTACGCGTAAGAAGTATTACGCGAGGAAAAGGAGACCTTATGCGAGAGCTTATGCGTAGGCATATATTAACCTTACGCGTAAGGTTACTCGTAAGAGTTGACCTTATGCGTAGAGGTCATCACACGCATATCCTTCACAGATACGCCGTAGTCCCATATGTAGAACCTTATGCGTAGAAGCTACGCCAGAAGACTAATCTTACGATAACAAGCTACGCCGTAAGGTGATCCTTATGCGAGATTAACAACAACCTTGATTCTCAATATTAAGTGTAGCAAGCCCGAAATAAAACATCATATCATCAAAGTTAAACACATAATATTCATTTTATGACGATCAAAACATATTTGCACATTTTAACAAGCATACAGAGAACTCGCACACGCGTAGTCTAAACCCTAAATCTACGCTGTATGAGATCTAGCCATGGAATATGCACCAAACTTTTTCTCGTAGTTTAAGAGTGTTGAGGAAGTCTATATACCAAGTTATAACACCCAACTCATGGTGAATCAAAATACCCAAACTTAAGAACTTTAAACCCTAATTCCAAATTGTTGATGATTTGGAGTTTCGGTGGTTATAAAGCAAGGAAATCATCAATTCATCATCATAAGAACATAACCCAACAATCTTTTGACCAAAACATTCACATTTGAAAATACCCAAACCACGATAAACCCTAATTTTCAAACTCATTTAATTCGTGAACTGGGTTCGCTTTGAGGATAGAAAAGTATCATTGATGTTGTTAAAACATTTTGACACTATCGCTTTAGCCACAAACACATAAACAAGATTATGTGTTCATACGCATACGCCAGAGAACACAAGATCGACCATAGGTTAATATCTAACCGCTAACATTTAAAACGATTTGAAACCATTGTTTGTAATCTTGTTAGGAACACAAATACACTTACAAATTGAAGATCCAAACACGGATTTGATGAGCGAATTTTAGGCGAGGATTAGTTTGATGATAATAAATGTGAGTTGTAAGTTAGGTGGAGGTGTATTTTATTAAAATGGCTTTTATCATTTTGACAGCTTTGGTCCCTCCACCTTTTCCTTTTTCAAACAAAGCCTTTAACTTCCATTTTGGTTACCAAACAAAGATTTTTAGGAAAGAAACATGACGACACTCCCCCGACTTGAGAAAATAATGAAAGGTTATTAATTTAAGTCCGAGGAGAGTCTTAGAACCGTAAAATGTACCACCATTTATAATGTAATCAACCGAGATATGATAACATGCAAGTACACGATGTTTTGAAGCGCTTAAGAGTTTATTTTCCCCTCAACACTTGATCGGAAAAATACCAATTTTGAAAGATTGAAGTGTTGACGGAAGAAATGTACTTGCCATGTTGAAAGAAATATAGATTAGAGAATATTTTTGTTGTTTTATCGGATTTTATATTTTTGTATTTTGTTTTGAAAAGATATTTACGTAAGATGTTTTGGTGTTTGATGTGTTTTAAGACTGCTTTAAGAGGTCATCCAATTCCTCTTGAGTCAACACCTCATACCAATTCGTGGACCAACTCATTAAACCTAGCGGAGGCAAGGCTTTGGTGAGCGATCCGCCAATTGGTATTCAAGACCACAAAGTATAGTTCAACGCACTGCTCCACGTGGTCCTTGATGAAATGATAGCGTAGATCGATGTGCTTTGATTTCGAAAATGTCGAATCGAGTTGCACGAGATGGCAATGGCACTCCGATTGTCGCAAAGACATCGATTCTCACAACACGTAACCATAGTCTTTGAGTTGTGTTCTCATCCGATGACTTGAGCACAACACGCGACATGGCTACATATTCGCTTTGTTGATGACAACATGTACAATCCTCTTCTTTGATTGCCAAGACACCGCTTATCACCGAGAAATTGTAGTGCTCTCAAGTACTTTTCCTCGAGTCTAGGCATCCCGCGTGATCGCCTCAAAAGCGATTAGTTCAAAACCGTAATCCTTCTGATACCGATCCCCAAGTTAATGGTTCCTTGATGTATCGGAGGATTCTTTTAGCCTCGTAGAGGTGGGTTTCAGCTTGGTCGCGATCGATAACGGAGCATAGATAAACGGCAAAGACAATATCAGTCTCGCTAGTCGTTAGATACATGAGAGACCCAATGATACTTCGTATTTGGTAGGGTCAACCAATTTCCCATGTAAATCAAAGATCTAATTTCTTGGTATGAGCCATTGGTGTGGCATAAGTGTCACAGTTGTCATTCCAAATTTGTTTAACAGCTCAAGGGCATATTTGATCGACTCAAGAAAATACCACGGGTGATTGATGAACTTGTAGTCCTAGAAAGAACGTAAGTTCACCCATCATGGACATTTCAAAATTTTTCTTCATTAGTTTTGCAAAAGCGATTGAAAACTTTTTATGTGTAGACCCAAAATGATGTCATCCACGAATTTGAACAATTAAGATGTGTGCCCCGTGATATTGTATAAAAGAGTTGGGTCAACCGAGCCTTTGGTGAAATTATTGGCAATGAGGAAAGATGATAGCTTATCGCACCATGCCCGAGGGGCTTGTTTGAGACCATAAAGAGCTTTGTTCGCTTTGTAAACATGGTTCGGGAACTCGTGATCAACGAATCCATCCGTTGGTCGACATAGACCGCTTTTTAAGTTGTCCATTGAGAAACGCCGCTTTGACATCCATCCGATAGACCGTCATATTCATATGAGCAATGAACGCGAGAAATATCCGAACAACCTCAAGACGAGCAACCGAGCAAAAGATTCTTCAAAGTCTATTCCTCTTCCCGACGATAACCCTTAGCAACTAGACGTGACTTGTTTCGATGACGCCCTTCAAAGATCCAATTTGTTTTTCCAAATCCATTTTAAACCAATGACGAGACCCTCGTTGGTCTTTCAACCGCCCCATACTTCAAGACGCTTGAATTGGTTGAGTTCTTCCCGCATGGATTCAATCCAGCTTGTCTTTTGTCATTGCGCCTTTAATGTTTTTAGGTTCGATTGGCGACAAAGTGAGTGCATAAATGCAATGTTCACCGTCTGTGTGAAAGACGTTGTCGCAGAACGACCGGTTGATTCGGGTTGCCAATAATGTTAGCCGAGGATGGTCTTTTGTCCATCTATGTGTAGAGGGTTGATGTTGGTATACATTGTGCGATTCGAGGGTTCAAATGGTTTGTTGAAGATTCCGCGACATCCGTGCAATGGTCTCATTAGCAAACGGATCAAGAACGATTTGGATCAAAATCGCAGTGGGGTATTTCATTCGTAATATCATCACCGTTCATCATTGTTGGAAGCGGTGTGTTCAATCGTTGTGTTGGAGTCAATCGTGTAGGTGCATCTTCAACAAGAGTTGTTGTAGCAGTGTATCGTATAGGAATATTATCGTTGTGCAATGAAACAATGGATACACCGAGCACGCTCATCAATATCGCCACGTAATGTAGGAGCAAATAACCTTTCCATTTGTTGACGAGTTAATGAGGGCTTTCTTCACCGATGATGGGGTTGAGGAAGTTTAAACGGTTGTGACCGGTTCTAAGTCATTATACTCGTAAGCCATTTCCGTGAGTTCATCGAAATGAGCATGAATCGCTTCCATTACCTCCTTAGTTCGACGATTCCGATTCGGAAACCTTTAGAATTGTCACAAGATCCAATAAAGACTCCAATATCGCCTTTGGCTTTGAGCTTTCCAAAATCATCACGATCATTATTCGGATAGCAAAGGGATCCAAATACATGAAAGTGTTTGAGGTTCGGTTTATAGTTGTGACAAGCTCGAAAGGTGTTTTGTTGTGACGCTTTGTGATCATAGAACGGTTTTGAGTATAGCATGCAGATACACCTTCCGCCCATAAGTAATCCGGAAGTTTAGCATTGATTAACATTGTTCTGCAGCCCACTAACGCTCGGTTTCGCCTTTCAACAACTCCGCTTTGTTCGTGTGTACGTGCAATAGATGTTTGATGTCAATTCCCACTTTCTCATAAAATTCACGAAGGGTTTGGTTAACAAATTCGGCCTTTGTCCGTCCGAATTATCCCGACGGTGTTATGGAGTCGAACTCAGATCTTTGTGAGAAAGGTGATGATCATTTGTGGAGCTTGGTCTTTGCTACGAAGAAAGTAGACCCAAGTCCATCGTGAGTAGTCATCAACAATTACTAAGATGTAGCGCTTGCCATTGATCGCTTGCACGCCAGATCGGGCCACACAAATCCATGTGAAGAAGATGTAGTACATGGTGAGAGTCGTGTTCCACCTTTGAAGGAAAATGAGCACGAGTGCTTTTCCCTTGTTCACAGTCGAGCAAAGGTGATCTTTGAATACCGGAATCGGGGAGTCCTTCAACTAGTTTGTGTCGAGCAAGGTTGGTGATGGTTTGAAAGTTTAGATGAGAGACGACGGTGCCATAGCCGTGATTTTGTAGATGTTGCCTTTGAAAGTAAGCAAATGGGAGAGGAAGCAACCATGTCTTGCATAGAGATAGTGTAGAGACTAGAATTACGCGAGCCGACATAAGGTCATTTCCTTGAAGATCACGAATGAAACAAGTTTTCTCCCGAAAGCAACCTCCAAATCTCCATCACAAAATTGACCCATCGAAAATGATTGTGACCGAGGCCTTCCACATAGTAAACCCTCACGATTTCGATGTTCCCATTGACATAATCTCCGAGCCCATGATAGTCGCTGCAAGTGATCGCTCCCGAATCTGACAAAGCCAATGAACTTTGCAATAAAGTTGGATAACAGCTTAAGGTTGCTCGTCATGTGTCGGGAACATCCGCTATCAACAATCCAGAATGATCTCAGATCACCGCATTACACATGCGCATTTACACGATGGAATAGAAGTAGATGTGGAACCCAAATGTTAGAGGGTTCCAAGGTGTATGTTAGACATACACACATTGATAATTTTAGGCATCCATTTAAATCCTAGTGTGTTATATATCCATTTCGCCATCTATAACTACTCTTTGCTTTAGTCTTAGTGAAAGCACTAGGTGGTACTACATTCTTAGGAGGTGAAGCGAGCTACTGTGATAGCAATGGTTGCCTTAGAATCTAAAGAAGGCGGTCTACCAAGCACGCACTTAGAATGATTAGTGGGCCTAGAGGTATTCCAATTCTTAGGATTTCGTAATCGAGAGATTATAGTTTTAGCAACACATTTATCATGACAATCGAATTCATACTCTTCCGACAAATAACACAAGGTGCATCGATCAATATCAAAAGTACTTAACGGTTTAGCATTCGTTACATCACTATTTGTATTACATTTGCCGACGCAACATCTATAGTGGAAGCAACATGAGTTTTATTCGAGTCCTAGGGTGTTCTTCTACTTTAGCATTCCTTATTGATCTTTTCTTAGGTCGCAACTTCCTATTCTTCGATTGAGTGCTTTTAGGTCGTGAAGTGCGGACGCTTGGAAAAGATGCAACTATTCTGCTTCAAGAGAGGGAAACACATTAGCAACTTGTGATTTGGCAAAGGGAATTCTAGGTTCTCGATTACTAAGTGTGACCGGTGCTAATCTCTTAATCACAAGAGGCGGAAGTTGTTCATACTTTCCTAACATTTCCGTAACTTAGAGATGGTGTGAATCGATCTTGATTTTCGTAATCTAATATTACCAAAGAAAATTCATGACTTCTCTAGTGTGAGCAAGATATTGATCAAGTTCGCTTGATGCTTCAAGTCGAGTCTTTTGAGTAAATCAAATATGACACCATATTCTGCTTAACTTTTAAAAGTTCTTGTTCATATTTTGAAATTTGACTTTTCAAAGACACGCTTTGATCATCCAGCTGCTCAATTTTAGGATCAAAGATTTTGCACTCAACCGAGCGATTTTCTTTGAAAACCGAGTTGATGGTTGTGAATATCTTTTCACACCAATGAAGACGACGCTTTGCATTGTAAACTTCAAGTGAGTAATCGCTTATTTTCACTTTTAAAGACTCGATCCAAGCACATTATCGGTGTTCTCAACAAGAATAACAGCTTTCAACAATATCGCAGAGATATGATCGATGCATATGGCAAAGAATAGAATAACACAACATTATGGATATCAAGACGATAACATCTTCCAAGAGTCGATCAACATCTTTTCTCAAGAGTTTCTTTTACGCTTAGTATTAGAAATAGATGTTTCGCTTTCTCGAAAACGCTTTTCATGACCCCAAGTTCCTTATGAAAATCCTTTTCCTGTGCAATTGCACAACTTTTCAAGTTTTTAACATTAGGTAAAAGATTTTTCCTAAAAATGTCTCTTTGTTCTCGCGCCAGAGGCGATTGAAAATGTTCAACTTTGATTTCGATCGATATTCTATCTCATGTTGTAAAATTTTGAGGTCACCATGAAAATGTCAAAATATCAAGAATTTTTCGATTTTCAGTTGTGAGTTTACTTCACTAATGGAAGGTAAAGGACCATAAGTTTGTGCAAAGTCTGCTTTGGGATTAACAATAGAAGACTCGTGTGTTTTGATGATAACCCTTGGTGTGTTTGAAGAATCCGC
This sequence comes from Chrysanthemum lavandulifolium, assembly GCA_022545495.1. Lineage (NCBI taxonomy): Eukaryota > Viridiplantae > Streptophyta > Magnoliopsida > Asterales > Asteraceae > Chrysanthemum > Chrysanthemum lavandulifolium. Next base: position 296,852,721 of record CM040240.1, read on the forward strand.
TGGTGACGAAGTGACCGCTTTTTATAGTTAAAAGGTTTGTTGTAAACAACGGTTTTAATTTTGATCGACTCGCCTTCGCATCTAATTCCTCTTGACGATGATATTCAACAACACTCATGACAAGATTATCAATTTTGTATTCTCGTGACCGAAACTTCGTGAGTTGGTTTGAATGTTTTAGTGAAAGCTTTGGTTTGTAATCGCCTAGATTTTTTCCATATCCTTTTGATTGGGTTTTAAGGTAAACTTTTCAATAGTCACATCGATTCACCATGTTTGTAAACAATGCTTTAAACTCTTTAAGTTTGTTTTGCAAGTCGATAATTTCTTCAAGAAGGTCATCTACCCGATTCGTTGAATGCTTTTTGTATGCGGAGAACTGCTTTTGACAATTTAACAACTCAACCTTAGCTTTTTGATTTTCCAAGGTGAGAGCGTTAATTTGCTTTTTATGTTCGTGTTTCAGCTTGTTCTAATTCGCATAACAAAGCATTCTTCGAGGCGGCTAGATCACGATCCGTCTCTAAATATTTTTCGCTTTGATGAGATTTTGCAAAAGCGGCTTCAAAACCTTTTTCACGGTTGTCTTGAGTTTTGAAAAGTTGAGTTGCATTTGTAAACATTCAAAATCCTTGGTTAATAAAGGCATTTTACTTTTAAGGACCGATTTAATGCAACACATGCAAGAATTTGGGATTGTTGGTCTTGAAGTAATGTAACAAGATCCGGATGGGGCAAAGGTTCATCTTGTTCAACGCGAGTCACAACATGATCATTATTTAGATCCTCAAGTATAACCACGGAGTCAATTTGATTATCAAGGAAACCATAAGGTCTCGCCGGATCGCCAAATGTAACTACGGGTTTATTTGAAAATCGCCGAATGAGATGTAGATGACTCATTTTGAACATTCCGAGCCGCGCGGATTCAGATATTGATGGAGATATTAGTTCGTATATGATGATGGTTTGTTCGGTACTGAGACAAGCCATCGTTGTCATACATCGGGCCTGCTTTCACTCATGTGTAACTCTTGCATATTAGCCATCAACATAATAAATGATTGGCCTCGCAAGTCCTCCATATCATCATCCGAGTCTCAGATCCGCCATAAAGCTCGTTTTGTCCGTGAGAGATCCACCACCTTCATCCTTAAGAGCCAAAAGTAAAGCCTCTTTGAAATAAGCACCGCCCGAGTCCTTGGCTTTGGGCATGCATTAGCCAGTGTCCTTCTCATTGCGCTTGTAGCATCTAAGACCATTTAACCGATTTTGAGCATTTCCTGCTCCACCACTTGAGCTCGTTGTTATTCCTACCCACAAGATTAAACCCTTGACCACCGCCCATCCGACGACCATAATCACGATTCTCAACTTCAACACGCCCATTGTTCACAACAGCTTGAGTCCGTGTGTTAGATGAGGAACGAATACGATTGTTGGATTTGTTGGTGTAACGCCAAAAGCATTAGCAATCATCACAAATCCTTGTTGTAATGCTTCAATGGATCGATGTCCTCGCCGCTTCAATCGACATATGCTTGAGCATTGTTGCCGTATGGAACCAATTGATTTTGTTGAGGTTGTTGCCGTGAAGGTGTGTTTGAAGCGCTTGGTTGAGTTGTCGGTCGAGAGGATAGTTCGCTGAGCATACAAGGCAAGTTGTTGATTATCCGCATGCGATCTGCTTTGCAATTTGAGCACGGAGAATTCTTTCCCGATCAACTTCCTTTTCATGAGGCTTCAAGTAATCGTACAACAATCCATAAGTAGAATGATGCATATTCTTCGCTGACGGAGAAAGATGACATACTTCTCCCATTCGTGACCAAGACTACTCAGAACTTAGTATTCACCGCAATTCTTGGCATGATGATGTTGTGTTTATCCAAATCATTGATGATGTCTCGAAAATCGATGATGATAGGACTCTAGTGTCTCTCCGTGTTCAATCATGAAGTGTTCATAAGCCAAGTAAATTTTGGATTCCAAATCCTCCCGATTGAGTATGATCCTTCCATAAGAAGACGAATATGATCCCACATTTTTGTGCAGTTTTTGAGCATCAACACTACGAAGAATTGGGTTTGGTAATCCTAAGAGGATGTATTCCATTGCAAGTTCATCACCTTCATAGTGTAGAAGTTCTGGATTTAAATCGCAACAAGAGCAATGTTGGTTTGTTCATCTCTTGTGGAACAAAGCAGCTGGATCTCCTGCACAATGACAAGAGGCATCTCAAATGGACCTTCCAAGATAACCTTCTTTAAGAACTTTCCATGTGGCTTCTTTAGATCACAAAACCTAAAGAACCTTATCACCCATTGATCGTAGTTTCGGAGTGAGCATTGGAGGTCTATCAAGTGATCCAACTTCATGAATTGATTGTTGGTCGCTTAAAGCTTCACACATCTTTGCAAACCAAGTGGGTTCCTTCATAGTGCTTCGTGATGGATGTTGATTGAAATCGTTTGTGTAGGGTAGAGCTTGAAGACTTGGTGGTGGTTGAACCATTTGTGGTTGTGGAATTGCACCAAGTTGTGGAGTATGTTGTCGATTAAATTGTTGTTGATAAATAGCTTGTTGTTGATTCCATTGTTGATGTTGTGGAGTTAATTGTTGTTGTTGTTGATGATTATAAGTGTGAGGAAATAGTTAGAGTATGGTGGTTGAGACATGGTGAAGAACTTGTGTGGTAAAATGGATCTTTGTAGTCGAATGAACCTTTGTTGATGAAGTGTCCTTAGGCGAGAAAAGACAAGAACCAAGTAGCACTTATGCGTAAAACACCAAAAGTTACGCGAATAATAAGGAGTTACGCTGAGGATTTAGCTTACGCGTAAGTAGGATAAAAGCACTAAAGTTATGCGAGACAAAAGTTAGGCGAGAAAGTTAGGCGAGGATTACCTTATGCGAGACCTAAGTTTACGCCGTAAAGTGAATCTTATGCGAGAATTTCTACGCCGTAAGCTTATGCTTATGCGTAATTTTAGGTTTTTGCTCAAATGATCTTTTACACTTCACAAAGGCAAAAGATATCCAAAGTCGACGATTTTCGCACTTATCCAAGTAAGAAAACACGGAATAAACCAGAAAATGAAGATCAAACCAAGGAAAAATCTTACGCGTAATTTTAGGGTTTTGATACGCGTAGATTACTCGTAATTTTGATTTTGCCCAAAGTTGTTTCTAAACCGCTTTTGTGTGATGAAATAGCTTCAATAACACCAAAATAACACAAAAGTGTGAAACTTGATGATCCAAAGCACTCAAAACAGCTTATGCGTAGAAATACACACACGAATAGAAACTAGTTCAAAACAATGATCCACGATAAAGTTTGAAACTTTTGCCAAAACAAGTATTTTAACACCTTAAAACGTTGAAAGTACAAGAATCTTGGATTAAAAAGTGCAAAAACAAGTTTTTAAAAGAGCTAAAGAATGCGTTAACCTTACGCGTAAGACCCAAAATCAAAACTTCAAAACAAACGAGTACACCCAACTATTTGGCGATTGATACCATCGTTAGGTCACTAGTTTTACAAACACAAGTTATAGAGAAAGAGATGAAGGCGGATGAACAAGCTACACACACAAACACACGTTAACAATAATACGGTTTAAGAAAGAGTGTATGTGAAGAGAATAACTTGAACAACCAACCTCAAATGAGGGTTTACAAGATTATTTATAGGAGGAAGCTAGGCAACACCCTAGTTCCCATCCTTTCTTATGTGGGCTTGGGCCTAAGCTTATGGGCCTTCTACATAAGCTTGACCTTAAACAAACATAAAGGCCATAATAAAGCTACCTATTACATATGAAATATAAATACTTGAAATATCGCTTAGGAGTGATTCCAACAGGTCGGTTTTAAAACCATATGTACCATCAACTTGTTTTGATATAAATTGTATGAAACTTGTGTTTTATAAGTTTGTACAATATATATAATAACATGTATTTGTTATTGTAAGGGTGTTTTAAAATAACATTTATAAGATATTTATTAGTAAGTGTAGTAGCCGCCGAAAATACCCATGGCCGTGTTCATTGTTTTCCACTTGGTATTCAACGAATGAAAAGTTCGTGAACTCGAACCCATACTTGACTCGTAATGCTTGAGAACCCGCTTCCAAAACCGCTTGACTTTTGTTCATTACCGACAACACCACATTCGGAGATTTGAATCCATGCCGCCAAAGCCTCCTCTCGTGCCAGTGACCAAAATTCACGGGGCCCTCCCTACGAAAGCTTTTTCTTTCCTCCTGATCAACTTCTTGAACTTCCTCATCTTCGCCTTCTTCGCTTGGTAGTGGTCAGTGTTTCTGCACGTACTCTACTTCTTCATCAATGTTTTGAACCGGGAAAACTCGCCAGTAGAAAGCGACGTCAGAAAGTGTTGCGATTCATTCGAGAGGACCCATATTATATTGGAAAAGGGTGAGATCGAGGTCAGGAACGAAAATTCTAAAGGTTGAGAATAAAATTACTAAATCCTAACCTGAGTTTGTTGTGGTTGATTCGTGACGGCCGAGAATCCACCTCGACGCCAAGTTTGGTTGGTTTTACCTCTTCTTGAATCCATGGTTTCGCCAAAGTTTGAAAGATTAATGTGTGAAATGGTTTGGTTTGTGTATTGTTATTTTGAAAACGGGTGAAATATTTGGTTTTAAAGAGGAAAAATTTTTTTTAATTTTCGCCAAATATAGCCGCTGCTATATGCAACGATCTTTTTTCAAAAACGCCCTACAAACCATCGGCTTCCCAACCTGCTTTTTGTAGCCGATTGTCATACTGAGAAGGCATGGCACAGCATGACGGCACCTTACCCGATTTGACCACGCCCACCCCTCCTCTAAATGACAATAAGGCATTATATAGCCTAAACCTAGGAATGACTTGGAATCTTTACTATGCCCCCTCTTACTTTGAAAATGGTAATAGATTCCACCCTTGATCTTTCAGCAACTTTACCATCAAGTCCCTAGACTCCTTATAAACCTGCATATTGAAACATACTAACTAACTAACAAAACAACTTTAATTGGTAGCAAAACACTTCTTTATTCCAGAATTAGATTATAACTTAAATACTAATTATGGAAATCTAAACTACAAACGAAGATGCTGCTTGTACAGCAAAACTTACCAAAATAAACAATAACAAAGATATTCCCTAAATCATATCAGTAAAAGTAAGCAAAGCAATGAGGTAGTGGATGACTAAAAAGAAAAAGAGTTAGAATAATAGCTTAAAAAAAAGGCCATGAGTAATGTCATGAAGACAAATACTCCACCAATCTTCCCCATTAAGGAAACCTAACAACCCCACAACATGACCAAAATTGTTTATTCTTGTTATAATATATTTAATTATAACTAATTCGAATATAATCATAATTTGCCAAGATAATTATCTAGTAATGTATCTAGCTTATTACTTTTCAAGATTGCTTTTATATACTTAAATTTTTAAATTGAGATTTTTGTATGTATTTTGTCAATGTGCAATGATCATTTTATCATTCGTCGTTAATAGAATGACTCCAAAACGTATGGGTAAAAAGCATGCACACAAATGTCAACATTTAAAAGTTTAAATATACAGAAGAAAAAAGACAGTTAGCCATACAATACTCAACTAGCAAGAAAAAGAAAATACTCCGTAGTTTGTAACACTATTCATCTATGTATTTTACTATTGTATGTTTACAAATAAGTTTAATGTGAAGTATTTCATTAATTTGAATTTGGAAGTCATTTGGTTGTATTTCAAAGTTGATATTATTGGACCATTTTTTGTTTATGATTGTGTTTAAGATCAATTATTTGATCCTTTTGTTGTTTGGGGTCTACCCATGTGTTGTGTCCTTTTTGTTGTTTTTCTTTCTAATTTTTGCTGGAACTATAACCTTTGTTTTTATATGTTAACATGTATGTTCGAATATACGAATGAGGTTTTTCTTCTAGTTATATTATAAAATACTAAATTATAATGTATTTAGGACTTTTTATATAAAATCTTAAAATTATAAGCTTAAACATGTTACTATAATTAATAATTAATATAATTATGAAAAGAAACATAATATATACTCCCTTCGTCTCAATTTAATTGTCATATTTTCATTTTGGATGTCTCAAAAAATCATCTACTTTTCCTTTTTAAGAAAAACTAGTGAATATAAACTTAATATTCTATTCATGCTATTGAAAATTAAAGTTCCCACTTTTATTAAACTTCGCTTTCTCTCGCGACAATTAAATTGAGACGGAGGAGAACACTTTAACGCATATAATTTTCTGGACGACAAGACAAAAAACATAAAGATACACCACTTTAATGCATTATATTAAAAAACACCATATTTTTTGGGTAAAGGGAGTAATCCTGCACCTGTAAATATATTAACCAAAAACGCTTAAGACAATGGATATGAAAAATCCTATATCTCATCTGCTACATATATAAAGCTTACATAAAAGATACTACGATTTTCTAAACAAGAAACCAACCACTACTCAAACGACAACATAGGACATAACGAAAAAATTACTTCCTAGGTCCTTGAAGCTTGGTGCCATACATGGCATTAAAGCGATCCAAATTCCCAAGATCGTAAACTCGCTTAGCATAGTCGTCGTAGTCATACCATCATACTCATCTTCAAACTTTGGCCACCACCGATCAGATTAGCGACTCATCAAATGGGTTAACAAGCACCTCATCTTCGTAATCGACACCACGATATCTCCCACTTTAGAAAAAGGGTTAGTTCTCTTAGTAGAAGAGGCGGGCGGAATACAAGAAAAAAAAACACCACATTAATGCTATTTAATATGTCAATTAATTAACTGATCAATAAATACAATTAATACAGTTATTAAAACACCCCTAACATAATAAATACAAATTATCAAACATAATTTACAACCAAATTAAACATAATTCCTACATCAAATATCACTAATGCAAATAATATTCAAGCCCGAACGGGCACGGGCTAAACAAAATCCTTGAAATCCATAAATTTATTGTCAAAAAGAACATAATAAACTAAAATACATGATCCACTTGAAAATTTTATTTAAGGGTACCTGCCACCGCAACGCGAAGACACCGTGATAAAATGTCACTAATACAAATAATAAAGCGATTATACAAATATTAAAGTCTCGAATAGGCAACGGGCAAACGGGCTTGAACCCGAACAGACGGCTAAACGGCTCGAGCCCAAACAAAGGCGGGCCAAACGGGGTCGAGCCCAAACAAGTGCGGACCAAACGAGCACGGGCCAACGGGCTCGAGCTCGAACGGGCACGGGCTAAATGAAATTTTGGATATCCGTAAATTTATTGTCAAAAAAAACATAATAAACATTAACCGGAAAATTTATTTCAGGGTACCCGCAGCCGCAACGCGCGGGTACTCTTCTAGTGTTATAAAAGGTGTGAGTAATTTTTTTTTTGTAAAAGGTCAAAAGACATGGTAAATATATTAGTACAAAAAACGTTTAAGTACAAAAGATATGGGTGAATTCCATATTTCAGCTCGTTACATAATTGGAAAAGCTTACATAACAAGATACTTCATATTCTCTAAACAAGAAAATAAACCACTACTCAAAAGATAATATTAGACTCATTTGAAAACAAAATCACTTCCTACCAAGGCCTTGAAGCTTGATACCATCCGTGTCATAAAAAACATTCAAATTCTCTAAAAAATCGTAAACCTGATCCGTATAATCATCATAATCATTTTTACGATCATAACCACCACCAAATAAATTCATTTACTTATCAAAAGTGTTAACAACATCCACTAGTTACATAGGTGAGTAATGTTTTCCTACTGTGTGTAACCGAAATATCTCGTGAATGTTTTGGACCCTTTCCATGACTATTCACACACGTGTACCTATCAAATTCAAGTTAAGCTAGTATAAAACAAGCATATTTGCCCGCGCATTCATGAGGCAATATTATTTGTAATTTTTATTGCCCGTGTGCTTAAAGTTGTGTCAACATGAGAAGTTAAAACTATTAATTATGGTCACATTTGTAGCTAACATGGTTATACTTCCTACAAGCAGGAATATGGTTGTACTTCCCAACATGAGACTTTGATGAGCTATTTGAATGACTTGGTAACTTACGAAGACCAAAGATCGTCAAAAGATGTTATATGTGCAAGTATTGGTCATGTCCGCATCGGAGGCTTTTCGTCAATGTCGGATCGTAATGAAAATCAACCACCAAGTACTTGGCTCAAACTCCAATTGCATCCTTAATTACGCTCCATGAAATGTTACCGCAACCGACATGATGTCTTAGCTAGATAAAATAGAATTAATGCACTTAACTACTTAAACATATTGAACCACTCGATGCATTTTTTTTACAAATATTTTAATAACTTAACAAATGGGTAAAAAAGGTCAGCTCTAAGGTTCCACTTGGTGTAACTGCATATATGTTGTATTCACGTCAGACATGACCGCTTTTCACGGACACGACTTCTTTCACAGCACTTCATGGAGCAAATCCTATAGTTATTTTTTGGCTAAATAGTTCCTAATGCGTGACAATCAGATGTGGGTTGTGAATCTCTATTCCTCTCATCTAATTTCTCATCAGTCTCTCATTCTCAAGATGAGTACTCTATCACTTAGTGATGAAATCATTGGCAATATTTTATGTCACTAATTTTAGAATCTGCACAACATGTAATATAATGACTCTAGAAAATAAATCTGGCCAGATGAAAAACGTATCATTCAATATAACATGCTACTTAGATCGAGAGTATCAGTTTTCTAGTATAAGACCTGACCTTGTGTAGCTACTCCCATAAGTGCAACTACCATCGTCTTCATTTACATTTGCAACCTCCTCAATTGACTGTAAAAACCGGATTGTTAAGTAAATCAGTAATTAGAAAAACTATGAACCATATGCAACCATCAAGAATGCCATATGAGTAAAATGGAAGAAAAAGTTGGCTAAAAATTAGAAAGATCAAGTGGGTCAGACGGGCCAGACTGATGATTTCTGAAAGTCTACTTTGAATGCATACGACCCCCTTGATCGGTGTATAAAGAAATTTTAGTCGTGTTGGAATTATATAACATGAAAATCATAAATATAAACAATAAACATCAAAGTAAGTGCGGAAGCGTATATAAACATATAATGAATAATTAGTTAACTAAAGAATAAAGTATGCGTACCTTTCTTGATTCTAGCCGAACAAGAATCAAATCCACAAACTAGCAATTAGGATGAACCCTAATTAGGGTTTATAGGATTATAAGAATTACCCCTTACCGTTTTGTAATTCAATCCAAGATAATAACAAAACTATGTTATTACTATGTTCTTGTACACACGTACTAAACCGAATTAAAGTAATGCTAGTTTTTATCAAACAAATAACTAGATGTGGAAAGGTTTGAAGATCGACACCCTAAAGGGATGTACGATCGGTTTAAGAACAAACACACACAAAACAATTTTAGGGTTTAAGCAATGTGCACAAGAGATGGAAAACAAGACCCTAGCCAGATATATACCCAACTAAACTTGGTGAACAAGTTGAGGTTGTTTCCTTTTCTCTTTGGGCCGATCGGTTCATGGCATCCCATAGGGATTCCAAACCTTCCAATCTTTGCAATTAAGTCCTTTTCCAAATACTTTTAACGCCTGCTAGTCCATTACATTAATTACTTAACGCTCGTTAGTTATTTCGCTTAATAAATAAATAAATACAACATTTATATTTAATTATTAACTTTAAATTCTCATACGTAAAGTGTGCAATCCCATAGTCTCGAGTTCGATCCTAACTCACGCCTACTAATTTATATCCATAAAACCAACATCTCCCACTGGATATATCTTAATAGAGTGATCACATTCGGTTGGCGTCTAGCAACACTTCGATGCCTCTAGTACAACTCGAGCAAGGCCCCGGAAAACCTTTTAATGATTTCTCAATATTATTATCCTTTTGTTTCTAATACCATGTTAAATAAAGATATGGAATTAAGTCATTCTTTATTCAACCATTCTGTTTCGTTGTTAGTGATCGAGCAAGATTACCAAATCTTCCGAACATATTCGTGGAAGAACTTTGGGCATGGCCATGCAAACATCTTGTCAACCCTACGAGGGCCCAAAGAAGATTAAACTCCAAAATAAATTTGAAGGAACAAATTCTATCTTGACTACGAGAATAACCCACAACTTTGCAACACTTGAGAAACAACCCTTATGACTATCGCCACGTATAGCGTTAAGTTGTTCCACGTATGCACTACATTCATGACACTTATCCGGTATCTCAAGTCCGAGGATAACTATTCATAATTTACTTATAACAATATCCACAAAGTAAATTATGTAGTTGGGATAAGTCTTATATTCAATTCATTGAATATCATCTGAAATTGGTATGCATTCTCATCAATATACTTTCAAGTATATTCTACCATATCTCTCAGATTTGTCTTAGTTTAATGATACTCCCATATCATTAATTGACAACGGACGATTTAGAATAAATAAATTTATTCATGGATTAAACATGCAAATATAGGATACAATATATTATAAAATCAAACATACCAAGTATTTGATTTATATTATAACAATTGTTTAACATCCCTTATCCAAATACCAAATAGATCAATGCATGAAAATTCCAGTTGATGAATTATACCTCAAGTAATGACAATCATACTTGTTGACAAGGCATAAATTAACCAACTTGATCTATCGTAATTTTGAGAATACTTATTTCAAGAATTCAATTAGTGAAGTCCTTGTATGTGTGCATTCAACAATCCATAATAATTCATAAAGTGTGTGACATCCTCTATCACCAATTTATGACAATTTAAACTTTCAAACATTTCAAAGTTTAAAGTATTCTTATTCTTTAATGTATAATGCAATCGTGCTCTTAGATAAGCACCACTAGTTCACATGGCCATTAACAAGGATGAAATCCTACCATGACTAGTATTGAGTGTCATCTCAATTAAACCAGCATCATTGTATGCAAACAACAATATGCTCATTAAAACTCCGTAAACGTTAATATCTTATTGTGTAATGTTTGATGCTTTCCTAACTTTCAAGTTTAAAGCTGATGACAATTTTCACAACATTTGACATATTGTTCATCCATAGAATCTAGGAGCAATTCCAGGTTTTAAGGATGTAATTCTATTAGAATATTCATTACACAAGTTATCTAATAACTTTTAATTAGATATCAATGTTGTCAAATCACTTCTTATTCAAGAATGATACAACAATTTTAATACACTACATGATGTACATGATGAATCTACAGGTCAAACTTATACTTCATTTACTTTCTATCTTGTAAAAAAAAATATTTATCCATTTCCCAAATGATATATCATGTTTTATTAGAATCATTTTTTTACTGCACATGTTTATTAATAATAAACATATATTCCAAGGTTGTATGTTTTAATTCTTAAATCTTACAAGTGAAGTTTCATTCCAATCTAAGACTTAACATTTAGCTTACAAGGAATGTTACTTCCTATATGTTATACAACATATAAGATTTAAGAAACTTAACATAATACTCCCACTAGCTTTGAATACTTAAATTTATCTTATTTAATTATAAATCGAAAATGGGATTTAATAATTAAACATAAGAATAATTTCATAGATGCATGCATTTATCCATTCATGAATTATTGCACTTCGTACACTTCCAAAGATTTTATGAATTCAAAAAACCTTTCAATTACTTACCGTCCTCGCTAAAGTAATTTCTCAAGAAATAATTTTGATATTCCATTGTCATATTTCATATTAATGAAAACAAGTATGACAATTATCATCTTTATATATTTAATGTGTCTAGAAAAGAATATTCAATCATAATTAATTGCTTAAGTATGATTAATAATCTTGTCATAAAACATGCATTAAATATGTGTACAATATTGTCCATATGATTTCTACCTCTTTGAAGAAACTCATTTCCATTCTCTAGTCTAACTATTAAGACAAACCAAATTTCCAAAATTGATTATCTTTATGGACAACATCTTTAACATTCATAGTATGAGTTATTTACCCAATTTAATATTTGGTAATCCATCATAATGATTATCAGGTTTACTATAATCCTCAGAACTCATATTTCTCAAGATATAAGTCAAATATCTGAGATATCCTTGCAGATCTATGAATGAAAATTCCATCATCATGAGGTCTATCAATTACATGTCTAACCTCATCATGATCTTTACTAGTGTGTTTTAGAAGATTATGTATTTTGTAATTTTATCTTTCAAGATAAAAAACTCCCACTTGCCTTTTGCAATATATAGACTATCTATATATACTTAGCAATTAGAGCAAAACTACATTGTTCTCTATTTGGGACGTTACAAATACACATTGATAATTCTTGACATTAGTTTGTTAATAACCTATTCATAAGTAGTTTAACAAATTCGAATCTTCAACTTTAAAACTTAATGTGATTCATCACATTCCATAATGAAATGGTGTTTTATTAATCTTCTAGGTTGGAGTCATATTGGTATATTCAATCCATACTCAATATTCTAACCTTGTTACTTTTTAAGAAAGAAGTTATGGTTATCTTGAATCAAACAAATCAAATAGAGTTTGATTCTCTAATCAACATACCATCAACTTGTGGTATTCATTAGAATTAATATTGTAAGACAATCTAACAATATATAAGATAAACATATTCCTTTTGGCTTACCTATTTACCAACTAAGTCAACTTAATGGTATAATAGACTTTCCAAGCCAATTACATGCTTTATAACACAAGTACTCTTTAACCAAGTTACTTCATATCCATGTCTCAACAAGAAACATAAACTGTTATAATCCCATTATACGTTATAAATCATTGATCAACTCAATGACTTCTTGTATACGTCTTAATTAAAAAACATAACAAGTTAACGGCTTACTTTATTATAAGTCTTAAAAGACTTTATGTTTATGTCTTTACAATGAATCATAAACATGTTTAACTAAAGTAATTATGAACACAACTTTTGGTTTCAATAGTAATTTCAAGTTAATTTATTTTCTTCACAATAATGTAGGACTACATTATTTTTCATTTATGTCATTCCAAAATACATAAATAAACAAATTGAAGTAGGATTAGATTACTTTATTTAATTTTTATGTCATTCTAATAATACATAAATATTTAATTTGAAGTAGTCTTATATATCATTTTGACACATGTTCTAAATACTTGTCTAATTTAGAAACTGTAAATATGTCCATGCAAGATCTCACTTTACATAGAGATTTACTTTGTTGTTGCAATCTCGCCAAGTTCTCACATGACGAAATTGTAACACCAAGTGTTTCTTGAATTAGATATGTACAAGTTATATTAAACGTTAGTCTCTTACCTTGCGGTCAAGAGAATCCGTTAAATCATATACTTATATGTTGTACCTTGCACACAATATAGATTTCTCCCACTTGTGCATGGAACAACATCATGTAGCGATAAACAACACGACATATGTTTGTTTATGTGACTAATATGATTATGTCATTGATATTAGCATAACTAGTAGATGTAGAACCACTTCATTGTCTAATAAGGAAACGTACATGACTATCCTTGAAAACATAAGTGTCTACAAGTGGAAAGTAATTATCTTAAGACATTCTAGAGATAATCCGGGTTACTACCAAGATGACAAAGCTTGTAACTCCCACCGAATAAGAGATCATTACATTAATTCCTTATTCAAGAATAAGAACAAAATACTCCCACCGGATTTGACAACATTGTAAGTATTGCATTAACCAAAGAAAGAAAATATCGTTCTATTTACTTCCCTACACCTTTGAAAAGTCCATACATAACAATTACTTATGTACTTAAAGAGTGTATTCTACTATGTAGATGATGAACTATCCATCAATTCTATTAACTTGAAAAATTTTGGCATGCAATTTCTTTCTTAATAGTTCTACTATTCCAACAATTATAAGTAGTACTTTTAAATGGTCAAAGCACAACAACTAGATAAAATATGCTAGTTTGTCTTTACCAATTATACAAGAATTAGTCTAGCTTCTAATTTAATAACTCGTAACATATGCAATTTTCTTAACTATTAAAATTTGCTTACGAGTTATGTATTTAGAATTTAGACAATTCTAATTGTCCTATCATACCTTTATTCATTCATGAAAAGGGATAGGGTTGAATCTCACTCTTTCGCGTGAAAAGAGGACTAGGTTTATTCTCTTAGCAAAGTTGACTCTACCAAAAAACCCTTACAGGTGTAGATCAATTTACCAATACAAGAATAATCTACGCTACGATTTAATGTTGCTTTAATACATTTAAAGAATTAGCAAAATTCAATTTTAGTATTTTCGATAATTAAACTTTTCAAGAAAATAAAATACCCAAGGTAATATTCATATAACCATAGAATTTTCTAAAACTAGGATCCAAATTATCATAGGTTCATTACATCGGTTGATCTGCTAGCAACGAACGCATATAATAAGGTAATCATCGAACATTAATTGGCAAACAATTTCCAACTCCTAGATCATTATGAGATTTATATTTTCCAACGCTATTGCAAATATAAACATGTTTTATCCCATCTTATGCCATTGAGTCCAAGATCTCACTTCCTACTCAACTTAAGTGTCTAACTTAAAGAACTCGCAAATATGTCCATGTAAGGTCTCACTTAACATAGAGATTTACCTCTCCATCACAATCTAGCCAAGTACTCTCATGACTTAAATTGCAACTTCAAGTGTTCCTTTTAATTAGATGGCATATACCTTAATTTAAAAGGGTACTAGTTTTGATTTTATGTAGTCGAATCAAATATGTACAAAGATGTCATGCATTCATCTTGTAGCATAATTTTAATAAAAACTTTTTATTACCAATTCATAAAGATCAAATTATCAAAGTTTTGAATGAGGTATTGGGTTCACCAATCAAGGAATTTAGTGTTAATTATCATCCATTATACCGTATTTTGCATAAGTGTAAACACTTAGTGTTTCGGATAATTACCACCGTGGCGCATGGAATTAAAACTAATTACGCCTTAAGATGAGCTTGTACATTTTATGGCTTACTAAGTAGCTCCATTCGAACTTACAGAGGCGGAGGACCGGTAAGCGCAAACGCATAACCTTAGACATCCATTCATGCGATCACGCACTTTTTAAATAACCCTTTATAGTTCATTCGAATGGGTGAGCCGTTCACCATTGTACCAAAGTCACCAATCAATTAAACTATTGAAAACTTAACTCTTCCAAAACAAATCAAATTTCACCATTGTTTAGTTCGTATTATTTTCTATTCAAAATTACCCTTTGCTTAAAAGCGCCGCACATAATAAACAAACAAGTAATACCAATAAAAAATATAAACAACTAAAACAATGCGCATAATAAACAATTTATACGTGTAAACAAGTAGCCACATGCAACTTATTCGATAAAACCCTATTAATAATCAATGTCTAGGTTAAATTAACGATATATTAATTAGGGCTTTCACTCTCTCAATTGAGAGTGAGCCACATACATCAAGAATCGATCATGTAAACCCATAATTAATAATATACCAAATTGCACATAATTGATTCATTAATATATGTAATTGGAGTCTTCCCCAATTCAAGATTTATCGTAAATAAATATACATGTGTATAAAACTTAACAATTAAATAATAATACAAGCAACTATCCATGACAAACATGCATGTATCATCATGGATATAACATAACAATTATTCAATAAAGCCACAAGATCGCATACAATTCCATGTCACATAACACTTTATTCATGAATTTATCACGTAACAAATATATATTAAATCTAGGTTTCGATATTGATAACATAACAATTAATATAAACCCTAAAAAAAAAATTAGGAAATCGACTAAAAAATTTTAGGGTTTCCACCCAAAAAAAAATTTCCGATCCATAATAGATTTTTAAAACCAAATTAGGGCAAAATCCTTAACCCTAAAATTAGGGTTTATATAATCATAACCAGAACCCTAGAATAGATCATATCAAACACAATACAATATCCGCTTTTTACGTGTTTAGTAATTAATTACTCATTAAAACCAATGGCTCGATACCATCGTTGGAATTATATAACATGACAATCATAAATATAAACAATAAACATCAAAGTAAGTGCGAAGCGTATAGAAACATATAATGAATAATTAGTTAACTAAAGAATAAAGTATGCGTACCTTTCTTTATTCTAGCGAACAAGAATCAAATCAACAAACTAGCAATTAGGATGAACCCTAATTAGGGTTTATAGGATTATAAGAATTACCCTCACCGCTTTGTAATTCAATCCAAGATAATAACAAAAGTATGTTATTACTATGTTCTTGTACACACGCACTTAAACCGAATTAAAGTAATGCTAGTTTTATCAAACAAATAACTAGATGTGGAAAGGTTTGAAGATCGACACCCTAAAGGGATGTACGATCGGTTTAAGAACAAAACACACACAAAAAATTTTAAGGTTTAAGCAATGTGCACAAGAGATGGAAAAACAAGACCCTAGCCTTGTATATATACCCAACTAAACTTGGTGAACAAGTTGAGGTTGTTTCCTTTTCTCTGGGGCGATCGGTTCATGGCATCCCATAGGGATTCCGAACCTTCCCAATCTTTGCAATTAAGTCCTTTTCCAATACTTTTAACGCCTGTTAGTCCATTACATTAATTACTTAACGTTCGTTAGTTATTTCGCTTAATAAATAAATAAATACAACATTTATATTTAATTATTAACTTTAAATTCTCATACGTAAAGTGTGCAATCCCATAGTCTCGAGTTCGATCCTAACTCACGTCTACTAATTTATATCCATAAAACCAACAAGTCGTACCTACCGTAATAGACGTGTTTTTTACATTTATAACTAACTCTTTGTTTATTAGATAAATCACACGTCATCAGAACTTGATCGTTCGCATTTCAAATTTGTACTAAGAAGTGACCCATTTCAACCTACCACAAACTTTTACGCTCAAGTAACACTATAAGGTTTTATGCCCCTTTTTACCATAAACTAATCTAAACACTCAATATGACCTTCTATAAGCATATTTATCATAAATCATAAACTACTCATAAAACATAAGCTTAAAGAACACCTTGTCCATAAACTTGAAACAATATTGTATCGAGATACGATTTTATATTGAGATTCTCCAGTGATGGTTCAATATAAAATATATCAACCATAGATCTAGTAATGAATTATATGTTCAGATTCAATGCAAGTATAATTTTTATACATGTGTTCCGAAATAACTTAATTACTTGTATCCAAACATAGATTTTGAAAAGCAGGATAAAACAACCAAGAATGAATAAATATGATCAATGAGCACCTGAGTCCGTAGTTTGAATTCTGCAGCAAGATCTTCCAAGGACACGCGTTTACTTTCGCATGTTCATGGACCAATTTAAAATCAATTGCCATAAAAATAACAATCTACACTACTCATCGACCACACACTGTATATCAGGCTTATGTTCATTTGTTTTATTTGTTGAACAATATAAAAAATATTGTATTGTTTCATTCAATAGACAAAAGAAATGGACTTTTTTGAATCCTTGTTTATCAAACATAACCTTATCAACAATAGCTAATAAATCTTATGAGTTTATTTGTTTCCCATGTTAGTTGTAATCTCCAGTGGTCACTACCTACAATAATCAAAACTCCAAAAACAAATTAGAGGAGTTTCATCAACACTAATCATTACTCTTAAGTCATAGCCAATTAATAAAAAGTGTATTTCAAGCAAATGGTCTTGTATTCAAGATATGATTCCATCATTTCATTGTAACCTTATAACAAATACTCATATTCGCAGCCCTTTAAACTAACGGAATGTTGGGTTTTAACACGGAGATCCCGACGCAAAGGTTGAACATGTCCTTTAGCCGTGTGTGCATCAAGCGAAGGGGTGTGCCTCCAGACAATGTTCCCATTGTGACCACCATGAACTTTCTTACCACTAACATCAAGTTCAACATATCACACATCAGGTTTCATCTGCGACAGAACAAACCTAGTGTCCGCCGCTCAAGCACCATGCTTACTGATAACCACTCTTAAGGGACAAATAATGCCTTTCGAAAAAATATCAACCATTGCAACAAAAGTGAGTGCTTAAGTGACTTAATAAGGAAAGACAATATTTGCACAATATCCCTTAATGCATCCCCTTGTTTTCAATACCCACAGCCATTGGGCATCGATATTTAAAGTTACCCAACCAACCCATCAACCACCTTTGAATCCACTACCCGAACCAACCCACAAAACACACCCTTCTCCTATTGTCGATCTTAACAGGGAGTAACATTTCCATTTTTTTATTTATTTATTGCAAGTAGAATTAACATAAGTAATTTAAGTGCAACGGGTCAAGCACATGGAATTTAGAAGAAAAAACTTTAAAGATCTTACATAGCCTTTATCGCGAAAATGCAGGTCTCAAGTCCTGATGTAGAAGATATTTGTAAAACTCTATCAAAAGCGTAAATTAGAAAGAGTACCAAATAGAAACAGTTTTAGTAATAAGGTTTAGTGTAGGTACAACAAATATAGAAGTACAATACCAAAACACCAATTTAGATGGAAACCAAGCACAATTTTAGTTTAAAATGTTTGCTTTCACCGTTGAAATCAAGAATTTTATGAATTTTTATCTAAACACCTTTTGTCTTGATTCCGTGAATTTCTTGCATTACTTCAACAAACCATCCATTGCTAGAGGATATAAACATGATGTTCTTCCTTTGTAGAACCTAAAAGAACAAATACGCAGTCAAACTCCACCCTGCAAACACATAAGTTCTAAGATCACATAACCAATAAAAAAAATCCAAAACAAAAAGAAATATAGTGAGTGACTTAAGAGGCTGTTTTGGGATTGCTTTTCTTTTTACCTTTTGACATACAAATAAACCCATTCAATTAGGCAAAACCCATGTCTAAAGACACCATCTTATCACATAAACATAGGAAAAACATCAATAGATCCAACCTTTAACAAATCGTGATTCATATATATTTTTTTTAAAAGATGTAAAAACAAACATTAAAATCGGCAGAATAGACTAAATATGAAATGAAACCAATAAAAGCAGTAAACTTTAACCATTAAAACATGCAGCTTAAACGAAAACCTGGGCGTATTATAAACTACTTCGTCTAGCTTCCATTAAAATCTCAGCTTCACCTTCTTTAACAATTGTGTAATCCCCTTTTTCCGATAACGGCACTGCTGCTGATGACCAGCAATTTCATCAAAAAAAATACGATAAAAAATGACACCATAAGCTTTCAAAGAAGGACCTCATCACCAGATGCATGAGAATTGGAATCCAAAAAATTAAACCATAATTTAGTTTATGTTTGTAATCACACAATCGGTGGTTTTGATAGGAAGAGAGGAATTTTATTTGTGTGTATTAAACCAACTTCTCCATTATTTTTTATATCATTTTCTTTTTGGGTTTGATCGGATCATATCTTTATATTCAAATAAAAGATATGGAAAAAGTGTTGTTTTGATAAAAGGCTAGTCTGTTTTTTGGGTGGTTTGGTTGGAAGAATGTTCAGGAAGAAGATGGAAAGGATGGAGATAATGAGGCGGTGCAATTTATTTGGTATGAAAAAGTAATGGGAGGAAGCTTCAAGAGGGTGTAAACAATAAATCCATAGCCCCTAATTATGTCATTACGGGAAACGGGGAGTGAACAGGGAAAACGCCTTCACATATCAACCAATTGGATGTTGCCATTGGCCCATCAAACACTGTAGCCCATGTACTATTGTTCTGCACATCACAAAATCAACCAATCAGAAGCTCAATTAACTCAAAACGGGGTCTGTAAAAAATTGCTCTTGGCCCGTTCATCAACTTCTAATAGTATATATATATAATAAGGATATACTATTAATACCCCTAGTGGGTCACATCACAGGGAATATTCCTTTTGTCCCTCACTTTTTTCAGTACAACATAGTTTCTGTTTCGTATTTCTGACAATTTTAAACGTTTGACTTATTAAACTTTATATTTACTGTTTCGCATTTTCAGGTTTATAGCTTTTTGATATAAACAAAATTATAAAAATAAAAAATAAATAAAAAAAAACAAAAAGAAAACAAAAAATATCAACTATCAATCACATTACAGGGCATGTTTCGCGAAATATAACAATAGCATAATCAGTAAGCGGTAGCAATAAGGAGTAGCAATTACCGGTTGTTGCATATTAAATAAAGTATTTCATAACGTAGTTGTAGTTGCAATGTAATTGAAAAGTGCAAAATAACGTAAAAAAACATATACACACTAACATAAAAAATCTATAAAAAAATAAAAGGAGCATTTATGTAATTTGAGAACCAAGACGCTAGTAGCTATATCTAAATGCTTTTTGATGAAGTTTTCTGAACGAGAGCAGTTACACACGATTCAACCGCTAGTTGTTTGCTGCCAAACAAGCATTATATTTAAATTGTTAGTCGCTTATCACTAGTTGCTTGAAAACACTCACAAATGCTTGATTTCAAAGAGACCCATAAGCTTACTTGAAATACATAAAATGAAGAGCAAATGTTTTTAAAATGTATCATACTTGTCATCATTTGCTTTTGTGGGTAGCGAACAATTTTTTTTGCTTTTGTGGGTACTTTTCTTTTAAATTCATCATTTTTAGTGTACTATGTGACATTTTTGCACTTTGGGGGAAAAGAAATATTTTAGCTAAGAGGGGCAAAAATGTCCAAAATTTTCGCAAAATACCTAGAAAGAAAAGTACCCATTAAAGCAAAAATATGTATTCGCTACCTACAAAAGCAAATGATGACAAGTATAATATCCTTTAAAAACATTTGCCCTAAAATGAAAGTATGATATTAACTAACATATAAAACCTAAATGAAAATTCATCACCTAGTGTATATTTTATGATATTTACAAAAGGAAGATACTGATTCAAAAGGAGAAGGTGAAAAGTGGAAAAGGTTAAGAGCAAGTGCATGATGTGGTGGTTTAGATTGTTCCCCTTGTATTGGCCTCTCCCATCCCATCTACTTTTTGCCTATTTTGGAATTTACTACCTCCTAAAGAGTAATATGCTACATACATAGAAACATATATACCATTGTGAAATATTGAGCTATTGAGCACTCAACATGGACAATAGCATTATTGCAACACGAATTGCGAGTGTACAAAGTTCTCGATTGAGATGTCAAACACTCGAACTATATAAGTATGTGGCTCAACCAACTATGGATCCAACGAAAAAAAATGATGTAAAAACAACTTTTTCTTTAGCTTGGCCAAAGATTTGATAGTTTCAAATGGACTCATCTTACGAACCAACTCTAGAAGTTTGGAGCTCCAGAGCCTCGGAGGCCAGACTGTACTCTTGTGCTTCGTAGCTGAAATATATTGAAATAGTTCAAAAACTCATGTAAATTAACCATGAAATATAATGATGCAGCAATCTAATCAATTAATCTAGTGACCTAAAATAACAAACTACTATAACCAGTGATTAAAACATCATAAGGGCGGCGTGAGCTACTTGCTCTGAAAAAGAAAAAAAAATTAACCGGTGATGTTTCATTACAAACACAACAGTAGGGCCTACAACGAGTTTATAAGAACAACATTTTTATAACAAATACTATCAAGACACGATGTGCTAAAGTTATCTGTGCTCGTCACCCATGAGTACCGTCCTAGATCGACCTCGATCCAGCTTACATGGAATGAGCTAAGCATACATCTTTTAAAACCAAGGAAACTTCATAAAAGAGTACTGTCAATGTTGTTTTCTATTCATATGTGGAAGTGACATCATTGTTAGGAAACTTTAAGGTGACATAACCGTGGGTCCCACAGTTCCCAGATTAACGGTTCTCATTAGGTGTCTTTTTGGTATCATTCGGTGAGATATTTTTATGCTATTTATTCATGTATGGTCAAAAGAGTATGTGTCAATGTCACCCTCACAAACCCTACTTTTCACCTGTTTAAAAAGCTTATTATATACTACTGTATCAAATTATGTAGTAGTAATTTAGTCCTGAGAGTTTAACTGCAAAATACTGAGTAATAAACTTCTTAATTTACTTTTGGAAAACAAAGATAGATCATATGTAAAATTGCAGACACATTAGCTAGCTTTCGTTATGTTTATTATTTGAGTATTTATACCATTTAAACGAGAGGTCAAGAGCTCAACCTCGCTAAGTGTGTATATTTCGGGATGACCATAGAAGGTTTGGAAACGGTCTAGAGATTAAACCGGTGAGGCCACGTGCATCTGAGTCAAAAAAGCTCGTCCTCTCCGGATAACCTAAACATGGAAAACCAAGTCCGTTTATGTCATCTTGTACTTTGATATGAAGGTGTTTGTTTGTGCTTATACGCTTATATTGGTTCAATTTAATTCTATGATAGATCGATTCAAAAATTAATCTTATTATTATTATTATTATTATTATTATTCTTTTATTATTTTTGTAAACATCACTTTATTATAAAACATCAAATGTAATTAAAAATCATTCTAAATAACTAATGAAATTAAGTGAGTTGATTAGGGGTGGCTCAACACTAACCACCCTACTACCTGCCTGAATGAATAGACTGTTTCTTTCTATTAGGTTATAATAAGCTCATAAATGGAAGAAAAAAATACTTATAATATAAATCGAACCGAATAAGCTTATAATTTTAGAAAATAAATACAATCAAGCACCTTATCTTCCTATTTTCTTTTTAGTTTTCTGAACACCAGTTTTTCAGACACATACATACATTTTATCTCGATATCTCACACGTATTTACAATAAAACTTGAACCCACAACACATTAGTTGATAAGCTCACTTAAAGAGCGACGTGCCAAAATCACTTTGGTACAACCGCTTTTTTTTCCTACTACTCCCTCAATCATAAAATTATTGTCTTCGAAAAAAACACAATTTGAAAAAAGTGAGATCATTACACTCTTCAACAATCAAATATCTCATCAACTTAAATTCTCTTTTGATTGATTGAGACAAAAATAAAGAGACTATTATTTTGAGACATCCCAAATGACAATGAGGATTATAATTTTGAGACCGAGAAAGTAATAAATTTTCATTTGTCCCGGGTATAAAGCAAAATCCGTACATCTACACATGTAATATCCCTACAACATTAGTTTATAAAGTTTAAAAGAGAAAACCAAGACAACTTTTATATGGATCTCAATTATTAAAAAGAGTATAAACTACGTAACAAGCCTTCCTTTTTGATGATGTAACGAATCAACTCACCCTCCACATTCATGGGCTATAAATCAACCTCACACAAAACACCATATTCATATCACAAAACCACTAGAGTTATGCAAGGCCTTCGGACCTACAATCTCCTCTCGGACGTCGAATTCAAGCTTCAGCTAACTCGAACCACGACCTCTCCTCTAGCAATCGACGTTTTTGAGACCCCTCATACACGTATCCAACGTCTCATAAATGAAAACCCTGTGATCATATTTAGCCAACCTTCTTGTTACATGTGTGATGTTATGAAACGACTTTTTTATTCCATTGGTGTTTATCCCACGGTTATCGAGCTAGAAGGCAGTGAGATCGATGATCTCACTGCCTTTAGTGATGGAGAAGTTGTAGCTCCTGCGGTTTTCATTGGTGGGACTTGTGTTGGTGGATTAGAGAACCTTGTGGCACAACATTTGAGTGGTGAACTTGTTGCGAAACTTGTGGAAGTTGGTGCTCTTATGTCGTGACAGGTTAGTCAGTGGCGGATTCAGAAGAAAATCATTACGACCGAAAAAAGTGGTAAAATACTAGGACATGCATGTAGTTTCCCTTGTTGTAATTTGCTCTTGTGTAATTTTATATAATCAAGTAGGTGATTAGAGTATGATAGATGGTTTAATTATTATTGGATCTTGTGAGTACTTGTTAAGTTTGTAACTTTTGAGTAGGATATCGAATCCCAATTCTACGGTCAACATCATGTTTGAATAATTTGTGTAATAAATTAAGACTTTTATGTTGTGTAATAAATTAAACTTATTATTAAGCATGTCTTCAAATAATATGATTAATCTTTGTTAATTAATCAGTAAATGTAAGTATGAAACATTGTCATTGTTTAGTTGAAGCTTAGTAAAGATGGTGAGCAATGAAGTATATATGTTTCATTATTGTTGGAAAGTCCTAGCTTGTTCTATGAAAATAAAAATAAAATAAAATAAAATAAAAATCTAATAACATCTTAAACATATTAAAGTATGCTAATAAATCTATGAAAATCTTTAGAACACAAATTAGAGCACTAGGTACCCATAAGTTATAGGACGCGTTTTATAGCAAAAGGTATTGTCATTTTCAGATTTTTCCCTTATAACTTAACCTAAAAACACTCTCCCTCCACCACTCAAATTATAAGACACCCCCGGGCTCAACACTTAACCCAATAAAACACAAATAAATAAAAAATGTCGTATAACTTGGCTGGTAATTTTGACGCAATACCTTATAACGTGATGCGAGGTGTGTTATCAGGAACGAAACCAGGACCAAATATGACTGAGTGCACAAAATATTTGGAACCGTAATATAGAAACACATTTCGATAGACGGGGTGCATTTAAGATTCATCTAGGAAAAATTGATATTTTTTTTCAAATATTAACACTATATCGAAAAAATCCATATAAGTCCCGAGCATCGCGGAACCCCTGGTTCCGTCCATGTGTGTTGTCAAGTCATATGGTCGCGTTATAGAACTATAACACGCCTTATAAATTGAGGCACCTAGTGCTCTTTTATTCTAAATTAATTGTATAACATATGCAGATTACATCTAGGTAGATTCTTAAGAATAAAATCTTGATAAATCTAGACCAAGTCTGAGAATACTTAAAAGTGATTTGTACTAAGATTCCTAGCATTTTTTTATCATAAATATAAAAGAAAAAAAGTTTCGTAGCTCCCCGTATTCCAAGCTGCTAGACAAGTATTCGATTGCCACCTCTAATAAAGAGTAACATGAAAACATTAAGTTGAAGGAGTTTTAGAAAATTTGTGATTGTACGTGTGGTTAGATAAAGTGGTAATCAGATGAGATTTTATCAATCCGGGTTACTAGGTAAGGGCGAGTCTTGACTAAGATGCACACAACTTAACGTGGATGTCCCCGCGCGTGTGACCATTTATGAGAGATTATTTGGCCACCTCAAAGAGTGTGCGTGGTGAGATTTGATAATGACACATAATCTTGAGAGAACATTATGGTGTGTAACGACTAGGTCACCTTGGTGGTGGTGTAGACATTGCATTCTCTTGTCCTAGTTCATGTGATCAATTCCTACTTATAGCATTTGTGCTTGAACACTCTAAGCTTTAGGGAATATGTTTCCTATCACCAACGTCAACATCAGGTGCATTGCCGCTGCATACAACACCACATCCTGAGGTTTAGTGGCTTTTTTGCTACTTGCACCTTCTTCAAGAATCATTTTGAATAAATAGTTCATGATGGGGGAGATGTATAGCAGCGCTAGTACTCAATCTCAAGATAGGTTTTTTTCTGCAACGGTCATTCACCAAATGCTTGTTGGTGATAAATGTGTATCTACTAATACAATAGTTGATAGTACGAATGTAGGAGAAGTGAAGGAGCTGCATGGCCATCAACAAGAACATATGAAAGATGGTTGCGGACAACATCAGTTTCTCACCCACATATCTCCACTGACCTTGTGCCGGTTATGTTTACTCACCTTTTCATAATGCCTCAACACCACCACCATTTTTATTTATAGAAACTGTTTTAAACAACTATAAGTTGAATATGACTTATACAACAACTGTTCGAATTTCACAGGTTCATCATGTTTCCAGGATCGAAATTATACAAGATTAACAAGAATTGATTCGAATGAATATCACAACATAATAACGATTATGTTGTATGTATTGATTGATCATATTGAATGATTACAACTGATATTTGTTACAGATTCCTAATATCTATTTATACATAATGAATCGGTGCCAATGAACAAGAGGCATACCGATTCATATAAAGTAATCGACACATCTTAAACTAAACGTTATAACCCTTAACATATAACGGTTATATTGTTTTTTGACCCAGCCCATATACAAAGTTTGGTATATACCCAAAACTTACAAGTATATTACATATATTAACACTAAACTACCCTTAACACTGATTCTATAATATTAATGGTCCAACAACAGTAACATACTCAATCCCGCCGGGTGAGGTATAATGTAAACAGATCTTACCCCTACCCTAGGAATATGACTTATAAAGATGCCAGATTAGTAATAGTATCGTAAAATTTTTAGACAATTTTCGAATGGGTCAATCCTTACTTATAACTACGGCATTAGCGCAAGATCTTCCAAAAGCCAGGAGAGTATGTCTTTTATACCCAACATAATCAGGTGCATCACTAGTTCATCCTTGTGATCGAGCTTTACGTACATAAAATTGCCTTTTGTTTGAGCATTCCTGTATTGAGTTATTTATTTGTAACATATACTGCCATATTGATACATAACAAAATTGTATTTTTAGACATATTGACATACCATAATACATCGATACTTTGTGATGGAAGAACTTAACGTACCGTAATACGTCAACACTTCGTGATGGAAGCACTAGTCCTTCATTGCAAAACTACCAGCAGATTTTAAACTTGGAAGTATGGCTAGTGTGCATGAGTTGATCCAAACTGACAACACAAGCCAGTCCTTAACTCCATGTACATGTGCATAAGTCGGTCTAAACTATGCCAGTTTTTACTTTTCCACAAATAGCTATACTTACACATTTACGAGATGAAAACATAGAATCCACTTGCTGGAAGAGGCATCAAGAGATAATAACTGTGCTAAACCAACTTTGGTTATTGGTTTAATCGTCTGATTGGTTTCAAGTCTAGTGACAGTCCAGATGATTATATATTATTTGTAGAAAATAAAAAGAGACATACAAATGCATACAAATTAAACCAGTTTACTTTTATTCATAAAAGTACAATTGCAGGATCATCAAAATCAACAGGCTGCATATCAGCAGACTGCATACGAGGTAACGTTTCCTGGTTTATTGAAAGTCACTACTACAGTCTACAACCACATCCACTTTATAAAGCGGAACATACATCATAATAAAAAGTCAAATAAAAACTTAAAAACATACGGTTAAAACAACCCTCCGTAAAGAACCGACGTCTAAACCTTCTTCTGTTTCTTGACACTACCACGGAGACTCTTTTTCCTGATACTTTCAGGAATGGTGTCAATCATTACCTTTGGGGGTTTGAAGCAGAAATCATTTGGTGAAATATCACTGTATTCTGGATGTTCTTTGAGATAGGCTCTGATCCCTGAAGCTGCTCGCACCTTGTGCCATCAGGAGTCACATACTGAACGTCCAATTTAGTGTAGCCTCTCCTCACAACATTGATTCTCTGAAAACCTTTTGGGGTTTTGGGGATGTTGGGTATCTCCTTGAACCAAGTTCTAGAAGAATCACACTCGATTTCAGCAGGACTATCACAGACAATTCCTTCAAGTTGAGTGCAAACGAATGGATCATCATTTTGCTTACTTCTGTACTCTTCAAATTCTTCTTCAGTTGGTACTATCCTCCACTTGAAACAGTCGTGGCATTGCACAGCCAGCATATCAATTGAAATCTGAGGTGGGCCCGTTGATTTCTGCAAGAATTTAATCAATAATTCCAACAGGATCAATATACTACATAATCAATAAAAACTATCCATAGTAAAAGCTAAGTCTGTCTAATAAAATCTTAAAAATAACAAATGAGGCTACAATGAGAAGTAACATTTCTACGATTAACTGTTTGAGATCGAAAGAAACTAAAATAAGCTCAGAAGAGTAGAAGACCATCATGAAACTTAACTTTACACGGTCTTCACTATCTATCTTTAAGAGTTATAGACTTATAGTAATTTCTTCATATGTAGATAACTAAATAGAGTCAAACTTTATGAACTAACTCGTATCGACTATCAACATTGACAGTTAAGATAGAATCTTCAACCACAAACAATTATGATGGTTAGGACCAGTTCCAAGAAACCGGTATGTGATCCACGGATCTAAGGAAGTGGTCATGTAATTAAACAATAATTTACATAAATACAAATCTAATTTAACTAAAGAAGTAAATTGCTGGATCGACAATCTTTACTCTTTATAAAGCATTTAAGACTTTTATTTTTAGAAGTCTTAAAAATTTTAAGCTTGCACACTCGCTATTTTTAGTAACTTTTTAAATTAGAAATTTTAATGCACATTAAATTATAACATTAAATTGGATGCCTGTTACAATAAATATAATATAACTTACAATCAATTCAATATTTTTAGAGTTAAAATTAATAACTTTTTAATTTGCATATATAATACACAATTTCTAAAACTATCTGTTATAGTCTCACAACATAAACACATAATTTCTAAACTATCTTTTATAAAAATCGTTAAATAATATTCGAGAAAAAACGAAAATCATAAAATCATAAAACAACATTCGCCTCAAAACTATATATGCATATAAGTTCAATAACGTCATCATTTCAAATTATGAATTATTTTTGTAGCATAACGTCATATCATACATTAATAGTTACCATCAAGGATTTGTTATATCTCTGTTCTATACACTTAAAAACATCTCTTTTTGAACGCATAGCCCACATCGCATTTGTTCTATAATCATGTGCAATATATCAAAATCAGCAATGGCTTAACATTGAAGATCTCTTGATGGCTATATGTAAGCTAGAAAATTACCTTTAAATCAACCGAAAAATACACAAAATCATAGTTACCATTGTGACTAATTGACCCATCGTATGAAACCAATATGAAGCAATAGCATAGCATTTATAAAAATTAGTGCATAAGTATGAATTTAATGCATCACATTTATAAAATATCATTTAAGCATTTTATCAAACATATAAAATCAGTGCATCACTGTTATGAAATTTCATTTAGGTATTTTATTGTGTGCATTTTTTAAACACGTTTTTCATGTCTTTTTTATTTTTTTATTTTTTTTTTCTACTTTGCTTCAAATAACTAATCTATACACTACATCATGTCACAAAACTCTTAAAACCGGAACATCTATGAACACACCTGATGATCACCGAATCAAAATTCATAAATCAAAACCCTAACTAAAAAAAACATTAATATGTGCAAAATAAAACCTAACAAACACGGATAAAAGCTTTATATTTGATCTTAGATAACAAAACTAACAAAATTATAATAAAAAAAGTTATGATACTTATTTTGATCGATGATTTGAGAATTAAAACTAGAGGATTTAGTGAATTTGAACAGATGTTTATTGTGTGGAAATCGGAAGCGTGATTACAGAGAGAACCAAAAAGAGGGAAAAAAGAAAAAATTGAAGATTTAGGCATTTTATATGATAGAGTGACAAATAAAGACCGATTTACAAAACTTACTTGAAAAATAAAAAAAGTAACAAATAGACCCTTGAGTTAGGGAAAAAGGCGGGGAATGGAAGTAATCTAATGGTTGTTCTACAAAACTTACTTGTAAATTTACGCGTTATAAATATCAAGTTGAAGCACGAGTTATTGATTGTATTCAAGGAAATAATTATAACATATCTAAATACTTATATTTACTAAATTTGACTTATGTTAAAATATCAAATTAAACTACTCAAACAATAACATTAAAAAATATAATCAAACTTTCAAACCCAAAAAGATATTGTTGAAATATTATTATTAGCTGTAGTGATTATCTGAATTAATCCACGTTACACAAGTTAAAAAGTTTGAGATACGGCTAAACAAAGATAAAATTAATTGTAATATTAAAAGTATGTATATGCAATGGATTGTAAATATCAAAATAAAAAGGGTCATTTGCATATATATCCCTCCAAATATGCAAAATGCAATATATTCTTTGCATGCATAAAAATCATTGTTGAAAAACTAAAAGGATATATAATTATTCACGGAAGGATATATAGTTTAAAAACATGACTTATAAATACAGGCCGAACATATATAGTTGAAATAAATTATTATGTTATAGTTTGATCCCGTGCGTAAAAAGTTACATGTATTGTCTCGAAAATCCGATTTAATAACTTGTGCATACACAAGTTAAAAAATTAAACAACACTAAACCTAAATTAAATTAATTATTATACTATAAATCAATATATGCACAGAATAATAAAGTTAAAAATGAAAGAATGATTTATAAATACACTAAACAAATATAGCGGAAGTATAATTACTAGTCATGCTTTTAATTAGTATTATGCGCAAAAGATATATCTTTAGCTAACATTATAACAAAATCATAAAATTTATTATCTTTATCTCACGTCGATTAAAACACCAAAATAGCGTTTCAAACCCTTATATATAATGTGTTATCGGTTCTTGATGCAAAACTAAATTTAAATTCAATATATTTTTTTTATTATTGACTAAAACAAATTTGTATCAGTAGTAAAGCTTGAACTTGAATGAAAAAATTAAACAGAAGTGCAAAACCAAAAATCACATAAAGCAAACCAAGTTTTGGGTAGAAGTTTGATTTTAGTCAAGAACCGCCCCAACG
Organism: Chrysanthemum lavandulifolium; assembly: GCA_022545495.1. Classification (NCBI taxonomy): domain Eukaryota; kingdom Viridiplantae; phylum Streptophyta; class Magnoliopsida; order Asterales; family Asteraceae; genus Chrysanthemum; species Chrysanthemum lavandulifolium. The sequence goes on from CM040240.1 coordinate 296,883,588, forward strand.
ACCCTTATTAGAAGGGGACATCTTGGCTACAATTAAAATAGTCAATTGGTTAGGATCCTTTACCAATATTACACAAGAAAAGATACAAACACCCACAAATTAAAGCAGTCAATTGTAAGGAGTTAGATACACAAAATTATAGCTAATTTACTTTATTGTTACACAAAATTATAGTATGATTTATATGATTCGTATGTAATTTTTCTAAGTGTCATGTACCGTATATTTACATGGGATCATGTAACTATACATGTGTATATATACGTCGTCCCTAAAGGTGAAAATCGTGGTAGTGTCATGTACCAAAACGATAGTTGGGAGTACGAACGGTGGTTAAGTAACGGTGATGGCCATCAAACAACGAAAAATGGGAGGTGTACTACCTTGTTGAGGAATGATGACGATCACCTTTACTATTTCCTCCATACTCACTCTCAACTGACGAAAAATGGTCGGCTTTGTTATATGAACCGGCATCATTAATCTACTTAGATGCAAATATGGTTCATTGCAATTAAATGGTTCATGATGGTGATGCACTGTAACTAACAAAACCGGTAGTCAAGTTGAGGATGGGAGCTAGGCACCTGAATGTGATGGAAATCGAAAAGTATTCCCTAATGGTATTCCTATGGCCTATGCTAAAGATGATCAGATCATGCACCAATACGATAGTTTGGTAGCGAATGACTGAAACAGTTGTTGCAGAAGCCTGAAACTTCACTTATGGACTATGAATGTGTAAATCAAGTTTATGTTACGAATAATTATAAAGATGAAAATAAAGCACTAATGATGCAGAAGAAAATAAATGCAGGTAAGTAACTATAAAACTAAAGCAAAACTAAGAGAAAAATTACAGAAAGATAACAGAAACTAATAATGATGCAAAAGAAAATAAAAGGAAAGGATAGTGAATTACCTTTAGGGACATGTTGTCACACTCGAGCTCCCGAGGAGGAGAAATGAACTATTTAAACTTTACGACACCCTATTTAAGGTGCTCGTGTTGGATATTGAAGGCATGAGATACACCGTATTTATAAGCTCGACTCTTGTAAAGTTACTTACATTAGCTCGATGTGGGATAAGTTGACATCTGCTCGCCGTGTTATAAAAAATGACTTACCATAAACTATATGTGATTTTTTCTCCATTTGCATACTCCTTATAAGTACCATTAGTACTATATACCTTGATTTTAATCAAGATAAACAATGGGTTCATAATTGTACTATGAGTTAGTGAATAAGCATCAATCGTACAATGGGTCGTTTCTATACAATCATAACTCGTTAAGTGTTGTACTATTGCCTTCCCCGGGATGGGTAGATATTTTCCTACGCATTCTCCTAGCTAGGACTACAAAGTCACTCGTGAGTAGAACCTAAACTTCACCTCACACATACTGTTCTCGAGGCGGGGAGTGTGAAGAAGTTGGCGAATGTTGTAGAATCAAAGTTGTTTGACAAAAATGGATATTGGTTGCTCAACATGGTTAACCATGATTGAACTTTTAACAAACTTAGTATTTACAACTACCATTGCTATATTCTCAGTCTCCAAAAAAGTATTAGATCCACAACTTGGATTTACCCTAAATTGAAAAAATTAGACTTAAAATTAGAGTGATGAATGTGCTCAACAAAGGTACCGAAACTAGAATTGCCTCTATTTTTTTTGGCTAATCATGGTTTCCGACCTTTTGGCCGACTAATCCACGGGGTTTGAACCAACTGCCGCACGGATTCAAACAAGGTAAAGCCCACCCTGTTCAAGAGATGAAACTATGATTTTTTGATCAAATTTGCAACCTTTGTATCCATCTAATAAACATCATACTATATTACAAAAGTTCTTGGGACATATAACATGCAGACAACAACAATTGCCAATCATGACGTGTATGGCGTGACCTCGGGGTCAGATCGGTTCTGAAATATATGGTTACAGAAAAGGACACTCCAATAATGATATCATATGCCTCTCTCACTTGATTCGTGAGGTATGTTTAAAGTACTGTAATCATTGATGCTGTCATATGCCCTGTTGGCACAAAGTATGCCACCCCCCTCCACCGGCCCAAATCTGCTGTTCCTACATAACAGCGCAAATCTGCTGTTCCTACATATGAATCTGCCTAGCTAAAATACGATCACTACCCGACGACTATGAGTATCACACGGAGCATTAAAGACCCTAGCTATAATCTGGCCGATGGCCTAATCCCAGAAGTACTAGTTACTTTATAGAGACAACAGTTACGGCTTCAAATACACAGGAACCGGCTCCAGATCAGAAAACTTTCACATTCATGTCTAACTTTTGGTTTTACAAAGAAATATGCAGAATAAACATACATAAAGAAGTTTTTTTTTTTTTTTTTTTTTTTTTTTCTTCTCTCCTCTTTTGGTGCAAATTGGTGAATTATGTTAATATCAACATACAAATTACAAACATTCACTTAACTGTGATGGACAGTACCCATCCAGTTATACTACATCAACATACATTCATACAAGAGATACAAATAGAACTAGCTAATCTATCCAACATCAGACACAAGCAACCGATATCATACAACACTAGATCACATCTCTGTTAACACAGGTTAATACCCAAAGAAATATAGCTGCACTATAACATGAACCATGCCAGCTTGTCTCTTAATTCACCATTAAAATGCACCTACCATCTAGCTACTTTTCCACATCACCTTTCCATCAAAACCATTCAACCCACATCCACAATGGCTAAGACATAAATGGTGTGTGGCTTCACTAGGAACCCATAACCCATCCATTGGGGGGCTCTGCCAAAACAACCTCATTTCCTTCTCTAGAAAGGCTTCAGTTGTTTGGGAACACTCTCCCTCAATGACGACCAACCATTCCTCCTGTGATGGTGTATTGGATGGACCAAGAAGGATATCTTTCATTCCTCTCTATTCCATCCTTCCAAGTCACTTACCCTTCACAGTGCACTGTCCTTCTTTATGGTACATCTCTATGAATTAGACCTCCTATTGAAACTGCATATCTCACCAAACTTCCTCCCAAGGCCAAGTTTAGTAAAGCATATGTGTTTCAAGTAGGTACAGTCACACCAAAGAGACTCCAAGGTACAAGGTCCAGTCACACTAATATATCAATTTTGAGTGTTTTGGCTTGACCGAAACACTCCTTAAGAAAACTGCCAATAGCAACTAAGCAGATTAACTGTATCATTATGTCCAAAACATGGTTTATGTCCCTTTTCCAATCACTTAAACTTCTGCACTTTCAATCTCACTGCAAAATACCCACTATCTGATCAATTCATTGTCCCAAACACCCCTTTAAAATCAATACTGCAGTTTCAATTTTGACTAACCATCATTCCATCTTTCCATTACTGTTACATAAAGAAGATTTATACATAACACTGAGCTCATGTCTTCATTCACCAACATCTACTGGATACAAATCTTAAGAGCGGAAAACCCTTTAATTCCTCCTGATGCTTCTTTGGTCCCTGAAAAGATGAACCAAACAGAAGTGATAAATCAATGAACTGCTAAGACTGATTGTTCTCACAACACTTGCTGAAATTAAATAAAGTAAAAAAAAAAATACGGCAAACAATAAAAGGATACAAGAGAACAGCAGCTCGATCTCTTCACAATTCCACACTCTCCCTTTGCTGCTGTATAAAACAATGTACAAACATCAGATGCATATAGTTTTAGAATCAAACACGCTGACCTAAACATCAAATAACCGAAACTCACATACGAAATCCATAAATCACACATACTAAAAGAGTCATATGCATCTCCGGCTTGTACTTTTACTTTAGAGGAGGTGGAGTTGCAGAGACTGATAAACTCGACACTATAGAATCTCAACGAGAATCACACTTCAATCTTAATCATTCAAGCATTGGATGACCTTAGATATTCAATTTCATCCAATAATTCTTGCAGATCCTCATCCCAATCAAGCTGCTGACCATCTAAATCGTCAAGAAAATCTTCGGGTGCTTCCTCGGTCGGAAGATCGACATTCAGCAGTTCCTCCCATAAATTATCATGAGACTCATCTTCCACTAAACCAACATTGCTGCTTGATTCCTCTTCAAACGGGGCTGTAATGAACGGGTCGATATTCTCAGGTAAATTCTCGACACTTGGCGTCATTGTTAAACGCCTCTTGCGCCCAATTTCTATATGTTTTTGCTCCTTGTTTGCATTCTTATCAATGTATTTCTGTAGGAACTCGGGGGTGCTAAACGCTTTTGCAAGGAATCCCATCATGTTTTGTTGTTTTCGTTCTGTGGCTTTTAACCGGTTTTCCATTGCTATGAGTTGGTCTTTTGAATGTAGTTGTAGTTGCCTCAGTCTTACTATCTCCGCCATTAATACACTTCTTTCTCGTTTTAGTCCTTCAAGCTCTTCCTCAATCCCACATTGGCCTACTTCGATACATGGATCGTATTCTTGCTTTGGTTGGACAGATTGTGCCACGTTTCGTCTTCTTCTAATTGTTTTGAGCAGATGCCTCTGACCTCCGAGAAACCCTTCATTTGCAAATTCCCATCTGTCTGGATCCACTTTCTTGAAACCCTGCAAACAATTTGTATATATAATCCATATTCAATAACCATTTAAAGCGATTAGATTGATAAAGATAAGAATCAAAAACCAAAACAACACAGACGGTGCAACCAAAGAACACAAATGCATGTCATTCGGAAAACCAAATGAACTAAGATAACAAAGTAATAGAACTGATCAGTTAAAACTTAACACCATTTCATTAAAATACAAAAGTTTTAATCCAACAAACAAACTGAATCTACTACTAGAACATTCAATAACAAAAACATATAAACATGAGACTAATCCAGTAAAAAGCGCGCGCGCACACACACACTAAAACTACTACTAGAACGTCTAACATAGCATCATTCTAACATACAACCTTTAAACTAATCCAATTAACAGAGGACAAACCAGATATACTACTAGCAGGTTGTATCAAAAACTGGGTTATATGAATAGACCATGGAGCTTATATATTACTCCATCTGTCCCCAATTAAATGTCCACTTCCATATAAACACAGTTTAACAAAAGCGGTACCATATCGTTGTGACGTTGTGCATCAATAAAATATCATTTTGACCTTTTGAAAGCACTTTGATTGGTTGAAATGCGAAAGTGGGAGACTTAGGGGGTGTTTGTTTCGGCTTATAAAGCTGGCTTATGGCTTATTTGGTTTTGGGCTCATGTTTCATAAGCTCACTTTATGTGGGGCTTATTTTGACACTTTCGTACCTGCTTATAAGTTCATTATGACATAATGAAATTATATAAACCTGAAAGTGTTAAAATAAGCCACAAAAGGTGAGCTCATCAAACATAAGCCCAAAAAAAGTAAGTCATAAGCCGGCTATATAAGCCGAAACAAACACCCTCTTATTTTGTAACAAACCAAAATCATTTCAACCTATAAACAAAGCTAAACATAACATAACATCACTCCAATGAAAACGATAAGTTATATGAAAGTAAAGTATACTTACATAAGTATTGAGCTGCCTTATAAAGCTGGAAAAATTACTATGCTTAAAATACTTAGGCAACAAAGCAGTCGAAAACCGATACGAATCCCAGACAACAAAACTGTTCCTTGTCTTGCTCCAGGACACCACCTCGTCACTTGTCGGATCCTCAACCATGTCAAATATCTTTGTCAGAAATGGAGGTGGGCCCACTTCGTTTAAACCCTCCCTTGGCCTTGGTGATGACGAGGATGATGAAGATGATGATGAGATTATGGTCACTTCTTCATCTTTCACTGTCTGCATTTTTGTTTCTGGTTGCTTTTTAAGGTTTGAAATGTTTGTGTGTGTTTTTGAAGGTGTGGTTAGTGTGTGTTTAATGAGAGTATAAATAGGTGAAGAAGATGAAGGACTGGAAGTTTCTAGAGATAATAGTGGGGAAGGGGATGGTGTGCTTTGGAGAGATGAGATGTGGGTGTTACTATAGAGTACAGTGTGTCAGTGTGACAGTGTCTAAGATATTTCTAGTCCAAGTGTGTGGAGGGGGAAATCAATCATGCAGGAATAGGATGTTTTGCATATTTATATATTTTTATTAGGGGTAATTCTTAAAAGGGACAAAAAGCTCCATTGAGGTCACTTTGAGGTATAAAAATAAACCCTCTTTCCAAAATGGTCATATGCGAATTTGTGAATGTGCGACTCCATTAGATGTGCGACACGTGTCCACTTTTTTAATAATAAAGTACGGAGGTAGGTGGGATTTTTTTCCAAATATTCCTTTTTGTCTTATTATTACTAACGTAAAATGTCAAAAATACCCCTCTTTTTTATATGTATTTTCTCTACCTACCTTATTTTTCACTTCCATATTTATAACCACCCATTCCCTTCATCATCTACTATTATCATATCCGGCCAGCCACCATCAAATCCGGCACCGTCACTATTTTTTCTTCATTCAAACTTGTGGATGCCCACAAACCCATTAAAAAATACCCATCTTTTTTTTTTATATTAATTCAATATAATAAGAAAATAATTTCATTCAATATAATAAGTAAATTGGAGGATGAAGATTTTGGTGATTCCACTCAAATGCGTGAAGGACACTGTAGAAAAAGTGGTTGGGCCTATGACTTTTTAGAGGATGAACAAACGCAAGAAATCTCAGGTAACTTCATCCAGGAAGCCCACATTTAAATCTAGTACCCCAAACTATCAAGAAACTACAAAGAAATAATAGATATGTCAAAACCTACAAAGAAACTACAAGAAACCCAACTGGTATGATTATTCTTTACAAAGAAACTACAAAAAACCCAACTGGTACGATTAGCAAATGGCCGGATCTATCGGATCTTTTGGTGAGGATCTGTCGGATCTGTTGGTGTCGGATTAGCAAATGGCCGGATTAGCAAAATGGCCGGATTAGCAAATGGGTGGAGCAACAGGATGGTGTCGGATCTGTTGGTGAGGCGTGGTAGGTGGAGCAACGGGGTGGCGGGTGGAGCAGATCTGGTGGCGATTTAGCAAATGGTAGTAGGAGTTTTGAGAGAGATGGCGAATTTTGAGAGAGATGGCGAATTTTGTGAGAGAGAGGTGGTGATGAGTGTGTTTGGTGAGAATTTATTTATATAAATGAGAAATGATAAAATTAAAGTAATGGTATATTAGACTTTTAATACTCTCAATAATAAGACAAAATTCACCTACCTCCGTACTTTATTATTAAAAAAGTGGACACGTGTCGCACATCTAATGGAGTCGCACATTCGCACATTCGCACATGACCATTTTGGGAAAATGGTTTATTTTTGTACCTCAAAGTGACCTCAATGGAGCTTTTTGTCCTCTTTTGAGAATTACCACTTTTTATTAACATCATTATAAGCATTAGAAATTTGTATTTTATATAATATACTGTATGTTTTAACTATTAGTTTATAAATAAAAAGTAAAAGTGTACCAATTAAGGACGGATGTATATAGTAAATATGAGGGCCAGTGCGTTACATTGCTAGCTGAAAAAGTTGAAATTTTACATGTAATATATTTTTTTATAATTTTGACTTTTATGAAAATTTCTTCCATCCAAGTGTGTGGAGAGGGAAATCATGCAGGAAAGGGATGTTGCATAATTGCATTAGACATGATATTATACGAAGAGTAGTGATTGGCTTGACTAATTCATGTGCCTAATTTGATGTCTAACAAAGATCTTGGAACACATGGCAAAATTAATGGTAAATAAGAGGAGTGAGAACAAGTGAAATACATGTGTCACTAAATGAATAGATTAGAAATGAAATTAGTCACATGAATTAGGCATCTTAATCATTTTCCTTATACGAATTAGTTAGACGGTTGTATTTTATAATATATAGAAAAGTACAAAAATTAGACAATATTTTTTTCTGTATTTTTATCATGGTCATATTTAAGGCTATTTCCAAAATGGACATAGTCAACTCCTCAATTCCGCAATTTCACTTAATTCTCGACATGTGCCAATTTTTTGTAATAAAAATACTTGTGATTTGATATTTCGTCTTATCTATACTACTTATAATGCACGAATGCACTTCACTCTTAATTTTAAGACGTACAAGAAATTAAGCATGATTTACAACACTTTAATGCACTCAATTTTCAGAATTACAACAAAGTAAGCATATTGTACAACAAAATAAAGTGTAGTGTCATTTTAAGACCAATATTCTATCAAACAACATTAATGCTATTAAAAACACCCATTCACCAAAAATTATAACCATTTAAGCACAATGTACAATAGCTGCAACCAATTTTCAGATTTACAACAAAATGAGCATAGTGTAAAAAAAATAAGCATAGTGTACAACAAAATAAGCATGATGTAATTTTCAGACTTATTTTCAAACTTATAACATTAATGCTATTAAAGTGGTCAATGTTATTAATGACTATAATGACTACTACTTACAAAAAAAGAAACATAATGTACAACACCTTATTGCACATAATTTTCAGACGTACAAGACAAGAAGCATAGTGTACAACAAAACACCACATTAATGTTATTTAATGTAGTCAATTGTTTAACCGGTCAATAAATACAATTAATACAGTTATTATAACACCCCTTACATAAGAAATACAAATTATCAAGCATATTGTACAACAAAATTAAACACAATTCCTGTATTAAATTTCACTACTACAAATAATAAAGCGCATTATACAAATATTCAAGCCCGAACGGAAAAATGCCAAATTGGCTCGAGGCTAAAATGCACCGACTAAACGGGCTCGAGCCCAAGCGGACACCAGCCAGCGCTCGAGCCCGAGCAGGCACGGCTATATGAAATTCTTGATATCCAGTAAATTTATTGTTAAAAAGACGTAATAAACTAAAATATATTATTCATGAAATTTTTATTTGATTATCTGGGTCATTATGAACGCAAGATCTCTTGTTATAAATAATGTAAAATGTCTATAATAATCTTAATTTAATATGTTATTCATCAACCAAACACCATCACCAATTGACCCAATACCAGTAAAACCAATTCTTATCAATTCTAATCAAATTTTAGCAGAAATATACGTAAATTTGATATCCCAATGTTTAGCCATTTTTAAAACTCGAGAAGATTTGATGACTTTAAATGCTTAGTAATCTCAACTTAACACTTCCAAAGTGGTTTCAAGAAGGACATCAACAGGTCTTTCCTTAAGAAACAACCTTTTACTCCTTTGACATAAAGGTTTGTTTGACATAATTATTATCTTTGAACAAGGATACACATCACGACGAACACCATTCACACCGAAAATCCAACTGCCATGGTAGAGTGAAAGTAGAGACTATAGGGCTGAGCATCAACACCGATTTTGTTGAAGACATAAACCGAGGATCGAACCGAAGCGACTCGGTTTGGTTCGATTTTGTGTCGATCCATTCGGTTTATCCTGTTTGGTTTGTTTTTTTCTCGATTTTGGCTCAAACAGAACCTAACCGAACCGAGCCGAACCGAAACCAAAACTCATAAATATATAGAACCAAAAACCAAACCGAATATGGTCGGTTTGGTTTCGGTCGGACCGGTTCGGCTCTGTTTTATTGTTTGGTTCGGTTTTCGAGTCTCGCAAAAGACAAAAAAAATTCAGGTTTTCCTCCTAGTGCGAAGCCGTGAGTTTTAGAGGTTTTCCATCGAGGGTCTCTCCTATTGGTTCGGGTCCCGATGCCTATCCGTTTGGATGGTTTAACTCGGGGGGCGGATTTCAAATGTGGTGCCGTTCTAAAAAAAATATATTATCTTTGAACCAAACAGGGTTGATTGGAGTGTGTTTGTATCTCAGGTTTCTACTCATATGCTTTTGACTTTATGATTCCGGGTAATAATTTCTGCCACACAGAATAAAACGCAACCGTGTTTTGTAGCCAATACGATATATGACCCATTGCACAAATATCTTTTTTCCAAAGTATGGAAAATGTGATTTGTTTCTAGTGTGAATATGTTGTGTATAATCTGCAGTTGTAAATATAAGTGTTGTGAGATGTGGCCATAATTGCTAATTTCTTTAATAAGGGCTATAGACTCTCTTTCATTTGGTTGTCATGATAATGTGACGTTCAGTATTCAACTTTAAAAAAAATACATTTTTAAGTAATGTTGATGATGAATAACCCATTTGTTGATACGGTGGCCGGTCAGAGACTCTTTTGTCACACAAGTTTGATATTATCCGAATTGTTTGACAACAATGGATAATCATGATTGAACTTTAACAAACTAAGTATTTACAACTACTATTGCTATATTATCGGTCTCGAAAAAAGTATCAGATCCACAACTTGGATTTACCAACTGAAGTACTAAAACTAGAGTTAACTCTACTGCAGCAGAAGGGTAAAAGCTATAACTTAACAACGTATTTTTCGAATTTGTCCGACTTGAAACACTTACTTTTTTATTATCTTACTTCACTAACGTACTTGTTAGTTTTGTGCTAATATTACCAATGTGACCGGTTATATTTCCATGTCATTTATATTTTTTTAATTAATCAATAAATAATTACACGTATATTTATTTTGTCCGTTTTTGTACGTTTTCATCCGTTCTCCCACTTTTTCATCTGCCTTTCTACGTTTTCATCCGAACGTACGTTTTTGTACATTTTCTCTGTTTTCGCGTTTTCTCTATTTTATCGTTTTTTGTATATTTTAAATACATTGTCGAACGTTTTCATCCATGTGCCTATATTTCGTCCGTTTTTATACGTTTTTATCCGTTTAATATATTTTCGTCCGTTTACGTACGTTTCCATCCATTCTCGTCCGTTTTATACGTTTTTCTCCGTCTTCGTACGTTTTTCTCCGTTTTCGTACGTTTTCTCCGGTATTGTACGTTTGTACTTTTTTTATGTTTTCATTCGTTTTTATACATTTTCGTACGTTTGCATTCGTTTTCGTACGTATCAAAACGTATAATAACGTCCAAAAACTTTTAAAAAAAGGTATAAAAACGTAAGAAAACGTACACAACATACAAAAATGGACAAAACGTAAAAAAAAAACATAAAAAACGATGAAAACGTAAAAAACGGATGTAAACGTACAAAAGCGGATAAGAACGTTAGAAAACGTACAAAAATGTACAAGAAAGTACGAAACGGATAAAAACGTAAGAAAACGTATAAAAACAGATGAAAACGTATAAAAGCGGATGAAAACGCGTAAAGCGTATAAAATCGAATACAAACGGATGAAAATGTTCAAAATCAAACGTAAATATATATATATATATATATATATATATATATATATATATATATATATATATAAGCGATAAAAACATAGGCCAAAATGTCCACGTAAACATGTAAAAGTAAATATTTATCATTTAAGCACCAAATGTCCACCTAAGCACCAAAATATCCACATAAGCATGTAAAAGTAAATATTAATTACTCGAAAAAAAGTGACCAAATTTTAATATGTAATAAGTTACCATATGGGTGAAGTCGGAACATAACAAGTTACCATATGGGAATTGATACTCACACCATGTTTTTTGATACATTCACCACTTTTATGCATTACAGTATTGTACTGTACAATACTGTAATGCATAAAAAGTGGTGAATGTATCAAAAAACATTGTGTGAGTATCACCTCCCTTACCATATGGGTGAAGTCGGAACAAAACAAACAAGTACATTGATGAAATAAAGGTAATAAAAAATTAAATGACCCTTTACTTTTTAAGAGGTTTATAAATGTTAGTGAATCCCCCTCTTATATTAGCCTCCGAATGGGGATAAATATCATTTTTACACTTATAGTGATATAGATATTATAAGGGATTAGTAAGCCCAAATTAAAAAAATAATAATAATATTATGTGGATGCTATAGTCATTCAAATGATACAACAAAAAAGTAAACAGCTGTTTTAAGTCGGACAATTTCGAAAAGTATGTGCCTATTTTATAGCTTTTACCCGCAAAATAGCAATGAAACTCTGATTCTTTGATTAAATTTGCAAGCTTTGTATCCAGCTTATAAGTAGTGTTTTAAAACCCAGGTTGACCCGGCTAATAGAACCAGTCGGATGACAGGAAGCCAGTTTTTATTGAAAAACCCAGGTGAACCACTGGTTAAATCTGTTGAACCATGACCCGGCAGCTTGACCTGAATACCATAATTACTCACCCATCAGCTAACAAACATCATACATGATAGCTCAATCAAAAGCTAATAAACATCAAGTATATTACAGAAGGTCTGGAGACACATATAACATGCAGACAACAGCAATTGGCAATCATGACATGTATGGCGCGACCCTCGGGGTCAGACCAGTTCTAAAATGTATGGTTACAGCAAGGACACTTTATTGATGATACCATATGCCTCTCTCACTCGATTCGTGAGGTATGCTGGGCAATAAAGTAATCATTGATGCTGCCATATGCCCTGTTGCCCAAAGTATGACAATAGCCAACCACCCAGAGGGGTGCACACGTAAATCTGCTTTTCCTACATATGAATCTGCCTAGCTAAAATACGAACACTACCCGACGACTATGAGTATCACACGAAGCATTAAAGACCCTAGCTATAATTTGGCCAATGGCCTTACCCCAGAAGTACTAGTTACTTTATATAGAACAGTTATGGGTTCAAATACACAAGAACCGGCTCCAGATCAGAAAACTTTCACATTCATGTCTAACTTACGGTTTTACAAAGCAATATACACAATGAACAAATAATATGAATATTTACGGGTAATACCGAGCTCATGTCTTCATTCACCATCATCTACTCGATATTAATCTTAAGAGCGGAAAACCCTTGAATTCCTCCTTGTGCTTCTTTGGTCCCTGAAAAAACGAACCAAACAGAAGTGATAAATGAACGAAGTGCTAAGACCATCTGTTCTCGCAACACTTGCTTAAATTAAAAAAAGTAAAAATACGGCAAACAATAAAAGGATACAAGAGAGCAGCAGCTCGGTCCCTTCACAATTCCACAATCTCCCCTTGCTGTATAGAACACAGTACAAACATTAGATGCATATAGTTTTATAATCAAACACGCTGACCTAAACATCAAATAACCGAAACTCACATACGAAATCCATAAATCACACATACTAAAAGAGTCATATGCATCTGTGGCTTGTACTTTTACTTTAGAGGAGGTGGAGTTGCAGAGACCGATAAACTCGACACTATAAAATCTTAACGAGAATCACACTTCAATCTTAATTATTCAAGCATTGGATGACCTTAGATATTCCATTTGATCCACTAATTCTTGCATATCCTCATCCCAATCAAGCTGCTGACCATCTAAATCGTCAAGAAAATCATCGGGTGGTTCCTCACTCGGAAGATCGACATTGTACAGTTCCTCCCATAAATTATCATGAGACTCATCTTCCACTAAACCAACATTGCTGCTTGATTCCTCTTCAAACGGGGCTGTAATGAACGGGTCGATATTCTCAGTTAAATTCCCAACACTTGGCGTCATTGTTAAACGCCTCTTACGCCCAATTTCTATATGTTTTTGCTCCTTGTTTGCATTCTTATCAATGTATTTCTGTAGGAACTCGGGGTTGCTAAACGCTTTTGCCATAAATCCCATCATGTTTTGTTGTTTTCTTTCTGTGGCTTTTAGTCGGTTTTCGATTGATATGAGTTGGTCTTTCGAATGTTGCTGTAGTTGCCTCAGTCTTACTATCTCCGCCATCAATACACTTCTTTCTCGTTTTAGTCCTTCAAGCTCTTCCTCGATCCCATATTGGCCTACTGCAATACATGGACTATACTCTTGCTTCGGTTGAACAGATTGTGCCACGTTTCGTCTTCTTCTAATTGTTTTGAGCAAATGTCTTTGACCTCCCAGAAACCCTTCATTTGCAAATTCCCATCTGTCTGGATCCACTTTCTTGAAACCCTGCAAACAATTTGTATATATAATTCATATTCAATAACCAGACGCTGCAACCTAAGAACACAGATGTGTGTCATTCCGAAAACCAAAAGAACTAAGATAACAAAGTAACAGAACCGATCAGTTAAAACTTAACACCATTACACTAAAATACAAAAGTTTTAATCCAACAAACATATAAACATGAGACTAATCCAGTAAAAAGCGCGTGCGTACACACGTACTAAAACTACTACTAGAACGTTCAACCGAATACTGATTAACATAGCATCATTCTAACAGGCAACCTCAAAACTAATCCAATTAGCAGAGGACACACTAAATATACTACTAGAATGTTGTACCAAAAACTGGATTACATCATTTCAAAACTAAAATTAACCTAATTAAGTGAACTCACACATTAACATAGTATTATTTCAACCTAAAAATTACATCATTTCAAGCTAAAACCAATTTGCAATAAGAGTAGACCACCAAGCTTATATATCACTCTCTCTGTTCCTAATTAAATGTCCACTTCTATATAAACACAGTTTAAGAAAAGCGGGACCATTTCACCTTTTGAAAGCCTTTGATAATTTGATTGGTTGAAATGCGAAAGTGGGAGACTTATTTGTAACAAACCAAAATAAAAAAGTGGACATTTAATTTGGGACTACGAGAACCGTCTACTAGTACTTGAACATTCAATCAAACACATACTAAGAATAAGTCTAAGATAGTATCATTTCAACCTATAAACACATACTAAGAACACGTTACATTGTGTTCTTGAGTTTTTTTAGTAAAGATCAGCCCACATGAGAGGAAACACTTTACTATAAAAATCAACCAAATACTATTTTTCACTCATTTTCATTTTCTTTTCCACCTTAAGTGCTACTCAAAAACGCAACTTTTTATGTTTCTTTCCTTTTCTTCCTTAAGTGATACTCGAGAACACACTAAACATAACATCACTCCAATCAGGGACGGAGCTAGGGGTTCCCGCGGGTGCCCGGAAACCTCATGGATTTTTTCGATATAATATTAATTTTTGAAAAAAACAAAGATTTTTCTTAAATGCACCCGGTCTTTCGAAATATGTTTCCAGTATTATGGTTCAAAAGATTTTGTCCCGATTATATTTGGTCCCGGCTCCGTCCCTGACTCCAATTAATACAATAAGTTATAAGAAATTGAAGTATACTTACATAAGTATTGAGCTGCCTTATAAAACTCGAAAAATTACTATGCTTAAAATACTTAGGCAACAAACTAGTCGAAAACCGATACGAATCCCAGACGACAAAACTGTTCCTCGTCTTGCTCCACGACACAACCTCGTCACTTGTCGGATCCTCAACCATGTCAAATATGAAATATCTTTGTCAGAAATGGAGGTGGGCCCACTTCGTTTAAACCCTCCCTTGGCCTTGGTGATGACGAGGATGAGGATGATGATGATGAGATTATGGTCACTTCTTCATCCTTAACTGTCTGCATTTTTGCTTTTGTGTGTTTTCTAAGGTTTGAAATGTTTGTGTGTGTTTTTTAAGGTGTGGTTAGTGTGTGTAATAAGAGTATAAATAGGTGAAGGGGACGAATGACTGGAAGGTTCTAGAGATAATAGTGTCTTGGATGGTGTGCTTTGAAGAGATGAGATGTGGGGGGTTACTATAGAGTACAGTGTGGGTCTAAGATATTTCTAGTATTGTCCAAGTGTGTGGAGGGGAAATCATGCAAAGATATTTCTAGTATTGTCCAAGTGTGTGGAGGGGAAATCATGCAGGAAAAGGATGTTTTGGATATTTATATACTTTTATTTTTATTAACATAATTTATTATGGGCATTAAAAATTTGTATTTCATATCTATATTACATACTAGTATAATAGAAAAACGGTTAAATTTGAAAATTGAAATGTTGAAAATCAAAGGTGAAAAAAATGTATTGTTTAATTAATACTTTTATTAAAACACTCTCATTAATTAAAAGTACAATAATCTATTCACATTGTAAAACCAATTAAAAGCATATCTACCAAATTAAAAACAACAAATTAAAATACCCTTTACTAAAAAGTACAATAAAATTTTCACATTATACAATTTAAACAAGCTACAACATAATACAAAATATAAAATATTTAAACACACTAATTAATGTTGTTTTTAAAACACCATAAAATGAAAAGTACATGTTATTATACACATTATACAAATTAATAAAACACGCAAAGCTTCATACAAGCTAACAAGTTGATGGTACATATATTTTGGAAAATCTGATCGGACCAACGGGTTCAACCGGGAACTGGTGTCGCCACTGGTTTGGCTAACCAATAAAAGTCATCCGAAAATGAACCAGAGAGAACCCGTTGAAACCGATACAAACTGGTGAATCAGGTCTCATCGAGATCTATTTCTCCGTTAGTCGTCATGAGTATCCGCCGCCAACGGACGGTACCTCGCTATACTATGTATAGAGGAAAAACCAAAAGTCAAAATGAAAAGTTGAAACTAAAAAAATGTTAAAACATATATTTCAAAAGGAAACTATTAATACATATCGAAACGGGTTGACCGGGCGCTTCAAAACCGTGGGTTGACCGGTTTAATTTGACCTGTTTGACCCAACCCGTCGGGTTGACTCGGTTTAAATTGACCCGTTTTTGACCGGAACGGTTCAACCAGTTGAACCACCCGGGTCGAACCGGGTTTCAAAACATTATGTTTAATCCCCAAATCTTCAAACTTATATTATTTTTCGTTTATGACCCATAAACTTTTTTTAACACAAAACGATCTGTCGCTATAAAATCTCGCTGCTATACACGGGTACTCGTCTATAATTTGAACGTACGCAAAACACTTACGACAATATCGCATATCGTTAATTGTCTGCCGATATGCGCGGGTACTTGCCTAGTATCTATAGTGTATAAATAAAAAATAAAAGTGTACCAATTAGGGACGGATGTATATAGTAAATATGTGGGCCAGTGCCCCTCATGGCTAGCTGAAAAAGTTGATATTTTAGTGTAATTTTATTTTTAATTTTGACTTTTTTACGAAAGTGCCTCAAACTTTTTTTTTTATTATTTTATTAGTATTATGTTTTTTTTTAGTAACAGTTGGATCTCTCTAGAATCTTAGATTTATGAAATTTACAAAGTGGTGGACGGTAAACGGGCAACAAGTTGCGCCGCTTGCCCTTTTTGAATAGCAAAACTAATCCTTTTGAAAACTACATACTAAAAATATTCAACACTCTAAAGCCTTATAAATCCTTCATCTCGTAGTATAAATACTCGATTTATCATTACGATTCTAGTTTTTTCTTCCGCATTTTGTTGCTATTGTCAAAAAAAAAATTTGCTCCCCACATCCTATTTTTCTGGCTCCGCCACTGGTACCAATTATCTCTTAAAAAACTTCTGAGTGGCATTTACGCCTCGAAAGAAAAGAAGAGAGAGAGGTTTTTAGATGAGAGATGGTACTAGTTAATGGTTGTGTCATTGTGTGTGGGTATATGTGTTTTAGAGGTACTTTTAAATGATAAAAGATAGAAAGTAAAATAATGAAATAGAGAAGGTGTTGCAATTGTTGAGTGAAAGTTGAGACTGTAAGGTTGCGCATCTGGTCAAAACCGACCACAATCGAACCGAACCGAAAACCAATTTTGTTGAAGACATAAACCGAGAACCGAACCGAAGCGACTCGGTTCGGTTTGTATCTGTCGGTTCGGTTCATACGGTTTAGGTGTTTTTTTTCTTGGTTTTAGTTCAAACCGAACTGAGCCGAACTGAAACCGAAACTCATAAATATATATAACCGAAAACCGAACCGAATATGCTCGGTTCGGTTTCTGTCAGATTGGTTCGGCTCGGTTTTTCGGTTCGGTTCGGTTTTCGGTGTGTTTTGCTTAACCAGACCAAAAACGATGTCGTTTTACTTTCTCTTTTTCCTTCTAGATAAGGATGAAATCTACCACATCTCTCTCTCTCTCTCTCTCTCTCTCTCACTGTCATACACACACACGAAATATGTGGAGTATCTATTTCTTGGATCTATATGTTCTTGGAACGAAACCCTCATCTGTAGGAGTAATCTGATTTGTTAATGTATGGTATTTCGGCTCCTTTTTTACTTTGTAGTTTATTCGTGGATTTGGCGATATGTGTTTGTTTTTCTATAAGTTTTGTCATAGCACTGATGTATAATCGTAGTTTGTTTAAACTTTAACATGGCTTTCAAAGGTTGATATGTGATGTTATATGGCCATAGGTACTGTATGGACTCTATCTTGTTTATTTATGCCTTGTCATAAGACTGATGTGTAATCATAAATGTTGATTTTACATGGTGTGTTACAAGTGTGCTTATTTTAGTTTCTATGTTGTTAGTGGATTTATGGATATATGTTTATGTTTGTTTAATCTATGGCATGTTTTTTAAAGTATGATATGTGCTCAAATGAGGCATTTTTTAAATACATACAAACTTTTGAACTACCTTTTTATGCACATGACCTCTCTAATTTATGGTTAGAAAAGACGCCATTTAATGTTGCACCAAAATGATGCCTTTTTGTTACTTTTTTTTCCTTTGCCTGACCGCATACGACGTTGTGTTATACTTGGAAATAGTCGTGGGTCAAAACAATGTCGTTTCATTTCTTCAGTTTCCTATTTTGTTTACAACGTTTTAAGGCTGGATAGCACTTGCTTGGTTGTGACGATTTGAACAGACATTTAGTCATAGTTTTGGCATGCCAAAAACTGGATAGCCAATGCACAAATATTCTGAGTATAACGAAATCGTAAGGCAAATGGTGTTTAAGGGCTGCCTAGGACCACTGCGCAGGCCTCGAGACACCTAAAATGTGGGATTTGTCAAAAAGCGTTGAGGTGTTGTTATAATTGTATCAAACACCCTTAACGGTTTTTGAGTGTTTAACAGTCAACTAAGTCATTCGAGATTATGTTTCAACCAAACGGAGTTGTTTGGATGTGTGTTTGTTTTTCAAGTTTCAACCCACATGTGTTTGACTTTATGATTTTTGGTATACGTTTATCGTTCGATACGATTTTGTTTCAAACTTGCCACAAAACAACGCTGCTTTTTTAAACTATTTTCTCATGGCGCTTTTAGTATAAAAGAATAATGTAAGAGGTTGTGATGATAAACATTAAATGTTTTTTAGACTTTAGGCTAAATTGAGATTATCTGCATCTTGGCGGGGCAAGTTATAAACTTTGCAGCCATGGCAGATTGATCATCTTTTTCTGATACTTTAAGAATCTGAGCCTTATCAAGTGCGCCATTTTTTAATGCCTATGATATCCTGAACTACCCTTTTATGCATTGGACCTCTCTAATTTATGGTTCAAAAGGACGAAGGTTAATGTTGCATCAAAACGATGGCTTTTTGTTATTCCTTTTTTTTATTATTATTCTTTGTCTTGTTGCATACGACGCCATTTTATAGTTGGAAATAGCCTTGGATCCGCCAGTTTTTTTTTTTTTTCATCCAATACTACATATCTGAGCCACCGAACAAATGTTATGGGTATAACAAATTCGTGAGGCAAATGGTGTTTAAGGGCAGTGTTTCATAGTCAAGTAGGTCGTTCAAGATTATCTTTGAACCAAACAGAGTTGTTTGGATATGTGTTTGTATCTCAGGTTTCTGCCCAGATGTGTTTGACTCTATGATTTCTGGTAACAATTTCTGCCAGACAACATAAAACGTAATTGTGTTTTGTAGCCAATAGGATATTTGACTCATTGTACAAATATCTTTTGTCCAAATGTATGAAAAATGTGATTTGTTTCTATAAGCTATGAATATGTTGTGTCTAATCTGTAGTCATAAATATAAGTCTTGTGAGATGTTATAATTGCTAATTTCTTTCTTAAGTGATATAGGCTCTCTTTCATTTGGTTGTCAGGATAGTGCGACGTTCAGTGTTCAGCTTTTGAAAAAATACAATTTTAAGTAATGTTGATGACGAAGAACCCGCTTGTTGGTACAGTGGCCAGTCACAGACTCATTAGTCACACAAGTTTGATATTATCGAGGTTGTTTGACAAAAATGGATATTGGTTGCTAAACATGGATAACCACGATTGAACTTTAACAAACTTTTTTGTTCACAAGGAGAAAATTAATCCCCTTGTGGCCATGGAGGTTCGTCTGCGCTGACTCCGGCCTATCCAAAAAGGGTAGTCGCCTTAAGATTAGTCGCTCGCAATGGCGAGTCGGAAACCCAAATAACCAAAAAAAATTAACAAACTTAGTTTTTACAACTACCATTGCTATATTATCGGTCTCCAAAAAAATATCATATCCACAACTTGGATTTACGTAAGAGAGCAAGGTATCATGGCATGCCAAAAACACATTATCCCCACTTTTAACACTCATACACTAAAATATACCTTCCTCATAACACCCATTTCACATGCCATTTGGAATTCACCATACCCGATTAAAACCACTGTCCTAAAAGGCTCGCAGAGGCCCCTCAAAGGCTTCGCAAAGGCGTGAAACTTGATCATGTCGCAACGCCGCCTTATGTCACATGCTTTTGTAAACTCAATATATATGAATTATGATATTAATATATAAATATTTTCATACTTTGTGCCGCCTTATAAACGCAAAAGCTTCGCCTTGGCCGCAAAGGCGTGAGGCTTAGTCATGCCGCCATGCCTCGCGCAATTTATAACCTTGATTAAAACACAAACATAACAGCAAACCCCAATTAAAAAAAATTAAAGAAAAAAAAAGTACAATTGGTGTGCGCCAGTTATTTGGCGTTGGACTTAGCACAAGGGAGGTGAGGGGTATCATGGCATTCTTTCGGCGGCGCCAAAACCGGAGCCACATCAGACTTGCCGGGGTGTCTCGTGATGATACCTTGCTTTCTAAACTGAAAAAACACTTCAAATTTGAGGCGATGTCTAAAACTAGAGTTGCCTCTAATGCAGCAGAATAGCAATGAAACTCCAATTCTTTGATCAAATTTGCTATCTGTGTATCCAGCTTATAACAGAGCAAATACTAAATACCATAACTACTCAACCAACAGCTAATAAACATCAACTATATTACAAAAGGTCATGCAGACAACAGCAAGCCGTGTATGGCGTGACCCTCGGGGTCAGATCGGTTCTAAAATGTATGGTTACAGAAAGGACGCCTTCATTAATGGATACCATATGCCTCTCTCACTCAGATTTGTGAGGTATGCTGGGCAATAATGTAATCATTGATGCTGCCATATGCCCTGTTGGCACAAAGTATGACAATAGCCAAACCCCAAGAGGGCGCACACGCAAATCTGCTATTCTTGCATATGAATCTGCCTAGCTATGATACGACCACTACCCGACACAATGAGAATCACACAAAGCATTAAAGACCCTAGCTATAACTTGGCCGATGGCCTAATCCCAGAAGTACTAGTTACTTCATAGAGACAGCAGTTATGAGTTCAAATACACAAGAACCGGCTCCAGAACAGAAGACTTTCACATTCATGTCTAACTTTCGGTTTTACAAAGAAATATGCAGAATAAACATACATAAAGAAGATTTATACATAACACAGAGCTCAAAGTCTTCATTCACCACAATCAGCTGGATACAAATCTTAAGAGCGGAAAACCCTTGAATTCCTCCTGGTGCTTCTTTGGTCCCTGAAAAGACGAACCAAACAGAAGTGATGAATCAACGAAGTGCTAAGACTATTTGTTCTCACAACACTTGCTGAAATTAAATAAAGGGAAAAAAATACGGCAAACAACAAAAGGATACAAGAGAACAGCAGCTCGGTCTCTTCACAATTCCACAATCTCCCCGTGCTGCTGTATAAAACACAGTACAAACATCAGATGCATATAGTTTTATAATCAAACACGCTGACCTAAACATCAAATAACCGAAACTCACATACGAAATCCATAAATCACAGACACTTAAAGAAGCATATGCATCTCCGGCTTGTACTTTTACTATAGAGGAGGTGGAGTTGCAGAGATCGATAAACTCGACACTATAAAATCTCAACGAGAATCACACTTCAATCTTAATTATTCAAGCATTGGATGACCTTAGATATTCCATTTGATCCACTAATTCTTGCAGATCCTCATCCCAATCAAGCTGCTGACCATCTAAATCGTCAAGAAAATCATCGGGTGGTTCACCAGTCGGAAGATCGACATTCTGCAGTTCCTCCCATAAATTATCATGAGACTCATCTTCCATTAAACCAGCGTTGCTGCTTGATTCCTCTTCAAACGGGGCTGTAATGAACGGGTCGATATTCTCAGTTAAATTCTCAACACTTGACGTCATTGTTAAACGCCTCTTACGCCCAATTTCTATATGTTTTTGCTCCTTGTTTGCATTCTTATCAATGTATTTCTGTAGGAACTCGGGGTTGCTAAACGCTTTTGCCATAAATCCCATCATGTTTTGTTGTTTTCTTTCTGTGGCTTTTAGTCGGTTTTCGATTGATATGAGTTGGTCTTTCGAATGTTGCTGTAGTTGCCTCAGTCTTACTATCTCCGCCATCAATACACTTCTTTCTCGTTTTAGTCCTTCAAGCTCTTCCTCGATCCCATATTGGCCTACTTCAATACATGGACTATACTCTTGCTTAAGTTGAACAGATTGTGCCACGTTTCGTCTTCTTCTAATTGTTTTGAGCAAATGTCTTTGACCTCCCAGAAACCCTTCATTTGCAAATTCCCATCTGTCTGGATCCACTTTCTTGAAACCCTTCAATTTGTAAAAAATTTCATATTCAATAACCATTTAAAGCAATTAGATTGATAAAGATAAGAATCAAAAACCAAAACAACGCAGGCGCTGCAACCAAAGAACACAGATGCGTGTCATTCGGAAAACCAAATGAACTAAGATAACAATGTAACAAACAAACTGAATCTACTACTAGAACATTCAACAACAAAAACATATAAACATGAGTCTAATCCAGTAATAAGCGCGGGCGTAATCACACACTAAAACAACTACTAGAACGTTCAACCGATTACCGATTAACATAGCATCATTCTAACATAATGCAACCTCAAAACTAATCCAATTAGCTGAGGACACACTAAATATAATGCTAGAAGGTTGTGTCAAAAACTGGATTACATCATTTCAAACTAAAATTAACCTAATTAAGTGAACTCACACACACATTAACATATCCTCATTTCAACCAAAAAAAGTTAGTTACATTTCAAGCTAAAACCAATTGGCAATATGAGTAGACCACCAATCATATATATTACTCCCTCTGTCCCTAATTAAATGTCCACTTTTATATAAACACAGTTTAAGAAAAGCGGGACCATTTCACCTTTTGAAAGCCTTTGATAATTTGATTGGTTGAAATGCGAAAGAGGGAGACTATTTTGTAACAAACCAAAATAAAAAAAGTGGACATTTAATTTGGGACTACGACAACTGTCTACTAGTACTTGAACATTCAATCAAACACATACTAAGATAGTATCATTTCAACATAAACAAAACTAAACATAACATCACTCCAATTAAAACAATAAGTTATAAGAAATTATAGTATACTTACATAAGTTATTATAACAAAATTTATTACTTAGGTGAATGTAAAACTGTAATTCTACGAAAAGTAAAAAATATATAGATACAAGTAATAATTATGTTTTTTCTAAACAACATTAAGGAGGTGTTTATTTAAGCTTAGATAGCGGGTGAGTTTATAGCTTATGTGAGCTTATACAAGCTGGAAAGGTTTAAAATAAGTCAAGAAAAAGTGAGCTTATAAAACATAAGCCGAAAAACACATAAGCCATGATCCCGCTATATAAGCTTAGATTCAACCCTAAGTCGCTCAAATTCGTAAATTAAGAAAGAAAGAAAGAAAGAAAGATAGAAAAAGAACTTACATAAGTATTTAGCTGCCTTACAAAACTAGAAAAATTACTATGCTTAAAATACTTAGGCAACAAAGCAGTCGAAAACCGATACGAATCCCAGACAACAAAACTGTTCCTGGTCTTGCTCCACGACACCACCTCGTCACTTGTCGGATCCTCAACCATGTCGAATGTTTTTGTCAGAAACGGGGGTGGGCCCACTTCGTTCAAACCCTCTTTTGGCCTTGGTGATGACGAGGATGAAGATGATGATGAGATTATGGTCACTTCTTCATCTTTCACTGTCTGCATTTTTGTTTTTGGTTGTTCTTCAAGGTTTGAAATGTTTGTGTGTGTGTTTTTGAAGGTGTGGTGAGTGTGTGTAATGAGAGTATAAATAGGTGTAAAGGTTGAATGACTGGAAGGTTCTAGAGATAATAGTGGGGAGAGGATGGTTCGTCTAGAGTACAGTGCGTAAGATATTTCTAGTATTGTCCAAGTGTGTGGAGGGGGAAATCATGCAGGAAAGAGATGTTTTGGATATTTATATATTTTTATTGACATAATTAATTAGAAATTTGTATTTTATATACTGTATAACATTTTTTTAACTAGTTGTACATTATAATGTATAAATAAAAAGTAAAGGTAGGGGACGAATGTATATAGTAAGTATAGGGGCCAGTGTTCGTCATGGCTAGCCGAAAAAGTTAAGATTTTAATGTAATTTTTTTTTTTTTAATTTTGACCATTTTACGAAAGTGCCCTCACCCAAAACTCAAATTACCCGCCACCCACATAATAAAACATTCAACTCTCTAAAACCTTCTAAATCTTTCATCTCGTAGTATAAATACTGATTTATCATTATGATCCTAGTTTTTCTTCCAAATTTTGTTGCTATTGTTAAAAAAAAAAAAAAAAAAAAAAAAAAAGCTCCCACACTCTATTTTTCTGGTTCCGCCACTGGTATCAATTATCTCTTAAAATAAATTCTGCATGGCATTTACGCCTTGAAAGAAAAAGAAGAGAGAGGCGTTTTGATGAGAGAGGGTATTAGTTAATGGTTGTGTCATTGTGTGTGGGTATATGTATTTTAGAGGTACTTTTAAATGATAAAAAATAGAAAGAAAAAAAAACATAATGAAAAAGAGAGAAGGTGCTGCAATTATTGAGTGAAAGTTGAGACTGTAGGGCTGAGCATTGGGTCAAAACCAACTAGAACCAACCAAAATCGAACCGAACCTAAAACCGATTATGTTGAAGACATAAACCAAGAACCAAACCGAAGCGACTCGGTTCCTTTTGTATATGTCGGTTCGGTTTCATACGGTTTGGGTGTGTTTTTTCTGGGTTTTAGTTGACACCGAATTGAACCGAACTGAAACCGAAACTCATTAAATATATAGAACCGAAAACCGAACCGAATGTGCTCGGTTCGGTTTCTGTCAGACCAGTTCGGCTCGGTTTTTTGGTTCGGTTTTTGATTTGCTTTGCTTAACCAGACCAAAAACGATGTCGTTTTACTTTCTCTTTTTCCTTCTAGATAAGGATGAAATCTACCACATCTCACAATCTCTCTCTCTCACATCACTATCTTACACACACACAAAATATGTGAAGTAACTGTTTCTTGGATCTATATGTTCTAGGAACACATGCAACCCTCAACTATAAGAGTAATATGTTTTGCTAACGTATGGTATTTCGCTTTTTTTTTTTTTTTTTTACTTTGTAGTTTGTGCATTGGATTTGGGGATATGTGTTTGTTTTTCTATGAGTTTTGTCACAACACTGATGTATAATCAGAGTTTGTTTAAACTTTTAACATGGCTTTCAAAGGCTAATATGTGGCCATAAGTAATGTATGGACTCTATCTCAGAAGACTGGTTTGTAATCATAAGTGTTTATTTTACATGGTGTGTTACAAGTTGTGCTTATTTTAGTTTCTATGTTGTTAGTGGATTTCTGGGTATATGTTTATGTTCGTTAATCTATGGCATGTTTTTTAAAGTATTATATGTGCTCAAATGAGGCATTTTATATACATACAAATTTTTGAACTACCTTTTTATGCGCATGACCTTTCTAGTTTATGGTTAGAAAAGACGCTATTTAATGATGCACCAAAATGACTCCTTTTAGTTATTCTTTTTTTTTTCCCTTTACTTTATCGCATACAACGTTGTTTTTTACTTAGAAATAGACGTAGGTCAAAACAATGTCGTTTCATTTCTTCAGTTTCCTATTTTTTAAAACGTTTTAAGGCTGGATAGTACTTGCTTGGCTGTGACGATTTGAACAGACATTTATTCATAGTTTTGGCATGCCAAAAACTGGATAGCCAATGCACAAATATTCTGAGTATAACGAAATCGTAAGGCAAATGGTGTTTAAGGGCTGCCTAGGACCACTGCGCAGGCCTCTAGACACCTAAAATGTGGGATTTGTCAAAAAGCGTTGAGGTGTTTGTTATAATTTTAATTATTGTTGCATATTGTGTTAACATTGTATCAAGTACCCTCAACGATTTTTGAGTATGCGACATTCAACTAGGTCATTCGAGATTATGTTTCAACCAAATGGAGTTGTTTAGATGTGTGTTTGTTTTTCAAGTTTGAGCCCACATGTGTTTGACTATGATTTTTGGTATACGTTTACCGTTTGATACGATGTCCTTTCAAACTTGCCATAAAACGACGATGTTTTTCTAAAAAAATTTCTCATGGCGCTTTTAGTATAAAAGAATAATATAAGAGGTTGTGATGATAAACATTAAGGGGCCATTTGGTTGGAGTGTATGGGTATGAGTCTATGACTTTGAAAATCATTAATATTGTTTGGTTGGTTATGGGCCCACCACAATGGAATAAGAAAACTCAAATGTTAAGGTTTTCTCATATCTTATGTGCGTGGGTTGTTTCATCATACCCTCCATTATCATTCCACCATATACCAACACCCATACCCATTGTGATTCATAGCAACAAACCAAACGCTCCCTAAATGTTTTTTAGACTTTAGGCCACACTGATATTATCTGCATCTTCGCGGGGCAAGTTATTAACTTTGCAGTCATGGCAGATTGATCATTTTTTTTGATGCTTTACGAATCTGAGCTTTATCAAGTGCGCCATTTTTTAATGCCTATGATATACTGAACTACCCTTTTATGCATTGGACCTCTCTAATTTGTGGTTCAAAATGACGAAGGTTAATGCTGCATCAAAACGGTGGCTTTTTGTTATTCTTTTTTATTATTATTATTCTTTGCCTTCTTGCATACGACGCCATTTATAGTTGGAAATAGGCTTGGATCAGCCGTTTTTCATCCAATACTACATATCCGAGCCAACGAACAAATATTATGGGTGTAACGAAATCGTGAGGCAAATGGTGTTTAAAGGCGGTGTTTCATAGTCAAGTAGGTCGCTCACGATTATCATGAACCAAACAAAGTTGTTTGGTTGTATGTTTATATCTCGTGTTTACGCCGGATGTGTTTGACTCTATGATTTCTGGTAACAGTTTCTGCAAGACATCATAAAACGCAATCGTGTTTTGTAGCCAAGAGGATATCTGACTCATTGCACAAATATCTTTGTCCAAATCCATGAAAAATGTGATTTGTTTCTGTAAGTTGTGAATATGTTGTAGCATAATCTGTATTCGTAAATATAAGTGTTGTGAGATGTGGTTATAATTGCTAATTTCTTTCATAAGTGATATAGGCTCTCTTTCATTTGGTTGCCAGGATGGTGCGACATTCGGTGTTCTTTTAAGAAAATACATTTTTTAAGTAATATTGATGACAAAGAACCCGCTTGTTAGTATGGTGGCGAGTCACAGACTCATTAGTCACACAAGTTTGATATTATCCAAGTCGTTTGACAAAAATGGATATTGGTTGCTAAACATGGATAACGATTTAACTTTAACAAACTTTTTTGTTCACAAGGAGAAAATTAATCCTTTTGTGGTCATGGAGGTTTACCTGCGCCGACTCCGAGCTATCCAAAAAAGATAGTCGCTTTAAAATTAGTCGGCTCGCAATGGCGAGTCAAAAACCTAAATAACCAAAAAAAATAACAAACTTAGTATTTACAACTACCATTGCTATATTATCGGTCTCCAAAAAAAAAAGGCTTTTACATATATATCTTACTGAAAATGCAAAATTGCATACGTATCCAAAGCATGCATAAAAACTATTGTATTATGTGCATGAAAAACTTGTACAATAAATATATATGCAATTATTCATTTTGAGAGGGATATATATATATGCATTTTTGCCTCAAAAAAATATCATATTCACTAAAGTTTAAAATTTACTAAAAATTTTAATTTGAAAATATCATATTAAAATTTACCTAAGAGAGCAAGGTATCAAGGCATGCCAAAATACATTTACCCCATTTTTAACACTAATACACTAAAATACACCTCCCTCATAACAACCATTTCACATGCTATTTGGGATTCACCATACCTAATTAAAACATAAACATAACAAACCCCAATTAAAAAAATTGGTGTACGCGAGTTATTTGGCGTTGGACTTGGCACATGGAGTTGGGGGGGTATCATGGCATTCTTTCAGTGGCGCCAAAACCGGAGCCACATCAGACTTGCCGGGGTGTCTCGTGATGATACCTTGCTTTCTAAATTGAAAAAATCAGACTTAAAATTAGAGGCAATGTCTAAAACTAGAGTTGCCTCTAATGCAGCAGAATAGCAATGAAACTCCGATTCTTTGATCAAATTTGCAATCTTTGTATCCAGCTTATAATAGAGCAAATACTAAATACCATAACTACTCAACCAACAGCTAATAAACATCATACATAAATCAAAAGCTAATAAACATCAGCTATATTACAAAAGGTCATGCAGACAACAGCAATTGGCAAACATGACGTATGGCGTGACCCTCGGGTCAGGCGGTTCAAAAATGTATAGTTACAAAATGACACTTCATTAATGATACCATATGCCTCTCACTCGATTCGTGAGGTATGCTGGGCAATAATGTAATCATTGATGCGCCATATGCCTTCTTGGCCCAAAGTATGACAATAGCCAACCACCCAAGGGCGCACACGCAAATCTGCTTTTCCTACATATGAGTTCATGAGCTAAAATCGATCACTACCCGGCGACTATGAGTATCACACAAAGCATTAAAGACCCTAGCTATAAGTTGGCCGATGGCCTAATCCCAGAGGTACTAGTTACTCTATAGAGACAACAGTTATGGGTCCAGATAAATACCCAAAAACCGGCTCCAGATCAGAAAATTTTCACATTCATGTCTAACTTACGGTTTTAGAAAGCAATATACAAAATGAACAAATAATAAGAATATATATATAACACCGAGCTCATGTCTTCATTCCACCAGCTACTTTATACAAATCTTAAGAGCGGAAAACCCTTGAATTCCTCCTGGTGCTTCTTTGGTCCCTGAAAAGACGAACCAAACAGAAGTGATAAATCAACGACACTAAGACTATCTGTTCTCACAACACTTACTGAAATTAAATAAAGTAAAAAAAATACGGCAACCAACAAAAGGATACAAGAGAACAGCAGCTCGGTCTCTTCACAATTCCACAATCTCCCTTGCTGCTGTATAAAACACAGTACAAACATCAGATGCATATAGTTTTATAATCAAACACGCTGACCCAAACATCAAATAACCGAAACTCACATACGAAATCCATAAATCACACATACTAAAAGAGTCATATGCATCTCCGCTTGTACTTTTACTTTAGAGGAGATGGAGTTGCAGACCGATAAACTCGACACTATAAAATCTCAACGAATCACACTTCAATCTTAATTATTCAAGAATTGGATGACCTTAGATATTCCATTTGATCCACTAATTCTTGCAGATCCTCATCCCAATCAAGCTGCTGACCATCTAAATCGCCAAGAAAATCTTCGGTGGTTCCTCAGTCGGAAGATCGACATTCAGCAGTTCCTCCCATAAATTATCATGAGACTCATCTTCCACTAAACCAACATTGCTACTTGATTCCTCTTCAAACGGGGCTGTAATGAACGGGTCGATATTCTCAGGTAAATTCTCGACACTTGGCGTCATTGTTAAACGCCTCTTACGCCCCATTTCTATATGTTTTTGCTCCTTGTTTGCATTCTTATCCATGTATTTCTGTAGGAACTCGGGGTTGGCTAACGCTTTTGCAAGGAATCCCATCATGTTTTGTTGTTTTAGTTCTGTGGCTTTTAATCGGTTTTCGATTGATATGAGTTGGTCTTTTGAATGTTGTTGTAGTTGCCTCAGTCTTACTATCTCCGCCATTAATGCACTTCTTTCTCGTTTTAGTCCTTCAAGCTCTTCCTCAATCCCATATTGGCCTACTTCGATACATGGATCATATTCTTGCTTCGGATGGACAGATTGTGCCACATTTCGTTTTCTTCTGATTGTTTTGAGCAAATGTCTTTGACCTCCTAGAAACCCTGCATTTGCAAATTCCCATCTGTCTGGATCCACTTTCTTGAAACCCTGCAAACCATTTGTATAAAATTTCATATTCAATAACCATTTAAAGCAATTAGATAGATAAATATAAGAATCAAAAACCAAAACAACGCAGACGCTGCAACCAAAGAACTCAGATGCGTGTCATTCGGAAAACCAAATGAACTAAGATAACAAAGTACCAGAACTGATGAGTTAAAAGTTAACCTTAAAACAACAACCCAAAAACTAATCCAATTAACAGAGGACACACTAAATATACTACTAGAAGGTTGTATCAAAACTGGATTACATCATTTCAAACTGAAATTAACCTAATTAAGTGAACTCACACACACATAAACATATTATCATTTCAACCTAAAAAGTAAAAATTATATCATTTCAAGCTAACACCAATTGGCAATATGAGTAGACCACCAAACTTATATATTACTCCCTTTGTCCCTCATTAAATGTCCACTTCCATATAAACACAGTTTAAAAAAAGCGGGACCATTTCACCTTTTGAAAGCCAAAATGCGAAAGTGGGAGACTTATTTTGTAACAAACCAAAATAAAAAAAGTGGGAGACTTATATATTACTCCCTTTGTCCCTCATTAAATGTCCACGGTTATCGAGCTAGAAGGCAGTGAGATCAATGATCTCACTGCCTTTAGTGATGGAGAAGTTGTAGCTCCTGCGGTTTTTATTGGTGGGACTTGTGTTGGTGGATTAGAGAACCTTGTGGCGCAACATTTGAGTGGTGAACTTGTTGCGAAACTTGTGGAAGTTGGTGCTCTTATGTCGTGACAGGTTAGTCAGTGGCGGATTCAGAAGAAAATCATTACGACCGAAAAAAGTGGTAAAATACTAGGACATGCATGTAGTTTCCCTTGTTGTAATTTGCTCTTGTGTATTTTTATATAATCAAGTAGGTAATTAGAGTATGATTGATGGTACAATTATTATTGGATCTTGTGAGTACTTGTTAAGTTTGTAACCTTTGAGTAGGATATCGAATCCCAATTCTACGGTCAACATCATGTTTGAATAATTTGTGTAATAAATTAAGATTTTTATGTTGTGTAATAAATTAAACTTATTATTAAGCATCTTTTCAAATAATATGATTAATCTTTGTTAATTAATCAGTAAATGTAAGTATGAAACATTGTCATTGTTTAGTTGAAGCTTAGTAAAGATGGTGAGCAATGAAGTATATATGTTTCCTCATTGATGGAAAGTCCTAGCTTGTTCTATGAAAAATATTAAAAAAAAAAAAAAAAAAAAAAAAAAAAATCTAATAACATCTTAAATATATTAAACTATGCTAATAAATCTATGAAAATCTTTAGAACACAAATTAGAGCATTAGGTGCCCATGAGTCATAGGGACGCGTTTTATAGCAAAAAGTGATGTCATTTTAAGCTTTTTCTCTTATAACTTAACCTAAAAACACTTTTTCTCCATCACTGAAATTATAAGACGCCCTCGGGCCCATCACTTAACCCAATAAAACACAAATAAAAAAATGCCGTATAACTTGGCTTGTAATTTTGACGCAATACCTTATAACGTGATGCGAGGTGTGTTATCAGGAACGAAACCAGGACCAAATATGACTGAATGCACAAAATCTTTGGAACCGTAAGATAGAAACACATTTCGATAGACGGGGTGTATTTAAGATTCATTTAGTAAAAATTGATGTTTTTTTTCAAAAGTTAACACTATATCGAAAAAATTCATAAGGGTCCCGAGCACAGCGGGAACCCCTGGTGCCGTCCCTGTGTGTTGTCAAGTCATTTTTTAATGCCTATGATATACTGAACTACCCTTTTATGCATTGGACCTCTCTAATTTGTGGTTCAAAATGACGAAGGTTAATGCTGCATCAAAACGGTGGCTTTTTGTTATTCTTTTTTATTATTATTATTCTTTGCCTTGCTGCATACGACGCCATTTTATAGTTGGAAATAGGCTTGGATCAGCCGTTTTTTCATCCAATACTACATATCTGAGCCAACGAACAAATATTATGGGTGTAACGAAATCGTGAGGCAAATGGTGTTTAAAGGCAGTGTTTCATAGTCAAGTAGGTCGTTCACGATTATCTATGAACCAAACAAAGTTGTTTGGTTGTATGTTTATATCTCAGGTTTCTGCCCAGATGTGTTTGACTCTATGATTTCTGGTAACAGTTTCTGCAAGACATCATAAAACGCAATCGTGTTTTGTAGCCAAGAGGATATCTGACTCATTGCACAAATATCTTTGTCCAAATCCATGAAAAATGTGATTTGTTTCGTAAGTTGTGAATATGTTGTAGCATAATCAGATTCGTAAATATAAGTGTTGTGAGATGTGGTTATAATTGCTAATTTCTTTCATAAGTGATATAGGCTCTCTTTCATTTGGTTGCCGTGATGGTGCGACATTCGGTGTTCTTTTAAGAAAATACATTTTTAAGTAATATTGATGACAAAGAACCCGCTTGTTAGTATGGTGGCGAGTCACGGACTCATTAGTCACACAAGTTTGATATTATCCAAGTCGTTTGACAAAATGGATATTGGTTGCTAAACATGGATAACGATTTAACTTTAACAAACTTTTTTGTTCACAAGGAGAAAATTAATCCTTTTGTGGTCATGGAGGTTTACCTGCGCCGACTCCGAGCTATCCAAAAAAGATAGTCGCTTTAAAATTAGTCGGCTCGCAATGGCGAGTCAAAAACCTAAATAACCAAAAAAAATAACAAACTTAGTATTTACAACTACCATTGCTATATTATCGGTCTCCAAAAAAAAAAGGCTTTTACATATATATCTTCATCGAAATGCAAAATTGCATACGTATCCAAAGCATGCATAAAAACTATTGTATTATGTGCATGAAAAACTTGTACAATAAATATATATGCAATTATTCATTTTGAGAGGGATATATATATATGCATTTTTGCCTCAAAAAAATATCATATTCACTAAAGTTTAAAATTTACTAAAAATTTTAATTTGAAAATATCATATTAAAATTTACCTAAGAGAGCAAGGTATCAAGGCATGCCAAAAATACATTTACCCCATTTTTAACACTAATACACTAAAATACACCTCCCTCATAACAACCATTTCACATGCTATTTGGGATTCACCATACCTAATTAAAACATAAACATAACAAACCCCAATTAAAAAAATTGGTGTACGCGAGTTATTTGGCGTTGGACTTGGCACATGGAGTTGGGGGGGTATCATGGCATTCTTTCAGTGGCGCCAAAACCGGAGCCACATCAGACTTGCCGGGGTGTCTCGTGATGATACCTTGCTTTCTAAATTGAAAAAATCAGACTTAAAATTAGAGGCAATGTCTAAAACTAGAGTTGCCTCTAATGCAGCAGAATAGCAATGAAACTCCGATTCTTTGATCAAATTTGCAATCTTTGTATCCAGCTTATAATAGAGCAAATACTAAATACCATAACTACTCAACCAACAGCTAATAAACATCATACATAAATCAAAAGCTAATAAACATCAGCTATATTACAAAAGGTCATGCAGACAACAGCAATTGGCAAACATGACGTGTATGGCGTGACCCTCGGGGTCAGGCGGTTCAAAAATGTATAGTTACAAAAATGACACTTCATTAATGATACCATATGCCTCTCTCACTCGATTCGTGAGGTATGCTGGGCAATAATGTAATCATTGATGCGGCCATATGCCTTCTTGGCCCAAAGTATGACAATAGCCAACCACCCAAGGGGCGCACACGCAAATCTGCTTTTCCTACATATGAGTCTGCGTAGCTAAAATACGATCACTACCCGACGACTATGAGTATCACACAAAGCATTAAAGACCCTAGCTATAAGTTGGCCGATGGCCTAATCCCAGAGGTACTAGTTACTCTATAGAGACAACAGTTATGGGTCCAGATAAATACCCAAAAACCGGCTCCAGATCAGAAAATTTTCACATTCATGTCTAACTTACGGTTTTAGAAAGCAATATACAAAATGAACAAATAATAAGAATATATATATAACACCGAGCTCATGTCTTCATTCCACCAGCTACTTTATACAAATCTTAAGAGCGGAAAACCCTTGAATTCCTCCTGGTGCTTCTTTGGTCCCTGAAAAGACGAACCAAACAGAAGTGATAAATCAACGAAGCACTAAGACTATCTGTTCTCACAACACTTACTGAAATTAAATAAAGTAAAAAAAAAATACGGCAACCAACAAAAGGATACAAGAGAACAGCAGCTCGGTCTCTTCACAATTCCACAATCTCCCCTTGCTGCTGTATAAAACACAGTACAAACATCAGATGCATATAGTTTTATAATCAAACACGCTGACCCAAACATCAAATAACCGAAACTCACATACGAAATCCATAAATCACACATACTAAAAGAGTCATATGCATCTCCGGCTTGTACTTTTACTTTAGAGGAGATGGAGTTGCAGAGACCGATAAACTCGACACTATAAAATCTCAACGAGAATCACACTTCAATCTTAATTATTCAAGAATTGGATGACCTTAGATATTCCATTTGATCCACTAATTCTTGCAGATCCTCATCCCAATCAAGCTGCTGACCATCTAAATCGTCAAGAAAATCTTCGGGTGGTTCCTCAGTCGGAAGATCGACATTCAGCAGTTCCTCCCATAAATTATCATGAGACTCATCTTCCACTAAACCAACATTGCTACTTGATTCCTCTTCAAACGGGGCTGTAATGAACGGGTCGATATTCTCAGGTAAATTCTCGACACTTGGCGTCATTGTTAAACGCCTCTTACGCCCCATTTCTATATGTTTTTGCTCCTTGTTTGCATTCTTATCCATGTATTTCTGTAGGAACTCGGGTTGGCTAACGCTTTGCAAGGAATCCCATCATGTTTTGTTGTTTTAGTTCTGTGGCTTTTAATCGGTTTTCGATTGATATGAGTTGGTCTTTTGAATGTTGTTGTAGTTGCCTCAGTCTTACTATCTCCGCCATTAATGCACTTCTTTCTCGCTTTAGTCCTTCAAGCTCTTCCTCAATCCCATATTGGCCTACTTGATACATGGATCATATTCTTGCTTCGGATGGACAGATTGTGCCACATTTCGCTTTCTTCTGATTGTTTTGAGCAAATGTCTTTGACCTCCTAGAAACCCTGCATTTGCAAATTCCCATCTGTCTGGATCCACTTTCTTGAAACCCTGCAAACCATTTGTATAAAATTTCATATTCAATAACCATTTAAAGCAATTAGATAGATAAATATAAGAATCAAAAACCAAAACAACGCAGACGCTGCAACCAAAGAACTCAGATGCGTGTCATTCGGAAAACCAAATGAACTAAGATAACAAAGTACCAGAACTGATGAGTTAAAAGTTAACCTTAAAACAACAACCCAAAAACTAATCCAATTAACAGAGGACACACTAAATATACTACTAGAAGGTTGTATCAAAACTGGATTACATCATTTCAAACTGAAATTAACCTAATTAAGTGAACTCACACACACATAAACATATTATCATTTCAACCTAAAAAGTAAAAATTATATCATTTCAAGCTAACACCAATTGGCAATATGAGTAGACCACCAAACTTATATATTACTCCCTTTGTCCCTCATTAAATGTCCACTTCCATATAAACACAGTTTAAAAAAAGCGGGACCATTTCACCTTTTGAAAGCCAAAATGCGAAAGTGGGAGACTTATTTTGTAACAAACCAAAATAAAAAAAGTGGACATTTAATCTGGGACAACGAGAACACTCTACTAGTACTTGAACATCCAATCAAACACATACTAAGATAATATCATTTCAACCTATAAACAAAAGTAAACATAACATCACTCCAATTCTAACAATAAGTTATAAGAGAAGAAATAAACTAAAGATTCAGCCCTACGTCCCTACGTCACTCAGATTCATAAACTAAAAAAGAAATAAAGATAGAAAAAGGACTTACATAGGTATTAAGCTGCCTTACAAAACTAGAAAAATTACTATGCTTAAAATACTTAGGCAACAAAGCAGTCGAAAACCGATACGAATCCCAGACAACAAAACTGTTCCTCGTCTTGCTCCACGACACAACCTCGTCACTTGTCGGATCCTCAACCATGTCGAATATTTTTGTCAGAAACGGAGGTGGGCCCACTTCGTTCAAACCCTCTTTTGGCCTTGGTGATGACGAGGATGAAGATGATGATGATGATGAGATTATGGTCACTTCTTCTTCCTTCACTGTCTGCATTTTTGTTTTCGGTTGTTTTTTAAGGTTTGAAATGTTTGTGTGTTTGTGTGTGTTTTCTAAGGTTTGATGAGTGTGTGTAATGAGAGTATAAATAGGTGAAGAGGACGAAGGACTCGAAGTTTCTAGAGATAATAGTGGGGAGGGATGGTGTGCTTCGAAGAGATGAGATGTGGCCCTATAGAGTACAGTGTGTCAGTGTCTAAGATATTTCTAGCATTGTCCAAGGAGGTGATCATTATGACTTTTTAATTATCACCACAAACCGCAGCATTACAGTAGACAAGATCTACTGTGAATGCATGGGTTGTGGTGTGATTAATTAAAAATGCGTGATTCAATCATCATTGTCAAGTGTGTGAGGGGAAGGGATGTTTTGCACTTCTATATATATTTATTAAGGGATAATTATTTGGAAATATAATAAATATATTTTGTAGTTTTGTGTAGTCTATAATTGTTTATTTTTTTTTTTAGTTTCATGTATTATTTGACGGATATATCTAAAAGTTGAGTACATGAAACTACATAAAATCGTCAAATAGTACATACAACTCGTTATTTGGTACACAAAACTAAGTGAATTCAAAAGTTAAGTACATGGAACTACAAAAAAATAGTAAACTACACAGAACTACAAAGGTGACAAATTAGATACGTTTTCATGTATTTATCCCTTTTATTAACATAATTCATTATAAGTATTAGAAATTTGTATTTTATACTCCCCCGTCCCATATTGACTATCCACTTTGAATTTCTAGGTCTCTCATTTCTAACTTTGACCTTAAATATTTTTAATTGTGTTATATAATACTTGATGCAAAATATATAAATAGATTGAGTTTTAAATGTATTTTTTATTGGTATAATTTTTATTAAATATTATATAACACAAATAAAAATATTTAAGGTCAAAGTTAAGAAAAAATACTTAAAAAGTCAAAACATGACAATTAATATGGGACGGATGTAGTATATAGCATATTTTAACTAGTTGTACACTATAGTGTATAAATTAAAAAAAAAAATGTATCAATTAGGGACGGATGCATATAGTAAATATGGAGGCTACTACCCCATGGTTAGCTGAAAAAGTTGAAATTTTAGTGTAATTTTTTTTAATTTTGATTTATTACGAAAGTGCCTCCCACCCAAAACTTAAATTGCCCACTACCCACATACTAAAAACATTCAACACTCAAAAGCATTATAATCCTTCATCTCGTAGTATAAATACTCGATTTATTATTACGATTCTATTTTTTTCGCATTTTTTTTGCTATTTCAAAAAGAATTTGCCCCTCCCAAAATTCTATTTTTCTAGTTCCGCCACTGATACCAATTATCTCTTAAAAAAAACTTCTGAGTGACATTTACACCTCGAAAGAAAATGGGAGAGAGAGAGAGAGAGAGAGAGAGAGAGAGAGAGAGAGAGAGGTATTTAGATGAGAGAGAGGGTATTAGTTAATGGTCGTGTCATTGTGTGTGGGTATATGTGTTTTAGAGGTACTTCTAAACGATAAAAAATAGAATAAAAATAATAAAAGAGAGATAAGGTGCTGCAATTGTTGAGTGAAAGTTAAGACTGTAGGGCTGAGCATCGGGTCAAAACTGACCAGAACCAACCAAAATCGAACCGAACCGAAAACCAATTTTGTTGAAGACATAAACCGAGAAGCGAACCGAAGCGACTCGAATCGTTTTGTATCTGTCGGTTCGGTTCGGTTCATACGGTTTAGGTGTGTTTGTTCTCGGTTTTAGTTCAAACTAAAATGAGCCAAACTGAAACCAAAACTCATAAATATATAGAACAGAAAACCAAACCGAATATGCTCGGTTCGGTTTCTATCAGACCGGTTCGGCTCGGTTTTTCGGTTCGGTTCGGTTTTCGGTGTGTTTTGCTTAACCAGACCGAAAACAATGTCATTTTACTTTCTCTTTTTTCTTTTATATAAGGATGAAATCTACCACATCTCACAATCACTCTCTCCCTCACACACATCACTGCCTTACATACACACGATATATGTGGAGTATCTGTTTCTTAGATCTATATGTTCTCGGAACACATGCAACCCTCATCTGTAGGAGTAATCTAATTTTTTAATGTATGGTATTTCAGCTTCTTATTTTTCATGGATTTGGCGATATGTGTTTGTTTTTCTTTGAGTTTTGTCATATCACTGTTGTATAATCATAGTTTGTTTAAACTTTAACATGGCTTTCAAAGGATGATATGTGTTGTTTTGTGGCCATAAGTACTGCATGGACTCTATATTGTTTGTTTATGCCTTGTCATAAGACTGATGTGTAATAATAAGTGTTTATTTTACATGGTGTGTTATAAGTTCTGCTTATTTTAATTTTTATGTTGTTAGTGGATTTCTAGGTATTTGTTTATTTTCGTTTAGTCTATGGCATGTTTTTTAAAGTCTGATAGTGCTCAAATGAGGCATTTTCAAAGGCATACAAATTTTTTAACTACCTTTTTTATAAACATGGCCTCTCTAATTTATGGTTAGAAAAGACGCCATTTAATGATGCACCAAAATGACACATTTTTTCCCCTTTGCCTTACCGCATACGGAGTCATTTTATACTTGGAAATAGTCGTGGGTCAAAATAATGTCGTTTCAATTCTTCAGTTTCCTATTTTTTACAACGTTTTAAGGCTGGATAGCATTTGCTTGGCTATGACGATTTGAACAGATATTTAGTCATAGTTTTGGCATGCCAAAAACTGGATAGCCAATGCACAAATATTCTGAGTATAACGAAATCGTAAGGCAAAGGTGTTTAAGGGCTACCTAGGATCACTACGCAGGCCTCGAGACATCTAAAATATGGGATTTGTCAAAAAGCATTGAGGTGTTATTATAATTTTTATTATCGTTGCATGTTGTGTTAACATTGTATCAAGTACCCTCAACGATTTATGATTGTTCGACAGTTAACTAGGTCATTCAAGATTATGTTTCAACCAAACGGAGTTGTTTGGATGTGTGTTTGTTTTTCAAGTTTCAACCCACATGTGTTTGACTTTATGATTTTTGGTATACGTTTATCATTCGATACGATGTCGTTTCAAACTTGCCACAAAACGACGCTATTTTTTAAACAATTTTCTCATGGCGCTTTTAGTATAAAAGAATAATGTAAGAGGTTGTGATGATAAACATTAAGGGTGCGTTTGATTTGTCGCTATGAATCACAATGGGTATGAGTGTTGGTATAGAGTGGAATGATAATGGAGGTGTTGTTCCCTATTCACTATCGTATAAAACAATTTAAGTACTAAGAAAAACTAATAGTGAATCAATGACTGAAATGATGCAAGTAAAACACACTAAATAATTTTCAACATAATATTCTTTATTAGAAATGAATCAAAAAGAATACATTACCCAAGTACTTGTGGAACAGTACTTGGGATTGAAATGACAAAGTGTTGTAACTCCTCACGAAGCTCAGGCTGAGTCTGAGCACAACTACAAGGAACCACTGAGCTATCTCAGGGACAGAGTTGTATTTGGAGGAGAGAAAGATGACTTGTGTGTGTGTGTGTGTTTTACAATTCACAAGCTTAAATCTTTCACTCCATCTCTTATACTATTTATACAAGCGTGAGTTTTAACTCTATCCTAAGTGACAAGCGGCAGATTCTGAAGAAGAAAAATACCGATGTATTTTGTCTCACATAAATGGCTATATTGAGTAAATGACAAGATCGATTTCTTCCGCTCGTTGATGACATCGAGCCTAATAGTTAGCTATTTAGGGAAAGTTTACTTTGGTTGATAAGGACTTCTTCTTATCTCGATTCAAACTTATCCCGCCTTATTCCGCTCATTCTTGATCTTCATTTCCTTGATCTTGACTTGATTTTGTCTTCGATGTGAGTAGTTGGTGAGGAGTTAGGGATTCGGTGAGTTATTGTCATCACCACCGAATCCACTATCTTCTTCTTGACTCCGCCTTCACCCTTTAAGTTCCGCCTCACCGAGTGGAGAGACTTCTTTTCTGTCTCTTACTGAGTATCCCAAAGATAGCTCACTGAAAGACTATGCCCTCAGTGACCTGTTAGTGTTTAAGGGACAACACTTAGGGTATTTTCTATTCAAATCCTATACTTGAGGGGTTTGGGTATTTACTGAACCCAACAGTCTCCCCCTATTTGGATATACAAATAACCTAAGTGTTTGATCAATGTAAGTGAGCAAAGGCTTCTTCTTACAGAATATACTAATGAACATAATAAGGAACACTCAATATTTAAACAAAATATACATCGTTTATTGATCACATTACATAGTGATGCGGTTTCTTGACCGCTTTAATATTTATAAAGTCTCGTTATACCTATGGTCTACCCTAATGCACTAACGGGCAGTGTACCGGTCACGTGTAGTGTATTATTCAAAACCGAGGTCGTCCCAAGAGCTATGTGTGTGGATTATTACTAAGTCTAGGTGTTATGATTAATAATGATTTCGATAAGGAATTAATTAATTAACTACTAAAAGCGATAAAAGCAAATAAAGGCAAAGGTTTAATCAATAGAGGAGAGTAGTGCTAGCCTAGTTAATCATTCTAGCTAGTAATGTCTATGTCTACTTACTTCCAATTACTTGTGGGGTCAAAGTCGAGAGGACAACATTTGGTCAATTCACCCTAACCTATCAAGAAAGATGCTACCACAGGAGAAGTCGGTGTCCCTCATAAGTCTGTTGTTCCCGGGTCCCTAAGCCAAGTCATTAAGTACCGCTACATGCTAGATTTATAATAGTGAGTGCCGGGCGTTAGCAACTTAAACACTCACTCCCTAATTCTTAAGTTCATCCAAACGGTAGGTGATCGAGTTGGTCAAATTGCACAAGTAGAAAGGGTCGTCGGTTGGTCATATCTTACCCTTCCGCCTCGCCTTCTCACTTAGGGTCACTTGGTCATATCTCCTAAGCAACTAGCCTCACCGCCATTCAAAACTACCAACCAAGGGTAGCTACCAATAAACTATGCATGCATACACTTAGAAATAATTATACGAAGTAATGTAAACGCAAACAAAACAATTAAGGAATCATAACTAGGCCAGCACCAAGAGGTGCTTAGCCGCTCATATTTAACCATACAAATCAATTCAATATTCAAGGTTACGAAATACATGAATCGAAAGTAAAGAAAAGATAAAATGCTAATGCTTATCGTAGGGGAGTGATTTCTCCCTTGGAGACAGCTCCGTATGCTCCTCTAGACCTTCCTTTGGCTTTTCCCACGTTCTCTGATTGTTGTGTGTGGAATGGGATGATTTGAAATGCTAGAAATCCTAGGGTATTTATAGGCCAGATCTGGGTTACGGGGTAACTAATATAAGAGTTACGCCGTAACCTTCAATTCCTTCGTATTTTGCACTAGATCTACTGGTTACGGCGTAACCTAATGAGTGGTTACGCCATATTCCTCAATAATACTTGGTTACGCCGTAGTTGGTGGAATAGTTACGGCATAATTATCAACGGCGTGGAACCTCATTTGACCTGATAGACTTACGTCTTAGTCTTTGGGGAGAGTTACGCCGTAACCTTCTGATGAGTTGGTTTTCTGAGTCACGCTTTGGTTACGGCGTAATGTGAGAGATGAGTTACGCCGTAACTTCTTCAAAGTCAGCATACTATGATAAATCTTTGATATTTCTCCAATTCCACGTCTCTTTAGCTTCAATGCTCGTAATTTACCTGAAAGTGGAAACAATGGAAAACAAGCATAAATCCATATAAATGATATAAATTACAAGCATTATCGGGGGAAATTGAAACTTAATATTCAGGACTATTTGATGTTATCACATAGTTCCTATTACTAGTACAAAAGATAAAACAAAAGATGTCAATCAAGGTGGATCCCTAGTGCTTCAAGCTTAACTTTCTTCTTGAGGAGTGCTTCTTTGTCAGGGTGCTCTCTTATCTTGGCATTCAGGTCTTTGCAGAACCTGATGTTTGCTGGAGTTTAGATTTGAGAGGCCACTGGTAGATAACTCGCCATTGTAGGCACCCCTGCAAGATCAATGTCACTCCACCTTTGGAATGCTGGGTTTCCATAGACATCAATAAAGAAGAGTCCTCTTCCAGGCTCTTCTATGCAAAGACAGTTAAAAAAACTTTACACCTTCTGGTAGCTCCCTATTGCATTCTAGGCCAGGCAATTTGATTTCAGGCTCTGACTCAACCCTCTTTCTTTTGCCTTGATATGATTGAGGTTGATATCCTTGAGGTGCAAGATTATAAAAAATGAATCCCAGACAGTCTTGGTGCTTCTCTCGATCTTTCATACCTTTCACGAGCATTTTCATCGCCTCCTTAACCACATGCTTACTTTCTTTGCAATGATCGGACCAAGTTCATCGAGTTCGATGATCCCAAAGTCGATGAATTTCATGGATCATGAACCTCTAAATGTCTTTTATCATCTCCTCTCAGACATTCATTGCCGATGGTTTAGACATGGGGATGATTCTTACATCTGTAATCTTATCAGGCGACCTTCGCTTGTCATTGACCAGATTGTAGTGGTTGATTCTTTCTTGCCGATGGTTGCGCCTCTTCTTTCTTTTCGTCCACCTTCTTTCTCATTTCAACCATTTGAGCACTGAGCATCCTTGAACTTTGTCAAGCCCGACCCTTTGAAGCATTTTGGGATCAATTCCTATATTTTGCCTTCCTCGCCTACAACTTGTACCAAAGTGCTTCTTTGTTTTTCCTTTCTTCCTCATTAGTTTCTTTCTCCTTTCTTCTTTGCAAGAGAGGAACTTAGTTGTTAATAGAGTAGCAGTCTTGAGTGTCGCCGATGACATAGGAATCTTTTAGGCTCGGTGTTTGCATTATGGCTTTTCCTTTATCCTGGCCTGAAGAAGATGATGCTACCAAAGGTGGTGTTGTAGTCATGATGGGGGTTGCAACTGTCATTGTCATTATTGTTGTAGTGGTTGGTGGGACTGATGAGATGGGTGTTGCTGAAACTGGTTGAACTGATATTGGCAGAGTTGGCTCCCTCTCAGTGTTAGGAGTTTATTCAGTGGCTTCAGTGGCTCTCTCCGCCTCAACTGTTGCTGCAACATTAGTGAGAGCAAGAGTTTCCTCGGATACTGAGGGAGTTGGAGTTGCTTGACCTTTGAAGGCTTGGTATATCTTCGTGACCATATCCTTGATGTCAGTTGTATCCTGTTGAAGATTGGTGACCTTTTCTGCGAGATTAGCCTGAGATAATTCCAAAGCAGTCATCCTAGGCCCAAGATTCCAAGCCATAGAAGATGATGCCTGAGACATATCAGCAACTTTCGCATCCAGTGAACCCAGTGTGGATTGAAGAGACTGAATCAAAGACTGAATACCCTGAACATTTGCAGATTAGAGCATATCAATTAAATCAATGAGGCGTGAGGAATTCTTCACATAGATTTCAGTAGCCTTCAGCACTTTGGAATTGAGTATTGGGTCTTCCTTGAAAGCATCCCTGATTTCATCAATTGTTACACCACAAAGTCTGAAAGTGCTTGAGAAATTTGACCAGGTTTTCAGCCAGTTTGAGCAGATATTGATACATAAGTTCCCTGTGCTCATCAGTGTTGGCATTGAAGGTGAGCACTTCAGACTTTAGATCAGCATAACTGGAAGCTGCTTCAATATGCTAATCCCATAGAGTATCAGTAACACCAAAATACAACTTTCTTGAGGCCTTTGTAATCCACATAACCAACTGTCTTTCTGTCAGTGGAAGAGTGTTGTCAAACTTTCTGAATTCTTCAGGACAGGATGAAGAAGAGTCAGAGTCATTATCATCATGCTTGAAAGGTGACTCTTCAGTTTATTGAGGATCAGGCTGATGCTCTTGTTCTTGAATTTGAACATCAGCGTCCACTTCTTCCCTTACTGAAAGTATTTCATCTTCATTGCCATCCAGTTCTTCATCATAGAATAGGATTTCATAAACTTCAGCAACTGTTAAGAGACCAGTGGTGGTGATGGGTTCTATATCAGCGGGTGGTATTAATCCCTCTAAGTCTTTGTCCCCCATTGCTTCTTCAAGCACATGTGGGTGATTCCAAGTGCTATCCCTAGAAGCGATGGCGTGATATCCTATCACCGGTTGTTCATTTCCTCCGAGTCTTTGGGATCATTCGATTGGCCTCGACAAAAGCGATGATTTGCGAATGTCCTCCTTGGGCGGTGTGG
Source organism: Chrysanthemum lavandulifolium (assembly GCA_022545495.1). NCBI lineage: Eukaryota > Viridiplantae > Streptophyta > Magnoliopsida > Asterales > Asteraceae > Chrysanthemum > Chrysanthemum lavandulifolium. The sequence continues at coordinate 296,928,524 of CM040240.1, forward strand.
GCGCCTCCCTACCGGTTGGTTGTTTGTTTCCTCCGGATCTTTGGGAGTAGTAGTTAGGACTAAGGACACCGACCGTGATGTATTAGTGTCCTTCGTTGTCACCGGGTGGATGATGTGTGGTCTCCACTTAGGTGATGATCGGCCTGGGGCTTTCTTTGCCTTTTAGGTTGTGTTCCTGAAGCCTCGTGGCCCCGAGACTTGGTTTGGTCTTAGTCCCGGGCCGAGACTTCCGCTTTTTTAGGAGCAGGTTGGGAGACATCAATCCCTTTGGTTGTTTACAAAGAACCATATGGGTCGTCAATTCAATTTCGATGACTTGGGATGGGTCTTTTGAAAGTTTGATTGACTCAGAAACCATGTAAGCGGTGTATTTGTATTCACGAGGGTAGTTGCAACCCAAGAACACTTGTAAAGCACATGAGACAAACCTAGGATACGAAACGTATTTCGTCCTAGTTTTGCTCAAGAGCTTGGTTACGAGATCACCAGAAATGATCTCCCAATGTCGATAAAGATGATCCCCTCGTCATCAAACAATATGCCATCATCAACCGAATAGAATTCACTTGTTCACCGATGAGTGGCTCCCACCGAGAACTCGAATCACAAATGTGAGCAGGATCTTCCAAGCCGCAGAAATGAGTTCTTGGTGACGTGGTTCGTCCAAAATTTTGGATCCAAAGCAATTTGTTTTAACCCATCCTTAATCATGGAGGGTTCGTGGATGAGCCACATAGTTCCCGCATTATTGTCTAACCCTATTAAAGTACAAAATGTTTTATAATCCGGGTGACCGGCTTTTCCCCATTAAAAGACGACTTTGATGAGATACTCCCCGAGTGGTCGTAGGTCGGTCTCATCGATGGGGTGTCGGGTCATACGCCACTATCATGTAGCCAAAACTCCCGAGGAGGTTTTGGTGCAATTGATAGGGACCGAGTAAAGGCTGTTTGAGTGGGTAGTTGAATAAAAACTTCATGATGCCCTTATAGGCCGGGACATCGGGGTATTCAAAAGTTCCAATAACATTGTTGGTTTTAAATTCAACATTTTCAATGTCTCCTACCCACTGAGGTGCAAACTGAAGAGATTGTGTTCTTGCCATTTTCATTAAAAGTTTTAGGGTTTTGAAAAGATATCTTGACAAGAACAATCAAAGAGTTTTGAATCTCTTAAGTTTGTGATTAAAAACCTTTTGTAAATGTTTACAGAGAAGATTTTACTAAAAAGGTATAGAGGTTTAGAAGAACACAAAGATTTCTGGGTTTGAAAAGAGATTTTGACAGCGTTTTAATGCAGAAATACTTTGTGTGTGTTTTTAATGTTTTTGAGAGGGGTATTTAGAGAGTGGTGAGAGGGGTAGATTATGAATAAATGGGGATTTGTAAAGTCAATTTTTGAAAACATTTCGAATCTCCTCATCAAATGCCACCACTCCACTACCTGCAGTAAAATCCCGGTTTTCAAGGAATAGTTGCAGTGCACAGTAAAAGTGCATTCTGCAGTAATAAAATATCCACAAGATATTTCATGTGAGATGAGGCATTTAATGCCAAGTGGGATGAGGTAAGTCTTTAGGGACCCTTAACTTTTATGACAGCAGGATAAAGAGACATATATTCCTATATTAAATTGGAATGTTTACCAACCTAGGACATTTAAGTAACTGATACTTGGAGTATTTAGTTACTTATGCAATGCTCAATATCCATAGTCAGGGTCCCTGAATGAGTCTTACTCATTCAGTGAGAGGGTTGTTTAGGGGTTTTGTGTAGGGAGGATGAATCATTTCAGAGAGAACTTACTGAGGTTGGGATTCATCTTCAGGTTGCTGACTTTCAATGTCAAGCATTCCTAATTCAGCTTTCAGTCTTTTGAAGGTAGTTTCATCTAAGGGTTTGGTGAAGATATTAGCAAGATGATATTCAGTAGGGATGAAATGAAGTTCTATGTCTCCTTTCATTATGTGATCCCTAATGAAATGATATCTGATATCAATGTGTTTGGTTCTTTGGTGAAGGACAGGGTTGTTGGAGATTGCATTAGCACTGGTGTTATCACGAATATGGGTACCATTTTGTAATGGATGTCATAGTTCTTGAGTTGACTTTTCATCCATAAAACATTGGCACAACATCTCGCAGTTGACCACATACTCGACTTCACCAAGACATAGCCACCGATTGTTGCTTTTAGCACTCCAACAAACCAACTTTCCTCCAAGAAATTGACAGGACCACGAGGTACTTTTTCTTTCCATGTTGCACCTGCATAATCAGTCGTCGAATACCCTTTGAGGTCAAACCCCGAGCACTTTGGATAGTAAAGTCCAAGGCTTGGAGTTCCCTTCGTGTATCCGAGGATTCTTTTGGCTCGCAGTGAGATGGGATTCTTTGGGATTGACCGATATCTTGCTATTAGATGATGAGAATTATATGTCCGTCCAGAAGCGATGAAGATACATCGGTGAGCCAATAATCCCCGAAATAAGACCGATTCTTGATTTGCCGGTGAGATCGGTCCAAGGTTGTTAGGAGGGACCATTGGTGTCTTCACTGAGGCACAGTCGGATATCTCATATTTATTTAAGATATTTATGGTGTACTTCTCTTGACTGATGGAGATTCCTTTATCAGTTTGACTGATTTGTAGTCCAAGGAAGTATGTGAGTTCACCCATCATGCTCATTTCAAACTTCTTTGTCATTAGTTTTTCAAACTGTTTGCAAAGAGTGTAGTTTGTTGAGCCAAAGATGATGTCATCAACATATACTTTGTCATGTAGATAAACAATGTGTTGTCTATCTTTCCTCTAACAAACTTGTTTTGAATCAGGAAGGCTGAGAGAGTTTCATACCATGCCCAGGAGCTTGTTTAAGTCTATAAAGGGCTTTGTCAAGCTGCGAGACATAGTCGTGGAATTCACTACTCTCAAAGCCGGGAGGTTCTTGAACATACACAACTTCCTTGAGTTCACCATTCGAAATGAACTTTTACATCCATTTGGTAAACTTTGAAGTTCATGTAGGTTGCAAATGCAAGGAATATCCCGATGGCTTCCATTCTTGCAACAGAGCAAATGTCTCATCATAGTCAATGCCTTCTTGTTGTCAACCTTTGTCTACAAGTCGGCTTTGTTTTTAATGAGTGCTGTTTTCATCGCTTTGTTTCCGAAACCCACTTCATTCCTATGACAATGACATCCTAAGGACATTTGATCAAGGTCATGACCTTGTTTTTATCAAACTGTTGAAGTTCTTCTTGCATAGCCTGAACCCAGCTTGGGTGTTTTCGAGCCTGAGTGACACTTTTGTTTATTTCTGACAGAAAATCAGCATATACGCATTCATTGGCTGAGCTGCAGTTAACTTAGAAGCCATGCTTCTAGTGAGCATGCCCTCAGTGGGTTCAACAATGATGTTTACAAGTTCAATGTCCCGAGATTTTGTCCACTTACTTTATCGTCTAGGATCCGAGCTTGAAGAGGTCACCGGAAACTCGTGGAGTGAGTTCGGTGCAGAGCCAAAGAATCATTGAGATCATCTGTAGAGATGCTCTGCTCGAGGTTGGGGTTCTTGAATCACGGGTTCCTAAACATTTGGTTCAAGATACCTATCCCGTGGGACCGATTGGTTATCAATGAATTCACCGATAGTTGGTTGGGAAGGTTGTGAGGTAAGACATAATATGAGATATCATCATCAACTTGGTATGAGGAATTTATTTCGGTGTTGTACTCATCGGAGGATATCTTGATGAGTTATCAATTCTTATTTCCTCCATCGAGGTATTGGTGAACCCGATGCTTTCGAACTCTCATCAAAGGTGACATGAAAGGTTTCCTCAACTTGTTGTCTCCTTGTGTTAAACACCACGAAGGCTTTGGAGATCGGTGAGTAACCCGTAGTACCCATCATCGCCTTTAGCATCAAACTTGCCTAGATGGTCCTTGTGGTTGTGAATGAACCCGGACATCCAAACACATGAAAGTAGGCGATATCAGAAGTCTACCTATGAATATCTCATAGGGGTTTTGTTATGTCTTTGACAATGATTGACTGTTTGAGTGTAACGAGTTGTTTTGACCGCCGATCCGAAATGTTTTAGAGGGTCGAGCCATTTAACATAGTTCTAGCACCTCAATGAGAGTTATGTTTTTCCTTCGGTTGCCCCATTTGTTCAAGGGTGTAAGGAGATGAAAAGTTTTGGGATATTCCTTTTCATCACGTAAAATCTCAAGCTCGTGATTTACGAACTCGCACCATTGTCGATTCGATTTTTTAATAGTAATGTCATTACGGTTTTCAATGTTCCCGATGAATGATATTATTGTATCACCGCTGACTCTTTTGGAAATAAAGTATACCCAAGTGTATCTTGCAAACTCATCAACAATGACAAGTGTATACTTCTCATCTTGGATTGATCTTGGACCGACAGTCCAAAGAGATCCATATGCGGGAGGTGAAGACGACTTTTGATGGAGAAATATTTTTGGTTTTGAATGATGCTCTATGGTGTTTGCCTTTTCACAGCGAGCATGGTTTATCTTTTGCAAAACCAAAGATGGTAAGTCAAGGACTTTATTTTACTTTGCCAAGTTGTTGATGTTTTGAAGTTTAAGTGAGAGTCTCTTGTGCCACGACCAGGTTGACAGTTCAATAGCTTTGGCAAAGAAAAGTTCCATCTTGAGAGTGTTGACATGTCTAAGACATAAACATCATCTCTCCTAGAAGCTATCAAAACAACTTCTTTGTTGGAATTAAAAATGGTACCTTGTTTGCCATTGAATTGCACAATGTACTTAGCATCACATAGTGTGACACTGATGAGATTGTATTTTAGACCATTGACATAGGCTATCCTAGAGAAAACTATTCCATTGCAGTTTACTAGACCATAACCTTCAGTGGGACATGATTAGTTGTCACCAAATATTACCTTGGGTCCTGGTTCTTTTACATACTTGTGCAGATACTCCTTAACGCCAGTCATGCTTCTTGAGAATCCACTATCTAAAGGCCAAATAGGCTCCCTGGCTTGTCTCTGCACAAATAGTAAACTGAATTAGTTTCTCTTGCTGACCCACGTACCAGTGAGCTTGGGTCTAAAGGTCTGTTTGAATTTGGAAATTGACTCATGGTCAGTGGTTGAGTGCATTGTGCTACCACAGGTTTTGCATTTGGAGACTGAGGATGACTCAGTAACTCGGGGTTGCTTTGAACTTCTCCTTGCTTGAATGAAACTGTCATGCTGGGATGTCTCATGAGCTGGATTTCCGCAAATATCGCAGCATGTGTTCATGAGATAATCATCCTAATGATGATCATTGAAGCCACAGTGTGGGCAAGGAGGAAAAGGTTTTGCTCTATACTTGTGAGCAGATTTGAAGGTTGAAGCATACTGATGACCAACTTTGGTATAGTTTGCTTTACTGAGTGAAGTTACATACTGTAAGTGATCAGAAGTTCTGTGATCATCCTTTTCATACAAAAAAGGATTCTATAGCAGTTGTCAGTGGTATGACTGGTATAGTGGCACAAATCACACTTCTGTTTGGGCTTGTTGGTGGATTTTGACCTTGATGAACTAGAGGAGGTTAACTTAGTTTCCTTGATTATTGAATCAGGAGCTTTTTCAATGGATTCCATCTTGTCAGTCAACTTCCTCATAAGTTCAGTCAGTTGCACTGAAGATGTGGAAGTCTCAGTGGGAGTAGACTCTTGTTGGATTGGTTTTGTTGGTCTTTTCAGGGTGGTTCTACCAAGTCCAGACCTTTCTTTTGGTAAGTGAGGATTGAATTGTAATGGAGTAAGCTCGAGTTTGGGCAAAGACCACGAAGAGGTTTCGGGGTAGAAGCGGTGCCGAGATTCGCTTGGACTTAGTGATGTGTTCAAGACCATGGGCACATCATGAAGTCCAAGCACGCTTTTTAGAGCTTGGATTTCAGGATCTAGAATCCTTCTAGAATCGAAATTTGTAAGCTTACTCTCAGGATTAACCCGTTCAATCCAATCACTGGGCTTGGGAATAGTCAACATATTGGTAATCATGTCACCAGACACAAATGGCTTTGGACTCTGGTCTTTGTTGTGAGAATCAGGGAGATGATCTTCACCTAAGACTCTCTTTTTGCTAGCATCAAAGACACTAGGATTCTTAGTATTCCAACTTTCAAGGATATCTTTTACCTTTTTAAGTTCATCTTGAAGAGCCTGATTTCTTTTAACTAGTTCATTTTTTTGAATATGTAGTGTGACAGCCTCAAGCTTGGCTTGTTTTAAAAGAAGCAGTTCATCCCTACACTTGTTTAATTCGAAATTTAACTTGTTGTATTTTGAAAAAAGATTTAATCGTTGCTCTTCTACGAACTTAAGGTCAACAATGATATAGTTCATATAAGACTGCCAATCAGAGTCATCATCCATAGAAAGTAGAATATTTACCTTCTTCATTGTGATGTTGACCTCTCTCCATTCTGGCATGATTCTTCCCAACGACTAGTTTGTCCTCTTACGAGAGGGCCATTAGTGCTCGACATGCACCATTTCATCATCGATGATCTGCTCTTCATCCCGTCGAAGGTTTCAAAGAACTAGGCCCTTGTTTTTACCCGCACAGATTAAACATTGTTTGTTGTTTCTAAGGGACTTGCCTCAAGCAATGCAAGCTTAGCTTTGGCTTTCCTATACTTAGCTTCAAAATCAACACCTTTTTTTTATCAGATTTGTTTTGAAAATTCTGATGTGACTGATAGATTTTTGGTTGAAATTTGCTAAAGCCAGAAGACTGGTTTGACCCTGATGGTTTGTAAGAGGGTTCAGAAATTGTTTTAGAAAAACAGTCTTTGGCAAAATGACCTCTTTTGTAACACTTAAAACATTTAGTATCCTCGTTAGCTTTAGCATTTGAAAAACTTGTGTTTCTTCGTATAAACCTTTTAGAGTTAGTGAGGGTGCTCTTTCACGAAACTCAAATTTAAATCGCTCGTACTCCTCGCTTGTTCTCTCATCGACCTCATCATCGAATTTTCACGAAAATCTTGAACCACAGTTAGAATAAAAGATGTTGACACTTGGATTTGAAATGGTTGTCGTGGACTTCTTGACTTCTGAGACTTTTTCAAGTCGGTATCGCTGTTGATGAGGTTTTCCTCATAGAAAAATTTTCCATAAATTTCAGGAAGCTCTAGATTCTGAATGTGATTAGCATTCCTTAGTCCTTGAGAGAAGTTCAACCATTTCTCAGGAAGACTGTTTACAAAACCAACATTGATTTCATGCTTGGATAACTTAACACCATCATTTGACAGTTCATTTAGCAATGTTTTATACCGGGTGTAAGTTTGAGATAGATTTTCTGAGTCCTTAGGCCTGAAGGTGTTATACTCAAGTTTCAGGTCCATTATCCTGTTTTCCTTGGTATCAGATGGACCTTCATAAGTATGGACCATGTCATCCCAGGTTTGCTTACATGTACTACAATTAATAACCGACTCTATGGTATCATCAGGAAGACAAGATATGATGATACCCTTGAGCCTTTGATCCTGGTTGACCACTCTCCTCTCATCCTGAGTCCACTGAGCTTTAGGTTTAGGCAAACCTTCAGCAGTCTTTGGGACAAATGGACCTTCTTTAATACACTTTATGTAGTAAGGTTCCATCCCGGTCAAATAGCAAAGCATTCGCTTTTTCCATTTGTTAAATTTATCAACTTTGAGTCGAGGGGCAACAGCTGAATAAGCTCCACCCTTTTTGTCAACTAGTTGGGGTACATCAAAATCAGCCATTAGGATCCTGATTTAAAAACAATTTTGAGTAGCTTAGAAAAAAAAGGTTTTATAATCAGCCTGCTCTGATACCACTTGTTGTTCCCTATTCAACATCGTATAAAACAGTTTAAGTACTTAAAACAAACTAATAGTGAATCAATGACTAAAATGATGTAAGTAAAACACGCTGAATAATTTTCAACATAATATTCTTTATTATAAATGAATCAAAAAGAATACATTACCAAAGTACTTGCGGAACAGTACTTGGGATTGAAATGACAAAGTGTTGTAACTCCTCACGAAGCTCAGGCTGAGTCTGAGCACAACTACAAGGAACCACTGAGCTATCTCAGGGACATAGTTGTATTTGGAGGAAAAAAAGATGGCTTGTGTATGTGTGTGTTTTACAATTCACAAGCTTAAATCTTTCACTCCATCTCTTATGCTATTTATACAAGTATGAGTTTTAACTCTATCCTAAGTGATAAACTGACAGGTTACAGAAGACAAAATACTGATGTAATTTGTCTCTGTTTACAATGGCTATATTGAGTAAATGACAAGACTGCTTTCTTCTGCTCAGTGATGACACTGAGCCTGATAGTTAGCTATTTAGGGAAAGTTGACTTTGGTTGATAAGGATTTCGTCTTATCTGATTCAAACTTATCCCGCCTTATCCCGCTCATTCTTCAGTCTTCATTTCCTTCATTCTTCAGCTTCAGTTTGTCTTCAGTGTGAGTAGTTGGTGAGGTTCGGGATTCGGTGAGTTATTGTCATCACCACCGAATCCAAGATCTTCTTCTTGACTCGATCTTCACCCTTTAAGTTCCGCCTCGAATGGAGAGACTTCTTCTCTGTCTCTTACTAAGTATCCCGAAGATAGCTCGCTGAGAGACTATGCGCTCAGTGACCTGTTAGTGTGTAAGGGACAACACTTACGGTATTTTCTATTCAAATCCTAGACTTAAGGGGTTTGGGTATTTACTGAACCCAACAGGAGGGCATGAAAAAACCACTCACACACATAGTATATGAGGAAACCTTCATATTTGGGTATCATCATTCCATTATGGTGGGCCCCATAACCAATCAAACAACATTAACAACTTTCAAAGTCATAGATCCACCAGGAGTGGTTCAAGCCTATATGACCAAAGCTGGAAAGAAATGAATATTCTTCATCGTACCCATACACCCCAACCAAACGGGCCCTAAATGTTTTTAGACTTTAGGCCAAATTGAGATTATCTGCATCTTGGCGGGGCAAGTTATTAACTTTGCAGCCATGGCAGATTGATCTTCTTTTACTCATACTTTACGAATCTGAGCCTTATCAAGAGCGCCATTTTTTAATGCCTATGATATCCTTAACTACCCTTTTATGCATTGGACGTCTCTAATTTATGGTTCAAAAGGACGAAGGTTAATGCTGCATCAAAACGGCGGCTTTTTGTTATTCATTTTTTTATTAACATTCTTTGCCTTGCTGCATACGACGTCATTTTATAGTTGGAAATAGCCTTGGATCAGCCTTTTTTTCAGCCAATACCAATACTACGTATCTGAGCCAACGAACAAATATTATGGGTATAACGAAATCGTGAGGCAAATGGTGCTTAAGGGCAGTGTTTCATAGTCAAGTAGGTTGTTCAAGATTATCTTTGAACCAAACAGAGTTGTTTGGATGTGGGTTTGTATCGCAAGTTTCTGCCCATATGTGTTTGACTATGATTTCTGGTAACTATTTGTGCCAGACAGATAAAACGCAATTGTGTTTTGTAGCCAATAGGATATGTGACTCATTGCACAAATATCTTTTGTCCAAATGTATGAAAAATGTGATTTGTTTCTATAAGTTGTGAATATGTTTTGTATAATATGTAGTCGAAATATAAGTGTTGTGAGATGTGGTTATAATTGCTAATTTCTTTCATAAATGATATAGGCTCTTTCATTTTGTTGTCAGGATAGTGCAACGTTCGGTGCTCGGTTTAAAAAAAATACATTTTTAAGTAATATTGATGACGAAGAACGTGCTTGTTGGTACAGTGGCGAGTCTCAGACTCATTAGTCACACAAGTTTGATATTATCCAAATTGTTTGACAAAAATGGATATTGGTTGCTAAACATGGATAACCACGATTGAAATTTAACAAACTTTTTTGTTCACATGGAGAAAATTAATCTCCGGGTTATTCAAAAAGGGTAGTCGCCTTAAAATTAGTCGGCTCGCAATAGCGAGTCGAAAACCAAGTAACCAAAAAAAGAAAGAAAAAAAAAAACAAACTTAGATTTTACAACTACCATTGCTATATTATCGGTCTCCAAAAAAATATCATATCCACAACTTGGATTTACCTAAGAGAGCAAGTTATAAATAAACCAAGTAGCCAAAAATACATTATCCCCACTTTTTACAACTACCTCATAACACCTATTTCACATGTCATTTGGATTCATCATAAACAACTAAAACACAAACATAACAACAAACCCCAATTAAAATTAGAATAATAAATAAATAAATAAATAAAAATAAGAATACAATGGTGTACGCCAGTTATTTGGCGTTGGACTTGGCACAAGGGAGGAGGGGGTATCATGACATTCTTTCGGCGGCGCCAAAACCGGAGCCACATCAGACTTGCCGAGGTGTCTCGTGATGATATGGCTTGCTTTCTAAATTGAAAAGATCAGACTTAAAATTAGAGGCGATGTCTAAAACTAGAGTTGTATCCAGCTTATAACAGAGCAAATACTACTCAGCAAAGCAAATTTGCAATCTTGCAATCTTTGTATCCAGCCACAGAGTAAATACTAAATACCATAACTACTCAACCATCAGCTAATAAACATCATACATGAATCAAAAGCTAATAAACATCAACTATATTACAAAAGGTCATGCAGACAGCAGCAATTGGCAAACATGCCGTGTATGGCGTGACCCTCGGTTATGGTTACAGAAAGGACACTTCATTAATGGATACCATATACCTCTCTCACTCAGATTTGTGAGGTATGTTGGGCGCACACGCAAATCCGCTATTCCTGCATATGAATCTGCCTACCTAAGATACGACCACTACCCGACCACAATGAGAATCACACAAAGCATTAAAGACCCTAGCTATAACTTGGCCGATGGCCTAATCCCAGAAGTACTAGTTACTTCATAGAGACAGCAGTTATGAGTTCAAATACACAAGAACCGGCTCCAGATCAGAAAACTTTCACATTCATGTCTAACATAAAACTTTCACATTCATGTCTAACATACGGTTTTACAAAGCAATATACACAATGATCAAATAATATGAATATTTATATGTAACACGGAGCTCGTGTCTTCATTCCACCACATTACTTGATCGAAATCTTAAGAGCGGAAAACCCTTGAATTCCTCCTGGTGCTTCTTTGGTCCCTGAAAAGACGAACAAAACAGAAGTGATAAATCAACGAAGTGCTAAGACTGATTGTTCTCACAACACTTGCTGAAATTAAATAAAGTAAAAAATACAGCAAACAATAAAAGGATACAAGAGAACAGCAGCTCGGTCTCTTCACAATTCCACAATCTCCCCTTGCTGTATAAAACACAGTACAAACATCAGATGCATATAGTTTTAGAATCAAACACGCAGACCTAAACAACAGATATCCGAAATTCACATACCAAATCTATAAAAAATCAGAGACACTTAAAGAAGCATATGCATCTCCGGCTTGTACTTTAACTATAGCGGAGGTGGAGTTGCAGAGACCGATAAACTCGACACTATAAAATCTCAAAGAGAATCACACTTCAATCTTAATTATTCAAGCATTGGATGACCTTAGATATTCCATTTGATCCACTAATTCTTGCAGATCCTCATCCCAATCAAGCTGCTCACCATCTAAATCGTCAAGAAAATCATCGGGTGCTTTCTCAGTCGGAAGATCGACATTCAGCAGTTCCTCCCATAAATTATCATGAGAATCATCCTCCACCAAACCAGCATTACTGCTTGACTCCTCTTCAAACGGGGCTGTAATGAACGGGTCGATATTCTCAGTTAAATTCTCAACACTTGGCGTCATAGTTAAACGTCTCTTACGCCCAATTTCTAAATGTTCTTGCTCCCTGTTTGCATACTTATCCATGTATTTCTGTAGGAACTCGGGGTTGCTAAACGCTTTTGCAAGGAATCCCATCATGTTTTGTTGTTTCCTTTCGGTTTCTTTTAATCGGTTTTCCATTGCTAAGAGTTGGTCTTTGGAATGTTGTTGCAGTTGTCTCAGTCTTACTATCTCTGCCATTAACACGCTTCTGTCTCGTTTTAGTCCTTCAAGTTCTCCCTCAATCCCATATTGGCCTACTTCGATACATGGACCATACTCTTGCTTCGGTTGGACAGATTGTGCCACGTTTCGTCTTCTTCTAATTGTTTTGAGCAAATGTCTTTGACCTCCAAGAAACCCTTCATTCGCAAATTCCCATCTGTCTGGGTCCACTTTCTTGAAACCCTGCAATCAATTCGTATAAAATTTCATATTCAGTATCTTCAAGCAGGGATTCATATAACAGCAAACAGCACGACAACTGAAAATCCATCATCAATTAACACTAATAATACGTAAAATATGGATTGCGGGTTATACACACAATCAAATAACATATCACCATTTCATCCCAATTAAGAACACCTAGACACACAAACTAAATCAAAGACTAGAAAATTTAACCAAATAGCAAATGCATCATTTCTGACCAAAAACAACAAATTAACATAAAACTAATCCAGTTATGCACACACGCACAAATTACTACTCGAACTTTCAATCTAATATTGAGTTAACAGAGCATTTCAGCCTAAAAAACATAAAAACTTCAAAATAATCCGAGAAGGCACAACAACACACTACATTCTTACTAGAAGTAAGTCAATCAACACTTATCACACACCATGACACCAAACCTTTATCTACTACTAGAACATTTAATCAAACACATTACATACAACACTAAGAACGCCAAAGTCTAGGACATTCTAGATACTACTCCCTCCGTCCCAAATTGTTTATCCACATTTACATTTAGTATTGTCTCAAACCAATTGCACATTACTTAAAAAATATATGAAGTCAATATGATTGAGTTTATCATATTACCATCGAGTTTATCATATTACCCTTACTAAACTTCATTAAGGGGGTGTTTGTTTTAGCTTATATAGCGAGTTTATAGCTTATGTGGTTTTCACTAATAAGCTTATCCAAGCCAGAAAGTTTCAAAATAAGCCAGAAAAAGTGAGCTTATAGAACATATGCCGAAAAACAGATAAGATAAGCCATAATCCTGCTATATAAGCTTAAAAAAACGCCCCTAACATATTAAGAAAACGATAGAAAAAGCACTTACATGGGTATTAAGCTATCTTATAAAACTAGAGAAATTACTATGCCTAAAAAAAACTAATTAATTATGTGGTTTGTTGGCACGATCCACTGAGATTCAGCCCTGCGTCACTCAGATTCGTAAACTAAGAAAGAGTTGAACAGATAGAAAAAAGAACTTACATAAGTATTAAGCTGCCTTACAAAGCTCGAGAAATTACTATGCTTAAAATACTTAGGCAACAAGCTAGTCGAAAACCGATACGAATCCCAGACAACAAAACTGTTCCTCGTCTTGCTCCACGACACCACCTCGTCACTTGTCGGATCCTCAACCATGTCGAATATCTTTGTCAGGAAAGGAGGTGGGCCCACTTCGTTTAAGCCCTCCCTTGGCCTTGGTGATGATGAGGATGAGGAGGATGAGATGAAGGTTACTTCTTCTTCCTTCACTGTCTGCATTTTTGTTCTTGTGTTTGTGTTTGGTTTTTTTGTTTGTACTAAATGAAGTGATGGAGGGGAGTGTGTGTGTTTTTGAAGGTGTGATGAGTGTGTGTGGTGGGTGTTTTATACTTATCAGATGAGGAGTGTGTGGAAGGTTCTAGAGAGGGAATGGAAGTGGGGAGGGGGAGGATGGATCTTGGAAGTGTGGTTTGGAGAGATGTACAGTACAAGTGGGTGGTAATGGATTGTAGTGTGTCACTCTCTAAGATATTTCTAGCAATATCTAAAGTAGGATAAAAAAGAAAAATTCAACAAGTTGATATTTTAAGAAAAAATTCATCTAACTCTCATTATAAAAGCAATTGGTATTATCACTCAAGAACTAACGCTTACTTCTCGAGTTGAAATGTAAGAGGAAAATAAATGAAAAGGAAATTTTTCTGTGTTCTTGAGTCTTTTTTAAAAGAGAAAAGGAAAATGGAAAGGAAATAGGGAGAAAGATTTGTTAAGTAAATATTCCTTCCACTTTTGGGAGGAAAGGGAAAGGAAACGGAACCGTATATTGTATAAAGACTAATATACCATTTTTAAAACATTTGACATTAACAATTAAAGAGCATATATGTAATTTAACCAAGTTATTTTTCTTTCCATACCACAAAACGTGATTATGATTCTTTCGTTTCCTTTCATCTATCTCCGTAACATAACAACTAACACTTACTTTCCTTTTCCCTTTCTTTTCTCTTTCCTATTCTTTTCCATTTCCCTTCAGTAAAAACTTGAGAACTGAGCGTAAGTGAAAGCTTAACATTTTCATGTTAAAGCTGTGTTATTCACACCACCTCTTGCATTAAATCCGCGTTAAACCCTTTACGTTAAAGCTTTAACGCTGTGTAAAGGTGATGTTTTTTTGTGAGTTAAGCTTTAATTTTCACACCGTGCGGTAAGTTAAGCTTTAACTCAGTTTTTTTGTTTAATTATGATAAAAGTGGGGCCTAAAATGTTGAGTTATGATAAGGGATTTTTTTTTTTTTTTAGTTAAGATGAAAAAGGTAAAAGCTGATGTGACGCTGACGTGGCACTGAGTGAATCTCTAACCGGAGGTGATGACACATTGTGCTCTAAGAAGGTGTTACAAGTCATTTGTTTTACGTTACAGTAAAAAGTGTTATCATTCAAGAAATGTTACTTATAACTGTTACGTAAACCAAAAATTTTAAAAGTTGGCGTTGTAAAACATCTCATAATTCACACATAACTCAAAAAAAATGTATGACGTGGGTTGGCTGAGACGATGCCAACTCCAATCACCTCTGAATTACCTATGGGCTCTTTACAAAGATTTGGTGGATAAGAGGTCAAGTGTTCGAGTCTCGGCTCGTCTCGCTCAGGTTGATGCCCACCCAGGTCGGGAGAGATAATGAGCTATTCTTTGTGAAGTGGATAATGACTGATGCCAAAAGATACCCAAAATTAAAATGTTCCAGCCAATTTACACCTTTTGATGGATGACACGAAAAGAGGTGCGGGATTGGCGTTATGGGATGGCAGGAGGCCTTCCAGCCATGCACAACGTGTGCTCTAAGCGCATCAGGTATGAGACTCAAGCCAAAATGCAAAAAAAAATGTCACGTCTTTTCATTTCACTTTCTTTATTTATAAATATCTCCTACTTCTTTTGCACAAGTCATAACTTTTTTATATTTATAAATAGGAGAATTGCATATATATATATATATATATATATATATATATATATATATATATATATATATATATATATAGGGAGAGTTAACGTAAGATTAAACTTAAAGTTGTAAAAATAAGATCAAGTCTAAAACCACTAAAACATTTATAAATAATAATATTAGCAATAATACACATAAAAATAATATTTTATATAAATTAACATTTTAACAACTAAAACCAAATGATACATGAGTTTGGATTAGTGATCTGCACGATACACATTACACTAATAAATATTCCAAAATCGATACACATACAAAAACTCGATACATTACACTTAATCAAAGTGTATCACCTAGGTTTCAGAAATTTTAAAAGAAATCTATCGAAACTTTAACAATTTTAGTTGTAGTTAATAAAAATTTAATTTTTGTTGTAAGAAAGTGTCATTATTAAATTTTAGTTGGATCTCGTTTTAACAACTTTAAGGTTGATCTTATTTGATCTAGATTATATATATATATATATATATATATATATATATATATATATATATATACCCACTAAAACTAAAATGTTTATAAATTTTTTAAAATACAAATTTTTAATACATAATGTACAATACAAATTAAACATATTTTAAATATATATGCAAATATACAAGTTTTAGTGAATATATATGCAATTTCCTTTTATAAATATTTCAATACGACGACCACTTCATCCAATGTATTATATAGATAATGGGGATAGCTTAGCTACAATTTTTGTAGCAATTAACTACAATCCTTCATAAAAAATACACTACCAATAAATCAGAGACTCGCAAAAAAGAATCAAGACACAAACAGAAAAACAATGACCCATATTATATAGCACAAAATTATAACCAATTGACTACAATAAATTGTAACTAATATATTTCTCATTATATACTCATCAACATATCATGTTCATATTGGTCGAAACTTTTTGTTTTATATAAAAGCTCGTTTTCTAGATAATTAAATGGAAATGTGACATGAAAGATATTTTGTTGGGATATTTTGGTAGCATGTGACTTGATAGTGACGTAAGTAATGCATTTACTAGTTGTACAGTACAAGTAAAAATTAGGCTGATGAACGTGTGGTGTTGTGACACATGGTTACAAGTTGAATCTTCGACAGTTCCAGAATTCTCTAGAGGATTCCATTACAAACCAAAAATAATCCTCGCTTTTACTCGTTCAAAAAAAGATATAGAAATAATATTTAAAAACTACTCTCTTCGTATCCGAGTGAACGTTCACGTTTTGGTATATCTCAAATAAATTTTTATTTTGTATTTTAACTAATGAGAAAAGAGTTTAGTGAGTGTAAATGATATTTGATTGATGAAGATATGGGTGTTTAATCGTGTTGGATTCAAGTCAATTCAGGTCGGGTATACTTGAATCGGGTTCAAGTCAACCTCAATGTGAGTAACATGGTTATAAAGTTGCCTATTTATACTAGGTTAGATAGATAATTATAACAATTATATTAAGAAAAAAAAAAACCTTTATTCGGGTCAAACAGATCGACCCAAACACGGCTCAGCCAAAAATATCTAACCCAATACCCGACCCTATTTAGCATATGCATTATTCAGGTTGACCTGAATAACCTGAATATGATTATTGATTAGAGTAACCCGACCCGAATAGTCTTAGTTAGGTTCGGATCAAGTCAGCCTTTTTAACTTATCTAGATGAAGAGTGTAGTTAATGAGATTTCGCAAGATTTTGTGCATTTTAAAAATGGTCACTTATTATGAGACAGTATTAACAATTGTTCAGTTTAACAAAAATCTCTTAATTTTGCCCAAGTTCAAAGATTTTTAGTTGCATTTCTTATGCTTGTCATCGTACTAAATACAGTTGTGACTATAGATCTTTATCAAACACTGACCAACAAGATGTGCGTTGGTGGCAGGAACTATGCAAGATTCTCTGTATTAGCTATACAGGCAAATCCTGCTGTATCAACTAGACGTTGCCGCTAAAAAAATTAACTAGCTAAGTAGCTAGACGTATTGTCTGTCTAAACAGCTTCTATCCTCAACAATCTTTGGTGCAACAACCAGACCACGTACGACAAGTTCTGGATTACAATCGTAAAAGGGGAAGTACATGTGCTAATAAATATACTTGTGCACCAGTGCCAGTAAATTTGAGTCATTTCACTAACAAGTCAAGTTCACAAAATCACAAGTGGGGATGAATGATGACATCCCCATATACAAGTTTTAAGAACTATGCAACTTTCACTAAGGCCAGAATTGTAATCTAAATATAGGTGTTTAACGTATATCTTCTAATGAAAATCGACACGAAAAGGTTTGAAATTCTATTTGCGTTTCACATGCTGTGTTTTTCTTTGTATGATTGATGGATAAATTAAGCGGGAATGTGTCTATAAGTTATGGATAAATTACGTTTCACATGCTGTGTTTTTCTTTGTCTGGTTGAGATTTTTGTCGAGGAGGTATGCGAAGCCATGACTTCATCATGTCATATGCTGTGAAACCAATAGCAACCGAAGGAACAATCCGCCAGAAAAACAACAAATCGCTGTTACCATTGCCATAATCTAATGACTCAAAATTACACAGATAGGAGGAGAGATTACAATCAAGCAAACAAGATATATTAACAAGATCTTAAAAGAAACAAGTATGACGGACAACAACGATACGAAGATACCATTGGATCCCGGCACTAAGTTGGTCATGGCGGAAGATGGAAACCCAGTTGTCGCAACTTATTACCGAAGCTTAATTGGAAGTCTCAGATACTTACTACATACAAGACCGGATCTTAGTTACTCGATCGAGACTACTCGGTGATTTATGCAAGACACGAAGGATCATCACACGAAGGCGGTGAAACAAGTAATCCGATAACTCAAAGGAACAAAGGAACATGGAATAATATACAAGAAAGAAGCACAGCAAGATTACGAGTTCTGAATGGCGATGGTTATGGAATCAACACCGATCAAGGAAAAGAACTCTGGAATAGTACTTTACTTTGGAGAGTCACCTATTACTTGGTGTACTCAGAAGCAACCAATAGTGGTGCTCTCATCATGTGAATCACAATTCATGGCGGCTACTTCAGCAGCATGTCAAGCCTTATGGTTAAAACGTTACTTAGTGAATTAACTGGATTGGAAGAAAGAAGGATAAAGCTTAGAGTTGACAATATATCTGCAATAGCACTTGTAAAGAACCCCTTATTTCATGGAAGGAGTAAGCACATAGACATTCGTTATCATTTCATTCGTGAATGCGTAGAGAATGGTCATATTAATGTGGAACACGTTAGTGGAGAACTACAAAGAGCAGACATCTTAACAAAAGCTTTACCAAGACTCAAGTTCGTGACTATGCGACAAATGCTCGGAGTTCAAGACTTAGGACAAAGTAACGATCAAAATTAAGGAGGAGAATGTGAACCAAAGATAATCTCGATATTGCTTTTCAGGAAACTTAAAGGACCAAACGTGTTCAATAGAAACTTAATAACCACCAAGTTAGTTAAGTTAGTTATTTTTGAATTTTGGCAAAGGGGTGTGTCGTTTTGGCTTGAACCCATTCGAACAGTCATGACCATTGGGTCATACCCATTCGCATACTATATATACATATGTACTTGTAATGATGCAAAAAGTTAGACGAAATAAAATTATCTAGTTATATTGTTTGCAAATCTCATTTTGACTCAACACAACACAAAATTCAGGACCAACAACTTACACAACAACAACATACTCAATCCCGCCGGGGCGGGGTATGGGTGAGGTAGAATGTAAACAGATCTTACCCCTACCCCAGGAATATGACTTACAAATATGCCAGATTAGTAATAGTATCGTAAACTTGTTAGACAATTTTCGAATGGGTCAATCCTTACTTATAACTATGGCATTAGCGCAAGATCTTCCAAAAGCATGCAGAGTATGTCTTTTATCCCCAACATAATCGGTGCATCACTAGTTCATCCTTGTGATCTGTTAATACAAATAAACCGTAAAAGCGTTTATTAATATTTTGCGATCTCTTTGTGTTTTGTTGATAACATATATAATGTTGTCTTAAGTATAATTATAAGGATACATGTTATTTTTGTAAAGCATTTACATATAATCTTTTAAATACAAAATGTAGTAACTAAAGCATTTGTTGTAATAGTTAATTAGGATGGGTAAAATCACAACCCATGGATCTTAACCCATACCCAAAGAGACTTGATACAATGTATACTTAGATACATTGAATCTAGATATAACCCATGGACCAACCCATGACCCATAACCAAAAACCCATGGGCAAGAGGCGTTCCACGGATCCCTAGCTTTGTGCTAGCGGATCCCAAGTGGAAGGATCCGTGGGATCCGTGTGAGCAGGTGAGGAAATTTGCCTATAAATAGAGAGCCATTTCTTCATTCTAACTCACCCTCTTCTTACTAAATCTCTCATACACTCTCATTCTCTTCTAACATATAGATCACTTGATCTAGAGAGTTGTTCTTCTTTTCTTTCTATTTGTGATCCTCATATAGGTCCTTCTCTAAGGCGAGATCACGAGCATTCTACAAGTCATCCAAGCAAGGGGTCCTTGATTGATTTGTCACTCCATAAGATTTACATGGCGAAGATCTTGTATTTGATATTTCACATATTTGTTGTGTAATAGTTGTGTTGGTTTGGTCCACCGTGCTACGGACTCGGTATCTAGCTTTGTCGGATAAAGTGTAAGCAACGTTGTGAAGGCTTCTCCGCCAAGTGAAGGAGTTTGTTGACATAGTGCTTGAACTCTCGAGTAGGTGACTCGGGGGTGGAGTAGGGCAAGGAAGGTGTCCTTGTAGCGAAACCACTATAAATCGGTTGTGTCATTTCTATCCCTTATCTTTGTTTATTTGCTTACATTATCATTAGATCTATCGTTCTCAACATCCATACGATTTCACATAATATCGAATCTAAAGTTTTGAAATCAACTTAAAATCGGCAAAACTATTCAACCCCCTTCTAGTTTTCCACAATTGGCATCAAGAGCTAAGTTTATAAAAGTTTTAAAATAAAATTGTATTTTAAAACTTTTCGATCACTATGGGTTACGAAAATTATAAGGAAGGGCAATCTATGCAACGACCACCACTACTTGAAACTAATGGTTTTATATATTGGAAAAATAGATTGAAACATATGTGAAGTCTAAAGATATTGATCTTTGGTACATTATTGTTGAAGGTGATTTTGAGGCTACCTCAAATGATGATAAAGGAAATTTAGTTCACATACCTCATGATAAACTAAATGATGAAATGAAGAAAAGCTTTCTAAAAATAGTGAAGCAAAATGGTTTTATATAATGCTTTACCGAAAAAGGAATTGAAAGAATTTCTATGCTTAAAACCTCTAAAGAAATTTGGAATTCTTTAGTTGTAACTCATCAAGGCAACCAACAAGTTAAAAATAATAAAATTGATCTATTTGTTCAACAATATGAACAATTTTCAATATCGGATGAAGAAACTATAGATCATTCATTTGCTAACTTTAATACTATTATTACATCTTTACAAGCACTTGATGAATCCTTTTCTAGCCGTAACCATGTTAGGAGATATCTAAGGGCACTTCCATCGAAGTGGAGATCCAAGGTGACGACAATCGAAGAGTCAAAAGATTTGACAATCCTCACCTCGATGAACTCATAGGCAACCTAAAAGTCTACGAGCTTGTCCTTGCTAAAGATTCCGAAGCCTCAAAGGTGAAAGAAAACACAAATCTCTTGCCCTTAAAGCCAAAAGGTTTCGACGATGAGGAGAGCTCATCTTGAAGTAGTGACGACGAAGAGTGCGCTATGGCGGTAAGGGACTTTAAAAGTTCTTTAGAAGAAAGGGTAGATCGTCAAACAACCGTATGGCGATAAGAAAGGCTTCGGAAAAACAAAGAGGACGAAAAGCCAAAGGATGATCGTACTTGCTTTAAATGTGGGGACCCAAACCACTTTATTAGTAAGTGTCCCAAGCGGGATGATCAAAAGGCATTCGTGAGCGGCACGTGGGGAATGAGCGACGAGGAGGACGAAGAAATTTGTCTCATGGCAAATGACGAGGTATGTCACGAATACTATAGTAGTTCATCACTTGATGACGACTCATTGCATAATGAATATGATAAACTATGCAATATTAGCTTAAAACTAATTAACAAAAACAAGCTTTTAAAGAGTCAAAACCAACGTTTAGATAAAGAAGTCATAGAATTAAAAGCAAAACTAAAGCGTTTGGAAAAGGGTAAAATAGCAAGTGGTGAATGTGAACTTTGTGTTCAACTTCAAACACTAGTTGATCATTTAGATTCTAAAATTGCTAGAATGAGTACAAACACCTTAGATACAATACTCGATGGTGTTAAAACCGGCAACAACCAAAAGGGTCTAGGTATACAACAACTTGATCCATCAACTAGTGAAAGTAAAGAAACAAAATTTGTTAAAGAATTAGAAAAACCGACCATTGTTGTGGCGGATCCTGGATCCCTAAAAGGGAACCGGCTAGTGTACAAACGGGATCCGTGGATCTGCTGTGACAACTAGTGGTAATAACATAGCCTCATCATCTAGAACCGAGTTCGTTATCGTAAATAGGAAGAAACCAACTCATGTCACCACTAGACATCCACCTCCAAAATTAATCCTACTTTTGCAAGAAACAAAGCACCATCTTTTCAAAAACATAATGCATCTAGGAGACCTAATAACGTTTATCCAAGAAGTAACCATCAAATGGGATGGAACCTAATATGCAAAACGTTTCTCTTTTCAAAACTTTGCTCCATGGAATGCATACTCATCTTATCCATACATGTCTAACATGAATGGAATGTTTAACACTAATGGACCCATGAATAAATGGGGACCAAACTTTGAGTTTATTATTGTTTTAGGTGTGCTTAAAGGTCGACCTAGACCCCGATGAATGGGTCAAGGATAGCGGGTGCACGAGGCACATGACCGGCAATAGGGATCTATTCTCCACATATGAATCCGTAAATGGAGGTAATGTGGTGTTTGGAAATAGCAAAAGTAGAATCATCGGTAAAGTACGGTTTCTAACAAATCTCTAACCATTAACGATGTGTGTCACGTAGAAAACCTAAACTTTAATCTCTTAAGTATAGGACAAATATGTGATAAAAGTGCAATGTACTTTTACGAAACCGTAGTAAGATACTTAAAATGGCATAACCATAGGAAGAGGAATTAGGAAACATGGAGTCTATGTCATTAAAATCGGTAATGAACCTAAAGACAAACTATGTCTTACCTCTATGGATGATACTTGACCTTATGGCATCGAAGATTGGGTCATGCCAATATCGACTTCTTCATCGCTATCATCCAAAGATCTAGTAAGAGATCTACCTAAGTTAAAATATGAACATCATTTTGTGATGCTTGTAATATAGGAAAACAAGCTCACTCGAGTCATAAAGCTAAAAACATGGTGTCCACAACTAGGTGTCTAGAATTACTACATATGGATTTATTTGGTCCATCCGCTATCCAAAGTTATGGAGGCAACTACTATACTTTGGTAATAGTGGATGACTACTCTAGGTATACTTGGACAAAATTTTTAAAGAACAAAGCGAAACCTTTAACTATTTTGAAATATTAAGCAAAAGATCCAAAGACAACTAGGAAAACCCATAGTGTCTATTAGGACGGATCATGGTAGGGAATTCGATAATGAAGTGCAATTCGGAGCTTTTGTGGCGCTAATGGTATTACTCACAACTTCTCGGCTCCACGCACTCCACAATCGAATGGGGTAGTAGAAAGAAAGAATAGAACCCTTCAAGAAATGAGTAGAACCATGCTTAACGAACAATCCATACCTCAAAATTTTTGGTGTAATCTTTGTTGATACCTCAGCGTACATACTCAATCGAGTCTTAATTAGACCAATCTTAGGTAAAACTCCATATGAGTTACTCAGAGGCAAAAAGCCTACTTTAAATCATTTTAGAGTCTTTGGAAGCAAATGCTTCATTCTTAACACTAAAGATTACCTTACAAAATTTGATCCTAAATCAACGAAGGTATCTTTCTAGGTTACTAGCCTAATAGCAAAGCTTACGTCATATTAAACAAAGAAACAATGAAGGTAGAAGAGTCATTAAACATAAAATTTGATGAAAGTCCACCCAAACCCTCTCCACCTCTTGTCGATGGCGAGATCATAGAAAGTGAAGCTATTGTAATTAAGAAAAGATAAGCGAAGAAGAAGAACCTTCAATTAGTGAAATCACAAACATTAAAGAGTCCAAAGATCACCCGTAGATAAGGTCATAGGAAAGCTAAGCGAGCGAACATTAAGGTCTCAAGTTCAAAACCTAAGTAGCTTATTTTGTTTTGTTTCAACTATAGAACCTAAGAACACACAAGAAGCCATAAAAGATGAAAGTTGGGTAATGGCTATGCAAGAAGAATTAAATCAATTTGTTTCTAATGATGTTTGGACACTTGTCCCTCCACCTAGTAATCAAACCATAATAGGAACAAAATGGGTGTATAAAACAAATTAGATGCAAGCGGAGTAGTATCTAGGAACAAGGCTAGACTCGTTGCCCAAGGGTATAACCAACAAGAAGGAATAGACTTTGATGAGACCTATGCCCCGTGGCTAGATTAGAGTCTATAAGAATACTTCTTGCGTATGCTTGTGCTAATGATCTAAAGCTTTATCAAATGGATGTCAAAAGCGCTTTTCTAAATGGTCTTATTAATGAAGAAGTATATGTAGCTCAACCTCCGGGCTTCATCGATTTTGAAAAACCCAAACACGTTTATAAATTAAAGAAAGCCCTTTATGGTCTTAAACAAGCTCCAAAAGCTTGGTATGATAGACTCAAGTCCTTTTAATTAAACATAACTATACCATGGGGTTAGTTGACAACACACTTTTACTAAGAAAAGGAGTCACACATAATCATAGTACAAATATCGTAGATGATATTATATTCGGATCCACTTGTCAAGACATGTGTGATGATTTCTCTAAAATCATGCATGACGAGTTCGAGATGAGTATGATGGGAGAACTTAGTTTCTTTCTTGGTCTACAAATTAAACAAGTAGAAGATGGTATCTTCTTCAATCAATCTAAATACATCAAGGAGATGTTAAAGAAATTTGGTCTAGAAGAGTCGAAACCAATTAGGACACCCATGTCATCCGACACCAAACTCACAAAAGATGAAGGCAGTGAATCCGTAGATAATACTAAATATCGTGGCATGATAGGTAGTCTTCTCTACCTCACGGCAAGTAGGCGGATATCATGTTTAGTGTGCGCCTATGTGCTAGGTTTCAAGAAAACCCCAAAACTTCACACCTAGAAGCCGTAAAAGAATTTTTAGATACATTAAGGGTACAACACAATTAGGATTATGGTATCCTAAGGGCACGGGTGTAGAAACAATTGTATATGCAGATTCGACCATGCGGGGATTACGTTGATAGAAAAAGTACAAGTGGGGTGTGTACTTTCATGGGATGTTGTTTAACATCATGGTTTTCTAAGAAACAAACGGCTCTAGCAATATCAACAACCGAAGCCGAGTGCGTCTCCGCCGTGAAAGCATGCCAACAAGCACTATGGATGAAACAAGCGTTAGTAGACTCGACATTCATCTAAGCGACATAGCCATTCTATGTGACAACAAAGGTGCCATCGACTTAAGCAAGAATCCGGTATTGCATTCTCGCACCAAGCATATAGAGATTCGTCATCACTTCTTAAGAGACAATGTTCAAAGGGAACATTTCTATTGAGAAAGTAGCATCCGAAGATAACATAGCCGACGTCCTCACCAAACCGTTGAGCGGGAACAATTCAACCTACTTCGTCTTGGTCTTGGTTTAATGGAACACACGTCGTAATTTATTTTGACTCTACAAGGTATGTAAACACTAGCCTTCTTCCTTACGAGTCTAGGATCTCTATTTCACGCACAACTCACAAACAATACGGAATTTTCAAAACCCAAAGATAAGTTTTTTTTTTTTTTGCTTTCCCACTTTTTATATACACATTTTCAAAGAAAACCTACTTTCACAATGTTTTCTAAAGGATGATACCTTCCGTATCAATTTCACAAAAGCAATTTCTCACGTTTAGGACAAATCGCTTTTCATTATTAATACAAAGTAAAACCCGTTTTCATTGCATCTCATGTCTTTTGAATGCTAAAGGGACACATAACTAATATGTGTTTTCGGGTACATTCATTTAAGCTACAATGAATTAGGAGCATTGACAACACAAGATTACGTACTCATGTACTAAATATGTGTTTTCGGGTTATCTCAATAGGATACTTTTATACTTCTAGTTTAGTTTTATTTCTTTTTAGGGGTCGAGATAACCGCAACTCCAAATAGTTTGCATATAGGCACACAATAGGCAAAAATATTTCCAAAGGAGAATTTTGTCTTGCACGAAACACGGACCCACGGATCCCAGCCTTCATCTTGGGCGGATCCCTCGAGGAAGGATCCGTGGGATCCGTGTATCTGTTGTTTTTCAACTTCTATTTTTGTCACTTTGGATGTAAAATCCACATTTGCTTCATTTTGGGAGTATGCTATTTAATGCTTGTGTTCTCATGATCACATGCCTTGAATTCATATCTAATCATTAGATTTTAATCCACATTTTGGGTCAAGCATTCATTACAATATGTTGGTTTTCTATATATATAACTCCCAAAATGCTTGCATACTCCATCTCCTTCTCACAAACACACTTCATCATGTCATCCAAAACCCTTTAGGAGAAACATCTAGTACAAACAATCATGATATCCAAACCTTTGTACTTCCATCATCCAAAATACCACAATCAAATGCTAGGATATCCGCACGGATTAGTATCCGATCTTGTTGTTTAGCAAAACCAACCTCAAATGATTCATCCTCAAATAACTCACCACAAGATGCTTCCATTATAGCACCACCCTCATCACCAACAAGTACACCAACTTCATCACCACCTAAAATAACTCTTTTGGAACTCCTTAGGACTCCAACAAGATCTACCCAACCTAAAGAAAAGAAATAGTCTTTTCCACACCCCCACATCACCAAATACTATTTTCAAGATCTTGAAACATCACCACCTCTAGCTCCCATCACATTACAAGAACATCTAGGTTCTTTTCCACCACCACGTACAAACATTCCGGATTTTGATCCATATTTTCCTATTTTTCCACCACAACTTCCGCATAACTCAAATCAAAACAACCCGGAAAACTTCCGCACTCATTACCCACATCATTTACATTGTGAACATTGCCAATCCACTAGGAAATTGCAATAGAAGTTAGGGAAGAAATCGTTTCATACTCAACCTCATCCTTGATCGCATCAATACCATTACTCATCAAAACCTCCATCCATAACCTTATGCAAGCATGGAAGGAATCTCTACTACTATTTTTCACTTTTAATATCTTTTGTCATTTTCAAGAACAAGTCTTGTTCTTATTTTTACATGCTTGTAAGTGGCTTAACTACCACTACAATTTGTCGTTTTATTACAAGGCCTTGTTTACATACCTTGGCTCCTATCTTGTTTCTCGACAACCATAAGATCATTTAAGCATGTTACTAACTTTCTTTTGTAGATTTTTTTCTTCTCTTGGCGCCCAAACTAGGGGAGCTACCGTCGAGGGGAGTAAAAATCGTGAGACTACTTTTTCCTCCAGGGTTAACTTTTGTTTCGACAAAAGGGAGAAAAAGTAAAACTTAGGAGCTTTCAAAACTTACATCTATTCTTAAGTTTTACTCATCATAACATTATATTTTGTCATCAACAAAAGGGAGATTGTTAATACAAATAAACCGTAAAAGCGTTTATTAATATTTTGCGATCTCTTTGTGTTTTGTTGATAACATATATAATGTTGTCTTAAGTATAATTATAAGGATACATGTTATTTTTGTAAAGCATTTACATATAATCTTTTAAATACAAAATGTAGTAACTAAAGCATTTGTTGTAATAGTTAATTAGGATGGGTAAAATCACAACCCATGGATCTTAACCCATACCCAAAGAGACTTGATACAATGTATACTTAGATACATTGAATCTAGATATAACCCATGGACCAACCCATGACCCA
Organism: Chrysanthemum lavandulifolium; assembly: GCA_022545495.1. Classification (NCBI taxonomy): domain Eukaryota; kingdom Viridiplantae; phylum Streptophyta; class Magnoliopsida; order Asterales; family Asteraceae; genus Chrysanthemum; species Chrysanthemum lavandulifolium. The sequence goes on from CM040240.1 coordinate 296,956,049, forward strand.
TAACCAAAAACCCATGGGCAAAGGGCGTTCCACGGATCCCTAGCTTTGTGCTAGCGGATCCCAGTGGAAGGATCCGTGGGATCCGTGTGAACAGTGAGGAAATTTGCCTATAAATAGAGAGCCATTTCTTCATTCTAACTCACCCTCTTCTTACTAAATCTCTCATACACTCTCATTCTCTTCTAACATATAGATCACTTGATCTAGAGTTGTTCTTCTTTTCTTTCTATTTGTGATCCTCATATAGGTCCTTCTCAAGGCGAGATCACGAGCATTCTACAAGTCATCCAAGCAAGGGTCCTTGATTGATTTGTCACTCCATAAGATTTACATAGCGAAGATCTTGTATTTGATATTTCACATATTTGTTGTGTAATAGTTGTGTTGGTTTGGTCCACCGTGCTACGGACTCGGTATCTAGCTTTGTACGGATAAAGTGTAAGCAACGTTGTGAAGGCTTCTCCGCCAAGTGAAGGAGTTTGTTGACATAGTGCTTGAACTCTCGAGTAGGTGACTCGGGGAGTGGAGTAGGGCAAGGAAGGTGTCCTTGTGGCGAACCACTATAAATCGGTTGTGTCATTTCTATCCCTTATCTTTGTTTATTTGCTTACATTATCATTAGATCTATCGTTCTCAACATCCATACGATTTCACATAATATCGAATCTAAAGTTTTTGAAATCAACTTAAAATCGGCAAAACTATTCAACCCCCCCCCCTTCTAGTTTTCCACACATAGAATCCACTTGGTGGAAGAGGAATCAAGAGATAATAAGCATGCTAAACCAAATTTGGTTCTTGGTTTAATTGTCGATTGGTTTCAAGTCTATAGTGACAAGACGTCCGAGATGATTATATATTATTTGTAGAAAAGAAAAGAGACATACAAATGCATAGAAACCGGTTTACTTTTATTCATAAAAGTACAATTGCAGGATCATCAAAATCAACGGTCGCATATCAATAGACTACATACGAGATAACGTTTCTGGCGTCTAGGAAGTCACTACTACGGTCTACAACCACATCCACTTTATAAAGCGGAACATACATCATAATAAAAGTCAAATAAAACTTAAAACACACGGATAAAACAACCCACCGTAAAGAACCGGCGTCTAAACCTTCTTCGTTTCTTGACACTACCACGGAGACTCTTTTCCGATACTTTCGGGAATGGTGTCAATCATTACCTTTGGTAATGTGAAGCGTCGGTTGGTGAAATATCATCGTATACGGATGTTCTTTGAGATAGGCAATGATCCACGAAGTTGCTCGCACCCTTGTGCCATCGAGTCACATCTTGAGCGTCTAATTTAGAGTAGCCTCTCCTCACAACATTGATTCTCTGAAAACCTTTTGGGGTTTTGGGATGTTGGGTATCTCCTTGAACCAAGTTCGAGAAGAATCACACTCGATGTCGGCGGGACTATCACGGACAATTCCTTCAAGTTTAGTGCAAGCGAACGGATCATCATTTTGCTTATACATACTCTTCAAATTCTTCTTGATTGGTATTATCCTCCACTTGAAGCGATCGTCGCATTACGCATTTCACGTATCAAGCGAACTACGAGGTGGGCCCCTTGATTTCTTTGAATTTAATCAATAATTCCGGGAGGATCAATATATATAATCAATAAAAACTATCCATAGAAAAAGCTAAGCCTGTCTAATAAAACCTTAAAAATAAAAAATGAGGCTAATTTTGTATCTTTTCCTATCTATCTTTAAGAGTTATAGACTTATAGTAATTTCTTCCTATGTAGATAACTAAATAGAGTCAAACTTTATGAACTAACTCGTATCGACTATCAACATTGAAGGTTAAGAATCTTCACCACGAACAATTACGACCGATACCAAGACACGGTATGTGATCCACGGATCTAATGAAGTGGTCATGTTATTAAACAATAATTTACATAGATACAAATCTACTTTAACTAAAGAAGTAAATTCTTTGGATCGACAATGTGTTAATATATATACATATAAGTTCAATAACATCATCATTTCGAAATTATGATATTATTTTGTAGCATAAAGTCATATCATACATTAATAGTTACCATCAAGGATCTGTTATCTCTGTTCCATACACTTAAAAACATCCCTTTTTGAACGCATAGCCCACATCGCATTGTTCTATAATCACGCGCAATATATCAAAATCAGCAATGACTTAACATTGAAAATCTCTTGATGGCTATATGTAAGCTAGAAAATTACCTTAAAATCAATCAGCAAATACACAAAATCATAGTTACCATTGTGACTAATTGACCCCTCGTTTGAAACAAATATGTAACAATAGCATAGCATTTATAAAAATTAGTGCATAAGTATGAATTTAATACATCACATTTATAAAATATCATTTAAGCATTTTATCAAACATATAAAATTAGTGCATCGAATTATGAAATTTCATTTAGGCATTTTATCAAACTTTGCTTCAAATAACTAATCTATACACTATATCATGTCACAAAACTCTTAAAACCGGAACATCTATGAACACACCTGATGATCACCAAATCAAAATTCATAAATCAAAACCCTAACTAAAAAAACATTAATCTGTGCAAAATAAAACCTAACAAACACGGATAAAAGATTTATATTTGATATTAGATAACAAAACTAACAAAAATTATAATAAAAAAAAAGTTATGATACTTAGTTTGATCGATGATTTGTGATTAGAACGAGAGGATTTAGTGAATTTGAACAGATTTATTGTGTGGAAATCGGAAGAGTGATTACGTAGAGAACCAAAAAGAGGGAAAAAAAGAAAAAATGGAAGATTTAGACATTTTATATGATAGAGTGACAAATAAAGACCGATTTACAAAGCTTGGTAATCTAATGGTTGTTCTACAAAACTTACTTGTAAGTTTACGCGTTATAAATATCAAGTTGAAGCACGAGTTATTGATTATATTCAAGGGAATAATTATAACATATATAAATACTTATATTTACTAAATTTGACTTATGTTAAAATATCAAATTAAACTACTCAAACAATAACATTAAAAAAATTAATCAAACTTTCAAACCCAAAAAAATATTGTTGAAATATTATTATTAGCTGTAGTGATTATCTAAATCAATCCACGTTAACTAAATTGTGCGTACACAAGTTAAAAATTTTGAGATACGGCTAGACAAAGATAAATTAAAAATACCAAATGTATATGCAATGGATTTTAAATATCAAAATAAAACATGACTTTTCAATACACACCGAACATATATAGTTGAAATAAATTATTATTATTAGTTTCAGTTTGAACCCCGTGCGTGCATAGGTTATAATTATTGTCTGAACCCAATCAGCGTTTAATAACTTGTGAATACACGAGTTAAAAATTAAAACAATGCTAAACTTAAATTAAATTAATTATTATACTATAAATCAATATATGCAAAGAATAATAAAGTTCAAAACGAAAGCACGACTTATAATACACCTTGAAAAATATAGGTGAAATATAATTACTAGTCATACTTTTAGTATGAACCCGCGCGATGCATGTGCATTAAAATTAGTATTATCGCATAAAACATATATCTTTAGTGACATTGTAACAAAATCATAAAATTTATTTTCTTTATCTCACATCGATTAAAACACCAAAATAGCATTTCGAACCCTTATATATAATGTGTTATCGGTTCTTGATGCAAAACTAATTTTAAATACAATAAATTTGTTTTTTCATTATTGACTAAAACAAATTTGTATCTGTAGTAAAGCTTGAACTCGAATGAAAAAAATAAAACAGAAGTGCAAAACTAAAAATCACATAAAGCAAACCAAGTTTTGGGTAAAAGTTTGATTTTAGAAGAGGACAATATCTTGGCTACAATTAAAATATTCAATTGGCTAAAATCCTCTATCAGAATTAGACAAGAAAAAATCCAGTGACCCACAAAAATGACTCAGGAACTTATAGCACAAAATTGTAAAGAGTTGCTACACAAAATTGTAGTAAATTTACTTTATGTAATTTAATGTAATGTATTGTATATTTACATGAGTCATATAATATGAGATAATTTTTCTAAGTGTCACGTCATCGTAACAATAGTTGGGAGTACATGGTCACTAAAACACACAATATACATCGTCGTTAAAGGTGAAAATCGTGGTAGTGTCATGTACCAAAACGATAGTTAGAGTACGAGCGGTGGGTAAGTAAAGGTGATGGCCATCAAACAACGAAAATGGGAGGTTTCTACCTTCGAGGAATGATGGCGATCACCTTTACTATTTCCTCAATACTCACTCAATCGACCAAAATGATCGGCTTTGTTATATGAACCGCATCATGATGATGACGCATCGTAACTAACAAAGCCGGTAGTCAAGTTATGGAAGGAGCAAGGCACCTAAATGTGATGGAAATTGAAAAGGATTCCCTAATTGTATTCCCTATGGCCTATGCTAAAGATGATCGATCATGCACCAATACGATAGTTTGGTAGCGAATGGTAAAGCTTGTTGCGAAGCACGAAACTTCACTTATGGACTATGAATGTTGTTGAATAATGAAAATAAAGACAAACCTTCTCTATATATATAAGAGGGACTAGTTACATCATTCACAAAACTAGTCTAACTCTAACATAACTAGTTTGTTCCTTGTTTGTCTCTTTTCTATTTGTGCGGGGACTAAAGATGGACAAGAGCAAAGTTGCGACCTATAAATAAGACCCTCTCTCCTGCATTCACTACTCTCGACTCTCTCAAGTCGTCTTCTCCTCCATACGACTCTCTTGTCTTCTCTGATTCTTACTCATTGTATAGTTAGGTTGATCTAGCATCTTGATCAATCCCATATTATAGTTTGGTTGATTGATCACACATGGTGACAATCTTGTTATCTCTCTTAAGTATTGTAACCTGGTACTCTCTATTTGAATCAAGGGTGGTTGGTTGGATTCTATCTTGGTGTTGTTATAATTTCTACATGGTATCAGAGCTTTGGCTCTGATTGATTGGTGATTTCGTTGTCTATGGTTTCATCCAATTTTTGGGGGTTCTTGAAATTGGGGTGAGATCTGATCGATTCTTGGTTAATTCAACATTCGTGTTGAGTTAATTGCTGGTTGTGGTGATTTACGGTAAATTAGGGTTTGAATCGAAAACCCTAATTTTTCGATTGGGGGTTCTTATTCTTGGTGTTTTCGGTGATTATTGGGACCTTATTCTTTCACAATATCTCTTAATAAGAGTGTTGTGATTTCTTTCATTGGTTCTTCTCATTATAGCTCGTAAGTATTATCTTCTCTTAAAAATTACTTAGTTTTAGTTAAGGGGTGCAAATGGTGTGATTAACTCCTTGATCGCCTCCTTGAGAGGTGTGAATACACTCTCTGGTCACACCCGTCTCCTTGGCTGGACTTTGTAATTTTTGGGTGTGAGTTTTATCTTCTTGCAAAGTTATTTGTCAGTATTATTACTCTGCTGGTTCTTTTCTGTTTTATCTGATAGTTGCTTATCTAGTTTTTTATTATGGCTCCTGGTACTAGTGATGTTGATCTGATTAGTAATCTTGACTTGGGTAATCCTTTGCATCTTCATTCTAATGATATTAGTACATCATCTATTGTGTCTATTAAACTTACTGGTACTGAAAATTATAGAGTTTGGTCTATAACTATGAAATTGGCTATTAATACTAGGAATAAAGCTGGTTTTATTAATGGTAAATGTGTTAAAGCTACTTATGCTTCTAGTGATGTTCTCTCTAATCAATGGGAGAGATGCAATTCTATTGTGTTGTCTTGGATCTTGAATTCTGTGTCTGAAGATTTATATCTTGGTCAAATCTTTTACGAAAATCTTCTTTGAGGTGCAAAATGAACTTAAAGAAACTTATGATAAACTTGATGGGTCTATTATTTTGAGTCTTATGCAAAAAATTAATAATTTTAGACAAGGAGAATTAAGCGTATCGAATATTATCATAAGCTTAACTCATTATGGAGAGAATTTGATATTATGACCAAATTGCCTATGTGTACTTGTCTTTGCTAGAGAAGATGTGTTAAAACATAATCAACTTATGAAACTTATGCAATTTCTTATGGGTCTTAATGAAATTTATCGACTATCGAGCGATATTCTCTAGAGACTCTTCATGATGTTAAGGATGCTTTTGTTACTATTTCCAGAGAAGAGTCTCATAGAGGCATTGCCTCTTCTTCTACTGGTTCTGATTCTAAATCTCAAATTGCTGGATTTGTTTCAAAAACAAATTGGACTAATAATGGAAATAAGAGATTTGAAAATAAGAAGAGTTTTGTTAATGATAATAAGAAGTTTGTTAATACTGGGAATAATAACAATAATAGGGGTCCTAATCCAAACTTACTTTGTACTAATTGTGGTAAAATTGGTCACACTGTTGATAGATGTTTTGAAATAATTGGATTTCCTCCTGGGTATAATAAAAATCCTGGTCAAAAACAAACTAACTTCAAAACTTCTTATAATGCTAATGCTTCATCTATGGAAAATGGTTCCTCTATGTCTATCACTAATGAACAGATGATGAAATTAATGAATCTTATCAAAGACATGCCTTCTAGCAGTATGCAAGCCAATATGGCAGGTATACCAAACTTTATGAACAATAATGTTTTCTTTAACATAAATTTTCATAAATTTTATAACAACAATCTTGCTTTGTGTAAAGATAGTATTGGGTGGATTATTGATTCAGGGGCAAACCAACACATGACTATTAATGCCTTTAATATGTTTAGCATTGTTGATATTTCTGAATTAAACCTTACTGTGGGACATCCCAATGGTATTCTTGCCAAAATCAAGCATATTGGTAACTTAAAACTCTCTGATAAAGTTACTTTATATGATGTGTTGGTAGTTCATGAATATTGTGTTAGTCTATTATTTGTGCATAAAATAATTAAAGACGGTAAAATGTTTGTTGGATTTGATGAATCTAAATGTTACATTCAGGATTTGACTCAAAACAAAATCATGGGGACTGGTAGTGAAAATGGTGGTCTCTATCTGTTTGATACTCCTCTCTATTACTTCTAAACATCAAACAATAGGTAATATATACATTACTTGTTATGTTTCTAAATCCTTATGGCATAACAGACTTGGTCATCCATCTGACCAAGCTGTGAACATGCTTCAATCTGATCTTAAGTTCACTAAAGATTCTCATGTGTCTCCTTGTGACATCTGTCACAAAGCCAAACAGACCAGGGAATCCTTTCCTATTAGTGATCATAAGAGTTCCTCTATTGGTGATCTTGTGCATATAGACCTTTGGGGTCCTTACAAGGTCACTAGTAGAGAAGGATTTAGATACTTTATGACCATTGTTGATGATTTTACCAGGTCTGTTTGGATCTATCTTATAAAATCTAAAGATGAGGTTTATAACTTATTTGTTAGCTATGTTAATCTGATTCTAAATCAATTTAAGTGTGGTATTAAAACTGTGAGATCAGACAATGGTACTGAATTTATTAACAATAAAATGAGTAATTTGTTTAGCAGCCTGGGTATTACTCATCAAACTACTTGTGCTTATACTCCTCGACAAAATGGGATTCTTGAGAAAGCACATGCACTTATTAAATGTTGCTAGAAGCTTGTTGTTTCAAAGTGGTATTCCTTTAAGTATGTGGCTGAATGCATTTTAAGCTGCGCCTATCTAATTAACGAGTTACCATCTTACATTACGAGTGGAAAGTCTCCTTTTGAGTGGTATATGGTCAAAACCAAAACTTTCTCATCGAGATGTTTTGGTTGTCGTGTTTCTCTTCTATTCTTAATAATTACGATAAATTTGCTTCTAAATCGAAAAATGTATCCTCATTGGTTTTCTACAACAAAAAGGCTTATAAGGTTTACTGATCTTGAGTCTAAACGATTTCTTACTCTAGAGATGTTCAATTTTATGAAACTGTCTTTCCATTTAAAATGAACACTCAACTACAAACCGATAAGGCTTATGAAACTACACTCAATGATCTAAATTTTTTCAATGAGAAACACATTGATCTAAATCCCAATGATGAAAGGAGAGGTTCTAATACATCCAATGATGATGGTTGTGCCTATTCATGCCCTAGAAGTACACATACTTCTAATGATGGTGAGAATCTTGGTATGGCAACATCTATAGATGACAATAATCTCCACGAGGAAGTGCCCCACTAATGAGAACACCACTCAATCTATCCCTACTCGAACATTAGTCATGAGCGACTGTTCTTAGAAGGTCTAGTAGGGACTCTAGAATGCTGCTAAGTTTAATGATTATGTTGTGAGTAGTAATGTAAAGTATGGGCTTGAGAAATATGTATGTTACTCTAATCTAAATCCTGCAAATTATTGTTTCTCAACCACTTTAAACAAATCATTGAGCCTTCCTCTTATGAGGAGGTGCTAAAGATATTAATTGGGTTCGGGCTATGAATAATGAGATAAGCGCTTTAAAAGAAATAACACTTGGATGAGTGTGAACTTCCTAAAGGAAGGAAAAGCATCGATAGTAAGTGGTTATGGAAAATTAAATACAAATCCTCGGTGAAATTGACAAATATAAAGCAAGGGTTGTTGCGAGGCTTTAGCGAGAGGAGGATTTGATTATAGAAACTTTCGATCTGTTGTTAAAATGTCCACTGTGAGATGTATGATTAATATTGTTGTTTGTCATAATTGGAGTATTTTTCAATTAGATGTTAATAATGCATTTCTATATGGTGATTTAACTGAGGAGGTTTATATGACTCTTCCTCCTGGCTTTGATGATCATAAGTCTAAAATTGTGAAGCTTAATAAATCTCTATATGGCCTTAAACAGGCTCCTAGACAATGGAATGCCAAACTTACTTTAACTCTTAGTGAAAATGGGTTTGTGCAGTCTAAATTTGATTACTCTCTATTCACTAAGAGGTCTGGAAATGTGTGTTTGATTATGCTTGTGTATGTTGATGACATTATCATTACTGGAAATGATGTTAGTGAAATTGAGAAGTTTAAAGTGTTCTTAAAAACTAAATTTCAAATCAAAGATCTAGGAAAGATGAAATACTTTCTTGGAATTGAAGTTTTAGAAAATGATAATGGTGTGTGTCTCAGTCAAAGGAAGTATTGTCTTGAGCTTTTGCATGAATATGGCTTACTTGCTGCTAAACCTGTTGATGCTCCTTTGCCTGAGAACACCACTCTAAATCATATTGAAACTGATGATGATAAAGCTTTATCTAATATAGGTAATTATCAAAAGCTTGTTGGGAAATTAATCTATCTAACTAATACAAGACCGACATTGCCTACTCATTCCTTTGTTTAAGCCAATTTATGCATGCTCCCTTACAATCTCACTTGAATGCTGCTCTTAGAGTCTTGAGATACTTAAAAGGATCTCCTGGTAATGGCATTCAGATTAATGCAAATGGGAATCTTAAGCTTAAAGCTTATGCAGATTCTGATTGGGCTAGATGCCCAGTTACTAGAAAATCTGTTTCTGGGTATTGTGTGTTTTTGGGTGACTCTTTGGTGACTTGGAAAAGTAAAAAACAATCCACCTTGTCTAGGTCATCCTCTGAAGCTGAGTATAGATGCATGGCTTCTGCTACTTGTGAAATTATTTGGCTTGCTAATGTGCTTGGTGACATGGGTGTTAAAAACTTGTTACCTGTGGTTTTGCATTGTGACAATAGTTCTGCTCTGCAGATTGCTGGTAATCCAGTTTTCCATGAGAAAACTAAGCACTTTGAAATTGATGTTCACTTGGTTAGAGAAAAAGTCTCTGCTGGGGTTATTAGAACTGAGAAGATTCACACTTCTCAGCAAATTGCTGATATCCTGACTAAAGCCTTGGATACTAAGCAACATAAGTGGCTTTGTGATAAGCTTGGTATGATGGACATGTTTAAGGTTGAAGGTTTGAGGGAGGGTGTTGAATAATCTAACAAACCTTCTCTCTATATATACAGGGACTAGTTCTGTCATTCACAGAACTAGTCTATCTCTAACATAACTAGTTTGTTCCCTTGTGTGTGTTTTCTATTTGTGCAGGGACTAAAGATGGACAAGAGCAAAGTTGCGACCTATAAATACCCTCCTCAAGTCGTCTCTTCACACGCATCTCTACTCACTCTTGCTCAAGTCGTCTTCTTGATCAATCGACTCTCTTGGTTGATCTCTCTTGATCCTTACTCATTTGTATAGTTGGGTTGATCTATCATCTTGATCAAGCCTAGATTGTAGTTTGGTTGATTGCTCACACAATGGTGACAATCTTGTTATCTCTCTTCCCGGTATGTAGTATGTAAAGCATGATACTATCTAATTTGAATCAAGGGGTGGTTGGTTGGATTCTATCTTGGTGTTGTTATAATTTCTACATTTGGCCTACTAATCCACGGGGTTTGAAGCCGCTGCCACAAAGACTCAAACCAGATAAAGCCCACCCTTATCAAGAGATGAAACTCTGATTCTTTGATCAAATTTGCAACCTTTGTATCCATCTAATAAACATCATAATAAACATCAGACAACAACAATAGCCAACCATGACGTGTATAGCGTGACCCTCGGGGTCAGATCGTGTATGAAATAAATGGTCAGATCATAATAAACTGCTTTTCCTACACAAAGCATTAAAGATCCTAGCTATAACTTGGCCGATGGCCTAATCGCAAAAGTACTAGTTACTTTATTGAGCTGCCTTATTAAGCTCGAAAAATTACTATGCTTAAAATACTTAGGCAACAAACTAGTCGAAAACCGATACGGATCCCAGACAACAAAACTGTTCCTGGTCTTGCTCCACGACACCACCTCGTCACTTGTCGGATCCTCAACCATGTCGAATGTTTTTGTCAGAAATGGAGGTGGGCCCACTTCGTTTAAACCCTCCTTTGGCCTTGGTGATGACGAGGATGAGGATGATGATGAGATTATGGTCACTTCTTCATCTTTCACTGTCTGCATTTTTGTTTCTGGTTATTTTTTAAGGTTTGCAATGTTTGTGTATGTTTTTGAAGGTGTGGTGAGTGTGTGTAAAGTGTAATGAGAGTATAAATAGGTGAAGAGGATGAAGGACCCAAAGGTTCTAGAGATAATAGTGTCTTGGATGTTGTGCTTTGAAGAGATGAGATGTGGCTGTTACTATAGAGTACAATGTGGGTATAAGATATTTCTAGTATTGTCCAAGTGTGTGGAGGGGGAAATCATGCAAGAAAGGGATGTTTTGCTTATTTATATAGTGTAATTTAATTTTTATTAATATAATTCTTTATAAGCATTAGAAATTTGTATTTTATATATAACATCTTTTAACTAGTTATACATTATAGTGTAAAAATTAAAAGTGTGCCAATTAGGAATGGATGTATATAGCAAGTATGGGGCCAGTATCCCTCATGACAAGCCGAAAAAGTTGAGATTTTAGTATAATTTATATTAATTTTGACATTTTTACGAAAATGCCCCCACCCAAAACTCAAATTGCCCACCACCCACATACTAAAAACATTCAACACTCTAATGCCTTATAAATCCTTCATCTCGTAGTATAAATACTTGATTTATCACTACGATCATAGTTTTTTCTAACGCATTTTGTTGCTATTGTCAAAAAATGAAAAATTGTTCCCACATCCTTTTTTAACTGGTACCAATTATCTCTTAAAAAAAACTTCTGAGTGGCATTTACGCCTCGAAAGAAAATAAGAGGGAGGGGTATTTAGATGAGAGAGGGTATTAATTAATGGTCGTGTCATTGTGTGTGGGTATATGTGTTTTAGAGGTATTTTAAAATGATAAAAGATAGAAAAAATTAATAAAAGAGAGAAAAGGTGTTGCAATTGTTGAGTAAAAGTTGAGACTGTTGGGCTCAGCATCTGGTCAAAACCGACCAGAACCAACCAAAATCGAACCGAACCGAAAACCAATTTTGTTGAAGACATAAACCGAGAACCGAACCGAAGCGACTCGGTTCCTTTTGTATCTGTTGGTTCGGTTCATACGGTTTAGGTGTGTTTTTTCTCGGTTTTAGTTCAAACCGAAACTCATATTTATATAGAACCGAAAACCGAACCGAATATGCTCGGTTCGGTTTCTGTCGGACCGGTTCGGCTCGGATTTTCGGTTCGGTTTTTGGTGAGTTTTGCTTAACCAGACTGAAAATGATGTCGTTTTACTTTCTCTTTTTCCTTCTAGATAAGGATGAAATCTACCACATCTCACAATCACTCTCTCTTACACACATCACTGTTTTACACACACTCGAAATATGTGGAGTATCTGTTTCTTTTCTTGGATCTATATGTTCTCAGAACACATGCAACGCTCATCTGTAGGAGTAATCTGATTTGTTAATGTATGGTAATTCTTCTTCTTTTACACTTTGTAGTTTATTCGTGGATTTGGCGATATGTGTTTGCTTTTCTATGATTTTTGTCATAACATTGATGTATAATCATAGTTTGTTTAAACTTTAACATGGCTTTCAAAGGCTGATATGTGCTGTTATGTGGCCATAAGTACTGTATGGACTCTATATTGTTTGTTTATGCCTTGTCATAAGACTGATGTATAATCATAAGTGTTGATTTTACATGGTGTGTTACAAGTTGTGCTTATTTTAGTTTCTATGTTGTTAGTGGATTTCTGGGTATATGTTTATGTTTGATTAATTTATGACATGTTTTTTAAAGTCTGATATGTGCTCAAGTGAGACATTTTTTAAATACATACAAATTTTTGAACTACCTTTTTATGAACATGAACTCTCTAATTTTAGGTTAGAAAAGACGTCATTTAATGCTGCACAAAAATGACGCCTTTTTGTTATTTTTTCCTTTGCCTTACCGCATACGGCGTTGTTTTATACTTGGAAATAGTCGTGGGTCAAAACAATGTCGTTTCATTTCTTCAATTTTCTATTTTTTTACAACATTTTAAGGCTGGATAGCACTTGCTTGGCTGTGACGATTTGAAGAGACATTTAGTCATAGTTTCGGCATGCCAAAAACTAGATAGCCAATGCACAAATATTCTGAGTATAACGAAATCGTAAGGCAAATGGTGTTTAAGGGCTGCCTAGGACCATTGCGCAGGCCTCGAGACACCTAAAATGTGGGATTTGTCAAAAAGCGTTGAGGTGTTGTTATAATTTTAATTATTGTTGCATATTGTGTAAACATTGTATCAAGCACCCTCAACGGTTTTTGAGTGTTCGACATTTAACTAGGTCATTGGAGATTATGTTTCAACCAAACGGAGTTTTTTGGATGTCTATTTGTTTTTCAAGCTTCAGCCCACATGTGTTTGACTTTATGATTTTTGGTATACGTTTATCGTTCGATACAATGTCGTTTCATACTTGCCACAAAACGACGTTGTTTTTTAAACAATTTTCTCTTGGCATTTTTAGTATAAAAGAATAATGTAAGAGGTTGTGATGATAAACATTAAATGTTTTTTAGACTTTAGGCCAAATAGAGATTATCTGCATCTTGGCGGGGCAAGTTATTAACTTTGCAACCATGGCAGATTGATCATCTTTTTCTGATACTTTACGAATATGAGCCTTATCAAGTGCGCCATTTTTAATGCCTATGATATCTTGAACTACCCTTTTATGCATTGGACCTCTCTAATTTATGGTTCAAAAGGACGAAGGTTAATGCTGCATCAAAACACTGGTTTTTTGTTATTCGTTTTTTATTATTATTCTTTGCCTTGCTGCATACGACGCCATAGTCAAACATATACCATATTGCACATAATTGATTCATTAATATTATTGAGGTCTTTCCCTATTCAAGAATTATCTAAAACAATAATAAAAACTTAACAATTAATCATATAAGCAACAATCCATGACAAACATGCATGTCTCATCATGGATTCAACATAACAATTATTCAATTAGTCACAAGATCGCATACAATTCTATGTCACATAACAATTTATTCTTGAATTAATTCACGTAAACATATATATTTTTCTAGGTTTTAATTAATTCAATTTAATAAACAAAACAAAAAAACCAAAACCCTAACCTAAAAAAAATTAAATCAACATATATTTTTTTAAGAATTTCGGATTTTTTATTTATTTATTTTTATTAAACTTTCATGGGCAATCGGCCCTACCCTAAAATTAGGGTTTCAACAATTAACATAAACCCTACAATTAATCATATCATAAACACAATATAATTATCCGTTTTGTACGTATTTAGTAATTAATTACATATTATCCAAGGCTCGTGATGCCACTGTTGAAATTTTAATATCATGACAATCATAATTAAACACAATAAACATCAAGTACACACGCAGAAGCGTATAGAAACATATAATGAATAATTAATTAACTAAAACATAAACGTATGCGTACCTTTTATTCTAGCTAAACAAGAATCAATTCCAATCTAGCAATTGAGATGAATCTGAATTAGGGTTTATAAGGATTACAAGAATTGCCCCTTACCGTTTTTGCAATTCAATCCAAGATACTTACAATAGTGTGTAAGTACCACGTTTTTGTACACATGTACTATAACGAATTAAAGTAAATGCTAGTTTAAGAACACAAAACGATTTGTTTATGAAAAAACAAAGTGACAGAACATATAGGGTATATGATCGATCATTTATGACTAAAGAACAATAAAACACAAGTTTAGGTTTAGGTTATGTGTACAAGAGATGAATAACAATGAACCTAGGCCTTGTATTTATATTTGTAGAAACTTAGAGAACAAGTTGAACTTGGATTGGTTTATCCTCTCCCTTGCCGATCGGTTATACCCCAAAGGGAATCCGGAACCTTCTTTTCATCTAAATTCCTCTTTAGTTCTTTTCTTTAACATTTAACGATCATTAGTCCATTACGTTTAATTACTTAACGTTCGTTATTCATTTTGTGTAATTAATAACTAAATACAACATTTTATATTTAATTATTAAAACTTTAATTCTCATACGTAAAGTGTGTAATTCCGTGGTCTCGAGTTCGATCCTAACTCACGACTACTAATTTATGTCCATTAAACTAACATATCTTTTGTATTTAACTTGCGTGATTCATAAGATGTCGTCTCGTTAATGTGTTATCAATGTAATCAATGAAATGCGACGATTCCGAATACCAAGACACTTTGTTTCAAGCATACATATCTTCACCTATTACCCAATTTACTCAACAAGTGTCATTTGCCTCCACAAATAAATGAAGATTTGACCGGACCCACTACGATTGTAGTTTCTGAAGAAACGCCACGTAAGTGTGGTATAAAATTTGTAGGCTTTAGTGTTGTGAGTTTGGCTTGATGACTGATATTTAATGTTTCTTTTCAGAAGGGTTTCTTGGAGAAACTTTTAGTAAAGAGTAAATTACATAAATGGTCTA
Organism: Chrysanthemum lavandulifolium; assembly: GCA_022545495.1. Classification (NCBI taxonomy): domain Eukaryota; kingdom Viridiplantae; phylum Streptophyta; class Magnoliopsida; order Asterales; family Asteraceae; genus Chrysanthemum; species Chrysanthemum lavandulifolium. The sequence continues at coordinate 296,971,485 of CM040240.1, forward strand.
TGTGGTTTGTCAAAAATTTCACCTATAGTCCCTCAAACTTAAAAGTTGCATAAATGGTCCCTCTCGAGGCAAAAGAATAACATGAATGGTCCTTTTGTTAACGGGTGTTAAGTTTATTCCGTTATAATTTACACTTTAGCCCTTGTTGGTTAACGGCTGTTGCATCGTTGATCCTTTATTGTAAAGGCCGTTTATAATTTAAACTTTTCGACTTTAGCTTCGCTTTTTATCCGTTTTCCGTTTTATACGCCATCCGCTTTATCCGTTTTAAATCGCTTTTATACATTTTCTTACGTTTTCATCCGCTTTTATCCATTTTCTTACGTTTTTGTCCGTTTTCGTCCGTTTTCATACGTTTTTATCCGTTTTCGCCCTTTTTTTTAATATGTTTTCATCCGTTTTTAAACGTTTTCTTAAGTTTTTATTCGTTTTCGTCCGTTTTGATACATTTTTCCTACGGCTCGAGTCAAAGTCACAATTAAGTCACAATACTACCATAACCCATTCGGACCAAATAAGCTTACCTCGCTGAGACCACAGGGTCTCAGCTTTGAACCACGCCGCGTACAAGTTAACCAAACGGACCAAATCTAAACCAAAACCTTACCAATAACAAGGTTTAACCATAACCCACTTGTGGTTTGGTTGTAGCCGTGACCCAAAACCAACAAAACTCAAAACCAAACAATAATTACACCAAAATAAGCTCGTGGGCTTGTAAATAAGTTCGAATAAGCTCAAGACTAAACCAAGACTGCTCGTACGTGTGTTTTAACAAGTTTTATTTCGTTTCCCGTTTGTTTTAGACTCACACCGATTCACACTCGTACAAGTGGTTGTGAATCGGTGTGGTTGTTATCTCAACCACAAGATCTAACTTAACAAGACACAAAAACGACAACAATGGCGGCGGTGGTGGCGCGTGTGGGTGGATTTATAGCGCGTGAGTGGTGGATTCATGTTTACAAGCAAGAAATAGAGGTGGGTTTGGTGTTATTTTAATGATGAAGGTGACGGTGTCGTGGTGGTGGTGGTCGTTTGGGTGTGAGAGAGGAGAGAGTAAAAGTAGGTTTAGGGTTAGGATATAATGAGGAAGGGTTGTAGGTGATGATGGCAGTGGTACGGTGTTGATGGTGATCGGAGACGACGGCCGGAGAAGGAGGAGCGGCGCCGAAAAAGTTATAAGTGTGTGTGTGTGTGTGATTAGGGTTATGAGGGGAAAACTCAGTCGCTTATATAGCCAGTAGGGACTAAACTTGCCAAATTAAAAACACTAAGGGGGCTGCGGTGTAAATTTTTTATATCTCGTTAGGAGATAACAGAGAAATAAAAACGGATGAAAACGTATAAAAACGGACGAAAACGGATAAAAAAACGAAGCTAAAGTCGAAAAGTTTAAATTATAAACGGTCGTTACAATAAAGGATCGACGATGCAACAACCGTTAACCAACAAGGGCTAAAGTGTAAATTATAACAGAATAAACTTAACACCCGTTAACAAAAGGACCATTCATGTTATTCTTTTGCCTCGAGAGGGACCATTCATGCAACTTTTAAGTTTGAGGGACTATAGGTGAAATTTTTGACAAACCACAGGGACCATTTATGTAATTTACTCTTTAGTAAATTAAGCATACGGGGTCTCTATATTACATTTGTGTTGGCAGTTGGTAGATTTATAAGGCTTCAGTGCTCTGATCTCAGAATGAGAATCCCCTACGAGAACCTTCCATCCTGTGACAGGTATAATTAATGGCTCGACATTGGGACATTTTTTTATATTGGTACTATGATTGAAACTGATTTGGTGTCATTTACAGGTTGATTGTGATATACGAGGATATATATGCTGCTAGAGCTGAATGGGAGCTTGGATTCGAGGAGGTTCCGTATTGGACATTATTGAAAATATACAGGTCACCACACATGGTGCTAGAGTACACCAACCCTGATAACTTGTTAGGAAGTTGAAGTCAAAGATACTAGGTTGCTTATACGGGGAAAAGAGTGGCTAACTGTAGAACTGCTAACGTTAGGGTAAATCCCGAGCTTCATTTTTTTCTGGTCGAAAAGAGTTGTAGACAAAGCTTGTAACAATCCATCATTAATCTTGTAACATGTTTGTGTATATAGCACTTCACAGAAATATTGAATTGAGTTATTTTTTGTAACATATACTGCCATATTGATACAGAACAAATTTGTATTTTTAGACATATTGACATACCATAATACATCGATACTTTGTGATGGAAGAACTAGTCATTCATTGCAAAAATACTAGCAGATTTTAAACTTGGAAAGTATGGTTAGTGTGCATGAGTTGATCCAAACTGACAACACAATCAAGTCTGTTAACTCCATGTACATGTGCATAAGTCGGTCTAAACTGTGCCAGTTTTTGGTTTTCCACAAATAACTATACTTACAAATTTACGAGAAGAAAACATTCAATCCACTTGCTGGAAGATGCATCAAGAGATAATAACTGCGCTGAACCAACTTTGGTTCTTGGTTTAATCGTCTGATTGGTTTCAAGTCTAGTGACAGTCCAGATGATAATATATTATTTGTAGAAAATAAAAAGAGACATATAAATGCATAGAAACCTGTTTATTTGTATTCATGAAAGTACAATCGCAGGTTCATCAAAATCAACAGACTGCATACGAGATAACGTTTCCTGGTTTCTAGGAAGTCAACAACATCCACTTTATAAAGCGGAACATACATCATAATAAAAAGTCATATAAAAACTTAAAAACACATGGATAATACAACCCTCCGTAAAAAACCGACATCTAAACCTTTTTCTGTTTCTTGACACTACCACCGGGACTCTTTTTCACGATATGTTCAGGAATGGTGTCAGGCATTATCTTTGGGGATGTGAAGCAGAAATCAGTTGGTGAAATATCATCGTATTCGGATGTTCTTTGAGATAGGCTATGATTCCCGGAGTTGCTCGCACTTTGTGCCATCGAGTCACATATTGAACGTCCATTTTAGAGTAGTCTCCTCGTAACAATGATTCTCTTAAAACCTTTTGGGGTTTTGGGATGTTGGGTTTGTCCATGACCCAAGTTCGAGAAGAATAATACTCGATGTCGCAGGACTATCACGCATAATTCCTTCAAGTTTAGTGCAAACGAATGGATCACCATTTTGATTACTACGTACTCTTCAAATTCTTCTTCGCTTGGTATTGTCCTCCACTTGAAACAATCGTTGCATTGCACAAAGAACGTACTAATTGAACTCGAAGTGGGCCCTTGATTTCGCAAGAATTTAATCAAAAATTCCAACAGAATCAATATACTACATAATCAATAAAAACTATCCATAGTAAAAGCTAAGATTGTGTAATAAAATCTTAAAAATAACAAATGAGGCTACTGTGAACAAATTATCTTACTCTTTGCTTCATACGTAAACAGCGAAACATCAAGGACCAAACATGTTCGATAGATAGTTAATAACCGCTTGGCGGTTAAAGGTAGTTAAATAACGGCTAGATAGTTAATGGCGGTTACAAAATAGTTAGTTATGGCGGTTATAACTTCCAACCATTTGGAATTCTAAATAAACGCATACATGTAAACGATTTCATAGTTAGACAATATATACTTATTCATTTTCATATACTTTGCAATCTACATTTATATCGATCTAGTTTTGGGACAACAATTGGTATCAGAGCAAGTGGTTATACGCTTCGTTTGGATACCAAGATACTAACGAGAAGCCCAAGGGGAACACACTATAAACAATTTGTTTTCGGCAGGAACATTTTGCTTTGTTTTCTCTTTTCTTCCAAGAGAAACAAACACTTGAATAAGGATACGTAGAAGATAGTGCACAATCATTTACGTAGGAGGTTGCAAACGTTTACATCAAACGAAATTGGTGGGCAAAACTTTGTTGGTGACAACGAAGGGAGGGAAGGAAACTCTTGACGTAGTAAACGTGGAACAAGAGTGGAAAGGTACCAAGAAAATTTCTTATGTGTTGGTAGTTAACACGACACAGGCAAGGAAAGGACACTTTGTTTCGGTTATAGAACAAGTGGGAAGAAGACTTTGTGAAACCGGTTAGAACAAAACACAAAGTAGAAGAAAACGCGGGGAAACGTTGTTGTGGAGAGAAATATTGGAATGTATACGTAACAAGTAAAGAAGAGAAGAGCGCTCAGGAAATTGTTTGGAGAAGTGTCGGGACGACACAAGGGAACAACAACAACGAGGAAGATAAATTAGAAACAAACAAATTCTATTCTGTTTCGGTGAAGGTTACCAAGTTTGGAACCAAGTTTTTGTACGTAGGAAAGTTATTGGATTTCGGAGCAAAGGAAGAAATCAAGAACAACGTACAAGGAGGCAACGTGATTAGTGTGGTATAACAAGAAAGAAAATCAAGAAATTCTTTTGGTTCAAAGGAATAAAATTCGATAGGAGGACGTGGTTTTGTTTTTGGCTCGTTGGGAGGAAAAAGGAATTTGAAAAAAGGGCCGAGACATTTTTGGTCGATGGAAGGAAATTCGAAAAGAAAAAGGCCAAGGGCACTTTTGGTTTTGGTTCGAGACAGGAAGTCGAAAGAAATAAAGGAACTCGACACAAAACGTGGTGTATTAATTCGAAGTATACAAGTTCGAATACAAAAGAACCAAGGATACGAATTGGAAAGTGAAAAGACAACGAGGCAAGGAAAGCAAAGGAAACCAACTTGGGAATAACAACAAAACGTTGGTAAACGATATTACTAACGCCAGACAAAGGGAATACATTTGTGTTCATCACAACACCGAGGTCATAAGTTAAACATTTCTGGATTTCAATTATATTAGAATAGTATAAGATAGTTATTTTGTACTATTAGAAAATCCCGAAAACTATTTATTGATCCCGTATTATTAGGATTCCCTGAAGACTAGATATTCCCATATTAGTAGAGATACCATAAAAGGAAGGATAATTCCCATTAGATTAGAAAGTGAAGATAATAAGCACTTTTAAGATGGCCGGTGATGAAGCAACAAACACATCAACTACACCAAAACCCGTAACACCTATTGCACAATATCAATGCCCTAAGTTGAAAACCACAAACTACACAGTTTGGGCTATACAAATTAAGGTTATACTAGAGTCACATAGTTTATGGGAAGCAATAGAACCTAAGGAAGACACGCAAGTAGATGATAAGAAGGATAAGGCAACGACTGCCTTCCTATATCAAGCGTTGACCGAAGATGTGATTTTACAAGTAGCGGGTTGTAAAAAGGCCAAGGAATTATGGGATTCGTTAAAGAAAAGACACGTTGGAGAAGAGAAAGTACAACAAGCACGGTTACAATCATTGATGATTGGGTTTAACTCACTTCAGATGAAGGAAGATGAGACGGTGGATGCATTTACGGCTAAACTAAACGGCTACACCACGAAGGCAAAAGAATTAGGGAAAACTTTGGATAAATCACTTTTAGTACAAAAACTATTAGACTCCACACCAGATAGGTTCATTCAGATAGTAGCATCCATAGAACAGACAAGTGATCTAGACGATATCACTTTAGATGTGGTCACTGGAAAACTCAAGGCGTTTGAGGAAAGGATACAACTCCGGAAAGGAGGGCAAGTAGAAAGCCAGGAAAACTTATTATTCGCACATGGCGAACACTCAGAAAACAGAAAACGTTTTTATAAACGTGGAGGGAAATCAAATTTCTCACAAGGGAACTGGCAGAATAATAGAAATAGAAATAACTCACAAGGAGGGAACTCAAATCACAAAGGAAATTCGGATAAGAATAAAAGTGAGTGGGATTTGTGTAAAGTACGATGTTACAAGTGTCAGAAACTTGGACATCTTAAGAAAGATTGTAGAGGAACATCAGCAACTCATGAACAATCAAACCTTATCTTAGAGGACGATGAACCATCACTATTAATGACTATGCACGAAATTGAACACGAGGAAGTGTTGTTGAATGAAGGCCAAATTCAATCAGGAAAATATGCTACATCGGATACAAGCATATGGTATTTAGATAATGGTGCAAGTAACCATATGACGGGAATAAAGAGTCATTTTAGAGATATTGATGAAAGCGTAACAGGACGAGTACGTTTTGGAGATGGATCGTATGTACAGATAATGGGTAGAGGGTCTATATTGTTAGGTTGTAGAAACCAGAAGTAAGATAGTATCGGATGTATACTACATACCAAACCTCAAGAGCAACATACTAAGTCTAGGACAACTTACGGAGATAGGTTGTAAGGTCATTATGGACGGAAACAAGTTGACTTTGTATGATAAGAGCAAGAAGTTGTTAATGAAGATTGAAAGATCTAAGAATCGAATTTACAGTATTCAACTACTGATAGAAGCACCTATATGCCTCTTGGCAAATGTAGATAACCAAGCATGATTATGGCATGCTAGATTAGGTCATCTGAACTTTGACGATATCAACAAGATGACTAGCAAGGGTCTAGTGGAAGGAATACCAAGAATAAATCATGCCGGACAGATTTGTGATGCATGTTTATTAGGAAAACATAGTAGAACCCCATTTCCAAATCAAGCTAAATTCATATCAAAGAACCCGTTGGACTTGGTATATGGAGACCTTTGCGGTCCTATAAGTCCAGCCACACACTCTGGCAAGAAACTCATTTTATTGTTAGTGGACGATTGTATACGCTTTATGTGGGCCTACTTTCGATGTTGAAAGATCATGCATTTAGTACTTTCAAGAAATTTAAACGGAAGATAGAAATGGAGATGAGAATGAAATTAAGGATGCTAAGAATGGATAGAGGTGGTGAATTTACATCAAATGAATTCACAAAGTACTGTAAGGAAAATGGAATAGCACGACAGCTGATGAAAGACCTTACTCCCCACAACAAAATGGAGTAGTGGAAAGAAGAAATAGGACAGTGTTATCAACTACGAGGAGTATGATGAAAGCGATGAAGTTACCCTTGACTTTTTGGGCGTAAGTAGTTAAACATGCACTTTGCATACTCAACAGGGTACCTACGAGAGCCCCGTAGATAAAAATCTATATGAAGCACTCTACAATGTAAAACCGAACTGAAAACCTAAGAATATTCGGATGCACAATTATGCAAAGATAACGATACCTCACTTAAAGAAGTCGGACGACATAAGCATACCAATGATTTACTTACGAGTAGAGGAAGGATCAAAAGCATGTAGGTTATATGATCCAATAGCAAAGAAGAAACATGTTAGTAGGGACATAAAGTTTATGGAAACAAAACCGTAGGATTGGAATAAAGATGAAAAGGATACGAGTACACAAGAAACATTTTGGGCTAGTTTTGTGGTAGATGGAATTGACAATGAAAACTTTACACCACAACACATAAACGATGATAACACGTATCATGAACAGATTAGATTCATGATCCAGCTTCACCAATCACACCACCAACATACAATTACGACCCACACTCAAAAGAGGAAGAAGAGGCTACTACTAGTTCTGCAGAGAACTCAAGAGATAGATTTGATGATACACTAGTACGTGAATACATATATATGACCGAAATATATAAGTATGCACATAGAGTTGAACCACAAAGTTTACTATTTACGGAAGAAGAACCCCGTAACTATAAGGAAGCATCAACAGACGAGAAATGAATTGAGGCTATAGAGATTGAATTGGATTCAATCAACAAGAATAATACATGGACTCCTACAACATTGCCGTAAAATCAAGGCAATAGGACTCAAATGGGTTTACAAGACCAAGAGGATGCAAAAGGAAAGATCGTCAAATACAAAGCACGGTTAGTACCAAAAGGATATGTACAGAACAAGGAATAGAATTCGATGAAGTATTTGCACCAGTTGCTCGGATAGAGACAATACGGTTGATATTAGCATTAGCGAGATATCATGGTTGGCAAGTACATCACTTAGATGTAAAATCGACATTTTACATGGAGATTTGAAGGAAGAAGTCTACGTTACACAACCCAAGGATTTACTCAACAAGGAAATTAAGGAAAAGTCTATAAGCTTACTAAAGCTTTATATGGCTTAAGACAAGCACCAAGAGCTTAGAATGTGACGCTTGATCAAACTTTAAAGTATTTAGACTTTAAGAAGTGTAATCTCGAACAAGCGGTTTATACAAAGAGAAGCAAGAATTCTACACTTATAGTTGGAGTCTACGAGATGATTTGATAATCACAGCACTCCAAGGAAGGAAATAAAGCATTTAAATCCCGGATGAAAGACAAATTTGAAATGAGCGACTTAGGATTGTTAGTTTATTACCTTGGGATAGAAGTTACACGATGTGAGGATAGATTACAATCAAGCAAACAGTTATATTAACAAGATCTTGAAGGAAACAAGTATGACGGATAGTAATGATACGAAGATACCAATGGATCCCGGTACTAAGTTGGTCAAGGTGGAAGATGGAAACTCAGTTGACGCAACTTATTACGAAGCTTAATTGGAAGTCTCGTACTTACTACATACAAGACTAGATCTTAGTTACTCACGGACTACTCACAGATTCATGCAAGACCAAGGATCATCACCAAGGCGGTAAAGCAAGTAATCCGATATATCAAAGGAGCAAAGGAGCATGGCATAATATACAAGAAAGAAGGCGGCTGCAAGATTACAGGTTATTGCGACAGTAGTTATGGGATCAACACCGATCAAGGAAAAGGAACTACTAGGATAGTATTTTATTTCGGAGAGTCACCCATTACCTGGTGTACTCAAAAGCAACCAACAGAGGCAATATCATCATGTGAATCAGAATTCATGGCGGCTACTGTAGCAGCATGTCAAGCTTTATGGATAAAACGACTGCTTAGTAAATTAACTTGATGGGAAGAGAAAAGGATAATGTTGAAGGTCGACAACGTTTCAAAGAATAGCACTCGTCAGAACCCGCTTTTCATGGAAGAAGCAAGCACATCGATATTCGCTACCATTTCATTCGTGAATGCATAGAGAATGGGCACATCAATGTGGAACACGTCAGCGGAGAACTACAAAGAGTAGATATTCTAACGAAGGCTCTAACAAGATTGAAGTTCATGACTATGCGACAAATGCTTGGAGTTCAAGACTTAGGACGAAGCAACGATCAAGATTAAGGAGGAGAATGTGTACAAGTTGCTGCGATTAGCGGCTTGTTTAGCTTAGTTACATATGTAGAGTCATATCGCCTATGTAACGGGCAGAGGGCATGGGATCTACGTCCATGTCAATTGTACTTCATTGAATTTTTGGATATATTTACCGGGGTTTTAAGGCCCTTTTACCCAAAAAAAAAAGAGGAGAATGTGTACAAATAATCTTACTCTTTGCTTCATACGTAAACAACGAAACATGAAGGACCAAACATGTTCGATAGATAGTTAATAACTGTTTGGTGGTTAAAGGTAGTTAAATAACCGCTAGGTAGTTAATGGAGGTTACAAAATAGTTAGTTATGGCGGTTGTAACTTCCTACCGTTTGGAATTCTATATAAACACATACATGTAAACGATTTCATAGTTAGACAATATATCCTTGATCATTTCATATACTTTTCAAACTACATATATCGATCTAGTTTTGGGACAACAGCTACAATGAGAGGTAGCATTTCTAGGATTAACTGTTTGAGATTCAAAGAAACTAAAATAAGCTCAGAAGACCATCATGAAGCATAACTTTACACGTTCTTCGCTAAATACACCACCATAACCTTTCTCCTAATGTGTAATTTTGTATCTTTTCCAATCTATCTTTAAGAGTTATAGACTTATAGTAATTTCTTCATATGTAGATAACTAAATAGAGTCACACTTTATAAACTAACTCGTATCGACTATCAACATTGACAATTAAGATAAAATCTTTAGCCACGAACAATTACGATGGTTAGGACCAGACCAAGAAACGGTATGTGATCCACGGATCTAAGGAAGTGCTTCATTATGAAATAATAATTTACATAAATACAAATCTACTTTAACTAAAGAAGTAAATTGATGGATCACACCATCAAGGATCTGTTATCTCTGTTCTATACACTTAAAAACATCCCTTTTTGAATGCATGGCCCACATCGCATTTGTTCTATAATCATGCGCAATATATCAAAATTAGCAATGGCTTACCATTGAAGATCTCTTGATGGCTATATGGAAGCTAGAAAATTACCTTAAAATCAATTGGCAAATACACAAAATCATAGTTACCATTGTGACTAATTGACCCCTCGTTTGAAACCAATATGAAACAATAGCATAGCATTTATAAAATTAGTGCATAAGTATGAATTTAATGCATCACATTTATAAAATATCATTTAAGCATTTTATCAAACATATAAAATCAGTGCATCACATTTATGAAATTTCATTTAGGTATTTTATTGTGTGCATTTTTTAAACACGTTTTTCATGTCTTATTTTTCTCAACTTTACTTCAAATAACTAATCTATACACTATATCATATCACAAAACTCTTAAAACCGAAACATCTATGAATACACTAATGATCACTGAATCAAAATTCATAAAGCAAAACCCTAACTAAAAAACATTAATGTGTGCAACATAACTTTTCACTTTTTAAGATTTCAATATGAATAGAATTCCATTAATATTAACTTGTTTATACGTGAAACAAAATCAAACAAATTTATTGCATAATTAATATAAGACTTTTAAACACATACCAAACAAACTTTATAATCAATTTGGATTTAATTTTGTTATGCAACAAATTCATACCAATTCATTAACATTAACACATGTATCAAAAGGGTACTTGTCAAGGGCTGAGGAACGGGTCAAACCCGACTCGACCTGAAATTCGAAAAAGGAAAAAACGTGAACCGAGAACCGAACCTAAAAATAACTATCGAAATCGAAAGCAAACCGAATAAAGTCAGTCATGTCAGGTCGGGTTAGTTTAGTTATTTCGAACCGAAAAATGTGTTTTGCCCGAAGTGAACTGAAGAGACAAAAGCCGAAATAATTATATAAAACCTAATAAGGTCGGTTCGGTGCGACCCGGTTTGATCGGTTTGGGTCATTTTCGGGTGATTTTGCTCACCCTACTTGTCACTTCGCATATCAAATGTGTATTTAATATATAAATTTACAACATATCGTACACTCATTATAACAACATACATGTTTTTTGAATGCCGTGTATTAAAAAGAACAAAAATCACCCTAGTGAAATACAGACAAGTGATCTTGCTAAGACTAGTTTAGTTCAATACAACCCAATTGAACACTCATTCTCTTTATGCATATTGTTAATCCTGGAAACACTAATATTGAAATGTCACGACATACAATTGATATAGTTTATACAATTTGAAAGAACTTTCTAGTTTCGTATCTTCCGCGTAACAAAAGTAGTACAAAAAGAGTTATTAAACATTATATGTTTATATGTATATATAAGTAGTTTATGAGCTTCAAGATTTTAGACAAAAGTGATGATATATATAGATGCATTTGAGTGAACAACAAAGACATGTTTAGATACATAAAAAGACAACAAACTAAAAAAGAATGAGGCAACTTAACAAAGAAATTGAAAATACAACTTGCATCTAGATCTATACATAAATCTTTCTAATGATATCTTAAAGCCAATCATCATGAAGTTTATTGCTTGTAACCTTCTACAAGGGAGCATTTGCTTGCTAAGCACATAAAAGCGCATCTAAAGTAGATTATCAATATTTTTCAAGAAATTTTTTTCAAATTTTTTTTCAGAAATTTCTACTTATCAATAAACTCAAGCTTTTTATCAATATTTTTCTTTTTCGTTGACAATTTCCTCCCTTTTTATTAAATTTATAAGGTTTTGTTTCTTAAGCATGGTCAATTGAAATATTAAAATTTGCTACAATTAGACTCACCTACATCTAAAATACCCTCAGTTTTTGTCATCAAGTCTTTTATGGTTTCATAAAACTACATTTTTTGTCATCATTTATGGTAAAATGATTTTATGAAACAATAAATGACTTGATGACAAAAATAGGCTATTTAAGAGCTTTAGTTATTATTATTTATTTAATTATTTATTTATTTATTTATTTTATTATTATCATCACTTTATTAGAAACTCAAAAGATTTACAAGAAATTAGTGGGGAGCCGCGATACACTTACAATTTTTGTCATCATTTAGGATTTTATAAAGTAATGTTATCAAATCATAAATGACTTGATGACAAAAATTGAGGCTATTTACTTTAAAAAAAAACTTGTTTTTTTTTTAAAAATATTTTTTAAAATGTATTTATTTAAAAAAAAAAAAAAAAAAACTTATTTTTTAAAAAATAATTTTATTTTTCTAAATAACAATTTTAAAAATATTTAAAAAATTATTTTAAAAAATTATTTTAAAAAATTATTTTAAAAATTATTTTAAAAAAATTATTTAAAAAAAATTATATCTTTTTTTTAAATTTATTTTTTAAAAACTTATGTACTTTCTTTAAAAATTATTTTAAAAAAATATTTTTTAAAAATGTTTTTATTTAAAAAAAAACTTGTTTTTTAAAAAAAATGTTTTTTAAAAATGTATTTATTTAAAAAAAATTATTTATTTTTAAAAAATAATTTGTTTACATATATATTTTTTTTAAAAACAAAATCCATTATTTAACAAAATTATAGTTGTAAAAAAAAAAATCCATTTCTCCAATTTCTCCACAAAAATAAGGGAAATGGAGCTAGCCAAATTACACTACCCAAGTCTTTCAATTTCTCTCCATTTCTCTTCCAAATTCTCCGCTTTTTCAATTCTCTGTGTACCAAACAAGAGAAATGGAACCATTTCCATTCTCTTGCCTCAATTCCCGCTACCAAACACACCCTAATAGAAGCTTTTGTCATTATTATTTATTATTATTATTATTATTATTATTATTATTATTATTATTAAAAATTACAATTTCTATCAGCATTTATGGTAAAGTAATTTTATAAAACCATAAATGACTTGATGACAAAATTGAGGTTATTTAATAGTTTTTGTCATCATTATTTATTATTATTATTATTATTATTATTATTGTTATAAAATTACAATTTTTGTCCGCATTTATGGTCAAGTGCATAAGTGAAACCATAAATGACTTGTTGACAAAAAATCATGCTATTTAAGAGCTTTTAGATGTAGAGAGTTTAATTGTAGCAAATTATAATATTTCAATTGAGCAAGCTTAAGAAATCAAACCCTATAAACTTTTAAAAAATAGAGGAAAATATTGACGAATAAGAAAGATATTAATAAAAAGCTCGAGTTGATTGATAAGCATATATTTCTTAAAAAAACTTGAGTTGATTGCTAATAAAACAGCTTTAGTTGATTGATGAGCAGAAACTTCTTGATAAAGAGCTTGAGTTGATTGATAAGAAGATCATAGAGCTTTTTGAAAGACGTAGGCAATTCGTGATAAAAAAAGAGAAGCGTGATGCATAAGTTGCCACTTTAGAAAAAGAATATGTTGAACTCCAAGCGAAAAGTGCATGAAACTGAAAGCGCTTTTTATGTGCTTAGCAAATGCTCCCTTATAGAAGGTTACAACCAATAAACTTCATGATCAACTGGCTTTAAGATATCATTAGAAGGATCAATATATAAATCTATATGCAAGTTTTTCAATTTCTTTGTTAAGTTGTCTCAATCTTGTTTGAATAATTTTTTTTATTTCTATTTTAGGTTAGGTTTTAAAAACTTATACGCATATCTTTCAAAAGCCATGGGTGTTATATATATCTTTTATATATACCCATGGCTTTAAGAGTTCTTTTTTTTTATTTTTATTTTTATTTTTTATTATTATTTTTTTAATTTTGGATTTAAGTGTAAAAAGACATTATATTTTCATTGGTTAATAAAATTTACAATCAAACATTAAACTTTGAAAAATGACTAATATTAAATCCAATTTTATGGACATAAGTATAAAATCCTCAATCTTCAAACCTTTTAGGAAATTTATACATTTAATAAATATCTCATGTACTTTAAACTTTTATGAAAAATAGCTATTATTATTGTTATTATTATTATTAAATTGATCGTAATAATATAAACTCAGAATTTAGGCGTTATAAATATCAAGTCAAGCACGGGTTATTGATTGTATCCAAGGGAATACTTATAACATATATAAACACTTATATTTTCTAAATTTGACTTATGTTACAATATCAAATTAAACTACTTAAAAATAACAATAAAAAATTAATCAAACTTTCAAACCAAAAAATATTGTTGAAATATTATTATTAGTTGTAATGATTGTCGAATCAATCCACGTTAAATAAATCGTATGCATACACAAGTTAAAAAACTTGAGATACGGCTAAACAAAGATAAAATTATTATAATACCAAAAGTATGTATATGCAACGGATTATAAATATCGAAATAAAAACATGACTTATATACACACGCCGGACATATATAGTTGAAATAAATTATTATTATTAGTTATAGTTTGAACCCTGTGTGTGCACATGTTATAGTTATTATCTGAACCCAATCCACGTTTAATAACTTGTGCATGCACAAGTTAAAAAATTAAAACAACACTAAACTTAAATTAAATTAATTATTATACAATAAATCAATATATGCATACAATAATAAAGTTCAAAATGAAAGCGTGGATTTATAAATATACACTAAACAAATACGACTTAAATGTAATCACTAGTCATACTTTTAGTCTAAACCGAGCACGTGCATGTGCATTAAAATTAGTATTATGCAAAAAACATGTCTTTAGATAACAAAATCATAAAATTTATTTTCTTTATCTCACGCCGATTAAAACACCAAAAGAGCGTTTGAACCCTTATATATAATGTGTTATCGGTTCTTGATGCAAAACTTATTTTAAATTCAATAAAAAAAAATTAATTATTGACTAAAACAAATTTGTATCGAGAGTAAAGCTTGAACTCGAATGAAAAAAATAAAACATAAGTGCAAAACCAAAAGGGATATTTTGACTACAATCTTTCACCAAAATTACACAAAAAGATTAAAGACCCACCAAAACGACTCAAAGACCCACAAATTATAGCACAAAATTGTATGGAGTTGGCTACACAAAATTGTAGCAAATTTACTTTATGTAAATTAAATGTAATGTATTGTATGATCTACATGAGTCATATAATATGAGATAATTTTTCTAAGTGTCATGTATCATAACGATAGTTGGGAGTACATGGTCACTAAAACACAGAATATACGTCGTCGCTAAAGGTGAAAATCGTAGTAGTGTCATGTACCAAAACGATAGTTGGGAGTACGAACGGTGGGTAAGTAAAGGTGATGGCCATCAAACAACGAAAAATGGAAGGTGCACCACCTTGTTGAGGAATGATGACGATCACCTTTACTATTTCCTCAATACTCACTCTCAACTGACCAAAAATGGTCGGCTTTGTTATATGAACCGGCATCATTAATCTACTTAGATGCAATATGGTTCATTGCAATTAAATGGTTCATGATGGTGATGCACTGTAACTAACAAAGCCGGTAGTCAAGTTGAGGATGGGAGCTAGGCACCTGAATGTGATGGAAATCGAAACGTATTCCCTATGGCCTATGCTAAAGATGATAATATCATGCACCAATACGATAGTTTGGTAACGAATGACTGAAACAGTTGTTGCAGAAGCCTGAAACTTCACTTATGGGCTATGAATGTGTAAATCAAGTTCATGTTACCAAGTAAGTATAAAAATGAAAATATAGCACTAATGATGCAGAAGAAAATAAATGCAGGTAAGTAATTATAAAACTAAAGCAAAACTAAGAGAAAAATTACAGAAAGATAACATAAACTAATAATGATGCAAAAGAAAATAAAAGGAAGGGATAGTGAATTACCTTTAGGGACATGTCGTCACACTCGAGCTCCCGAGGAGGAGAAATGAACTTTAAACTATACGATACCCTATTTAAGGCGCCGTGTTTGGATATTGAAGGCATGAGATACACCGTATTTATAAGCTCGGCTCTTGTAAAGTTACTTACATTAGTTCGATGTGGGATAAATTGATATCTCCGTGTTATAAAAAATGACTTACCATAAACTATATGTGATTTTTTCTCCATTTGCATCTCCTTATAAGTACCATTAGTACTACATACCTTGATTTTAATCAAGATAAACAATGGGTTCATAATTGTACTATGAGTTAGTGAATAAGCATCAATCGTACAATGGGTCATTTCTATACAATCATAACTCGTTAAATGTTATACTATTGCCTTCCCGGTATGGGTAGATATTCTCCTAAGCATTCTCCTAGGACCACAAAGTCTCTCTGAGTATAATCTAAACTTCACCTCACACATATTGTTCTCGAGGTGGGGAATGTGAAGATGTTTATGTTGTAGAATGCAAGTTGTTTGACAAAAATGGATAGGTGGTTGCTATACATAGTTAACCACGAGTGAACTTCAACAAACTTGGATACAAAGAAATATGCAGGATAAACATACATAAAGAAGATTTATACACACCGAGATCATGTCTTCATTCACCACCATCTACTGGATACAAATCTTAGAAAACCCTTGAATTTCTCCTGGTGCTTCTTTGGTCCCTGAAAAGACGAACCAAACAGAAGTGATAAATCAACAAAGCGCTAAGACTATATGTTCTCACAACACTTGCGGAAATTAAATAAAGTACAACAAAATTAAAAAAAAAAGGGCAAACAACAAAAGGATACAAGAGAACAGCAGCTTGGTCTCTTCACAATTCCACAATCTCCCCTTGCTGCTGAATAAAACACAGTACAAACATCAGATGCATATAGTTTTATACTTTTATATCAAACACGCTGACCTAAACATCAAATAACCGAAACTCACATACGAAATCCATAATTCACACATACTAAAAGAGTCATATGCATCTTGTTGGCTATCAGCCTCCTTAAACCCGGACTCCCACCCACGGTCACACCAATCAAAACAGCAAGATGGGTTTTCCAAAGGTTTGTATATTAAAAAGTAAAGCTGAATACAACTTTTACAAAGCAAACTACTACACTATTTATACTATTAGTAAACTAAATGTGACAACTGACCCGATCCATCACTCGATCCATCAAGATTATCCTACACATCTCCGGCTTGCACTTTTACTTTAGAGGAGGTGGAGTTGCAGAGACCGATAAACTCGACACTATAAGATCTCAACGAGAATCACACTTCAATCTTGATTATTCAAGCATTGGATGACCTTAGATATTCCATTTGATCCACTAATTCTTGCATATCCTCATCCCAATCACGCTGCTGACCATCTAAATCGTCAAGAAAATCATCGGGTGGTACCTCAGTCGGAAGATCGACATTCAGCAGTTCCTCCCATAAATTATCATGAGACTCATCTTCCACTAAACCAACATTGCTGCTTGATTCCTCTTCAAACGGGGCTGTAATGAACGGGTCGATATTCTCAGGTAAATTCTCAACACTTGGCGTCATTGTTAAACGTCTCTTACGCCCAATTTCTATATGTTTTTGCTCCTTGTTTGCATTCTTATCAATGTATTTCTGTAGGAACTTGGGGTTGCTAAACGCTTTTGCAAGGAATCCCATCATGTTTTGTTGTTTTCGATCTGTGGCTTTTAATCGGTTTTCGATTGCTATGAGTTGGTCTTGTGAATGTTGTTGTAGTTGCCTCAGTCTTACTATCTCCGCCATCAATACACTTCTTTCTCGTTTTAGTCCTTCAAGCTCTTCCTCAATCCCATATTGGCCTACTTGATACATGGATCATATTCTTGCTTCGTAGGACAGATTGTGCCACGTTCGCCTTCTTCTAATTGTTTTGAGCAAATGTCTTTGACCTCCCAGAAACCCTTCATTCGCAAATTCCCATCTGTCTGGATCCACTTTCTTGAAACCCTGCAAACAATTTGTATAAAATTTCATATTCAATAACCATTTAAAGCAATTAGATTGATAAATATAAAATCAAAACCAAAACAGCACAGACACTGCAACCAAAGAACACAGCTAGATGCATGTCATTTGGAAAACCAAAAGAGCTAAGATAACAAAGTACCAGAACTGATCAGTTAAAAGAATGTTTACATATATGTTAATTAGCATATACGTAAATTTAACAACTATTACGTAAATTAATAGTTGGTAAATTACGTATATAACCTTAAAACTACAACCTAAAAACTAATCCAATTAACAGAGGACACACTAAATATACTACTAGAAGGCTGTATCAAAAAATGGATTACATCATTTCAAACTGAAATTAACCTAATGAAGTAAACTCACACACACATTAACATATTATCATTTCAACCTAAAAAGTAAAAATTATATCATTTCAAGCTAAAACCAATTGGCACTATGAGTAGACCACCAAGCATATATATTACTCAATCTGTCCAAAATTAAATGTCTACTTCCTTATAAACACAGTTTAAAAAAAGGGAGACCATTTGAAAGCCTTTGATTGGTTGAAATGCGAAAGTGGGAGACTTATTTTGTAACAAACCAATATGAAAAGGTGGATATTTAATTTGAGACTACGACAACAGTCTACTAGTACTTGAACATTCAATCAAACACATACTAAGAACATAGTGTTACTTACTATGAACATAGTGTTACTTACACTGTGTTCTTGAGTTTTTTTAGCAAAGATTAGCCCACTTTTGAGAGGAAACACTTTACTTTAAAAGTCAACCAAATCACACTACTTTTTACTCCTTTTCATTTTCTTTTCCTCGTTAAGTGCTACTCAAGAACACAAGTCTCTTTTCATTTTCTTCATACTCGAGAACACAGCAAACATAACTGCCTTATAAAACAATAAGTTATAAGAGAGTAAAGTATACTTACATAAGTATTGAGCTGCCTTACAAAGCTGGAAAAATACTATGCTTAAAATACTTAGGCAACAAGCTAGTCGAAAACCAATACGAATCCCAGACAACAAAACTGTTCCTAGTCTTGCTCCACGACACAACCTCGTCACTTGTACACTAATTATGTTTATTTAAGCAGATAGCAGATACGAATTTTGGTTTGCTGCCACGATCCACTGAGATTCAGTCCTACATCGCTTAGATTCGTAAACTACGAAAAAGTTAAAAAGATGGAAAAAGAACTTACATAAGTATTGAGCTGCCTTACAAAGCTGGAAAAATTATTATGTTTAAAATACTTAGGCAACAAGCTAGTCGAAAACCGATACGAATCCCATACAACAAAACTGTTCCTAGTCTTGCTCCACGACACAACCTCGTCACTTGTCGGATCCTCAACCATGTCGAATATCTTTCTCAGAAATGGAGGTGGGCCCACTTCGTTTAAACCCTCCCTTGGCCTTGGTGATGACGAGGATGACGAGGATGAGATGAAGGTCACTTCTTCTTCCTTCACTGTCTGCATTTTTGTTTTTGTGTTTGTGTTTGGTTTTTTTTTTTTGTAAGAAATGAAGTGATGGAGTGGGGAGTGTATGTGTTTTTATAAGGTGTGGTGAGAGTGTGTGGAAGGTTCTAGAGAGGGATGGAAGTGGGAATGGGAGGGATGGGTCTTGGAATTTGGGTGTTTCAGTCGGGTTGGTCGGTTGGGTTAACGGGTCGTGTTCAAGTTCGGATCGAGCGCTAAAATTATATACCGAACCCGACTTTATTTGAACTCGGGTTAGTTGGTTCGGTTAAGTCGGGTTGGTCTCATTTACAAAATCATATAATTAAATTTCTAAAATAACACATGTATAAATGACACATTTTTTGATTGCATTTGTTTGTTACATATTTTGGGTCATTTCATATATATCCTCCAAAGATGAAATTGTATATATATCATTTGCACGCATAAAAATCATTGTACCATGTGCATCAAAACTTGTAAGAAGGATATATATGTAATTATTCACCTTTGGAGGATATATACGCACCTCCCATATTTTTTTTTGTTACAACTGCTTTTCTTGTTTATAAAATGGAAAGAAATGCACTCACGCCTAACCCGCTTATCTTTTTCTTTAAAAACATGAACTTCTATAACTGCTTATTCTGTCCAAATTAAGTTAATCAATATATAATTAGATTTTTATTTTTAAATAGGTCCGTTATTATGATATTTTTTTTCTTCACCCCTACAATATTCTATATATATGTGCACTATCAATACATTTCGCCCACAAAATTTAAAACTATATTTCACTATCAAATATAAGGTTTTAATTATATATGTAATGCATGCATATTCAACGTTCATATAAATATTCATATACATGCCTTTAAACATGTTTTAAAATAACATTAATTAGACTTTTAAAGAATACATTCAACAATTAAAATTAAATAAAATTTACAAAAGTTGAAAAAAAAAAAAAAAAAAAAAGCTCGAGTTAGTCCGGTTGACCCGAACCGAATAAGCAAAATTTTGAACCCGATACCCGACTTAGTTCAGACTCGGGTTAAATGGGTTGACCCGATTGACCCGAAGTTAGACTTTGGACCGAGTAACCCGACCACTATCTTTATGCGGGTTCGGTCGGGTCGGGATTTTGACACCCTACTTGAAAATGTACAGTATAAGTCGGTGGGTGGTACTGGATTATGGTGTGTCACTATGTAAGATATTTCTAGCAATATCTAAAAGTAGGATAAGAAAGGAAAATTCAACGAGTTGATGTTTTAAGAAAAAATTCATTTAACTCTCATTATAAAAGCAATCGGTATTATCGCTCAAGTACCAAGTGAAAGCTTAACATTTTCACGTTAAAGTTGCGTTATTCACACCACCTCCTGCATTAAATCCGCGTTAAACCCTTTACGTTAAAGCTTTAACGCTGTGTAAAGGTGATATTTTTTTTTTTTGAGTTAAGCTTTAACTTTCACACCGTGCGGTAAGTTAAGCTTTAACGCAGCTTTTTGTTTAATTATGATAAAAGTGGGGCCCAAAATGTTGAGTTAATGTTGAGTTATGATAAGGGATATTTTTTCTTTTAGTTAAGATGAAAAGGTTAAAGTTGATGTGACGCTGGCGTGGCACTGAGTGAAACTCTAACCGGAGGTGATGACACCTTGTGCTCTAAGAAGGTGTTACAAGTCATTTGTTTTACGTTAGAGTAAAAAGTGTTATCATTCAAGAAATTTTACTTATAACTCGGAACTTGTTACGTAAACCAAAAATTTTAAAAGTTGGCGTTGTAAAACATCTCATAATTCACATATAACTCAATAAAAAGAAAAGTATGACGTGGGTTGGCTGAGACGATACCAACTTCAATCACCTCTGAATTACGTATGGGATCTCTGGAGAGATTTGGTGGATAAGAGGTCAAGTGTTCGAGTCTCGGCTCGTGCTCACTACAGTTGATGCCCACTAGGTCAGGAGAGATGACAGAGCTATTCCTTGTGAAGTGGATAATGACTGATGCCAAAAGATACCCGAAATTAAGGTGTTCCAGCCAATTTACACCTTTTGATGGATGACACGAAAAGGGGTGCGGGATTGGCTTTATGGGACGACAGTTCTTAATTTGAACGATTACCCGATCTAATTAGACGTTAAAAAAATATTAGTGCCCAATACGGAAGGCTTTCTCCCGTGAATGTATTCTTGATTTTTAATGAATCCTAAATATTATCATTCTCCATTTCATAATGGAAACGTATGTGTAGAAGAAAGAGTATATTGATAAAGATATCTTTTTTCCAAAATCAAAAGAGCGATTAGGCTGATAAAATAAAGGATTTCTAATCATCTTGTTATCCTATAATGAAAACGAACATAAATACTTAAATTTAAATGGAAAAGAGAGGATAGAGAATCCGTTGATAAGTTTATCTGTATCCGAGGTATCTATTTGGTTTGTACTATAATACCTTGTTTTGACTGTATCGCACTATGTATCATTTATAACCCCAAAATCCTCTACCTTTCATTTAAATAGAATTTCAAATGCAGAAATTCCAAAGCTATTTAGGGCTAGATAGATCTCAATAACACTCTTTCTTATATCCACTTATCTTTCAGAGTATATTTATGTACTTGCTCATGATCATGGTTTAAATAGATATATTTTGTTGGAAAATACAAAGTTATGACAATAAATTCAACTTACTAATTGTGAAACGTTTAATCATTCGAATGTATCAATGTAATCATTTTATTCTTTACATTAATGATTCTAAACAATTGGGGCACAACAATAATTTTTATTCGCAAGTAATGTCGAGGTTTCTTCAATTATTCTAGAAATTCCATTGTCTCTGCGATTAATATCTTCCCTAGAAAAAAAAAAAAAGAAAGGGTTAGTTAAATTCGATAATTTACGATCAATTCATTCAATATTTTCTTTTTAGAGGACAACTTTTCACATTTAAATTATGTATTAGATATACTAATACCTTACCCAAATTTATCCGAAATCTTGGTTCGTGCTCTTCGCTATTGGATAAAAGATGCTTCCTCTTTCATTTATTAAGATTCTTTCTCCATGAGTGTCATAATTGGGATAGTCTTATTACTTCAAATTCAAAGAAAGTTAGTTCTTCTTTTCAAAAAGAAAAAAGATTATTCTTCTTCCTATATACTTTTCATGTATGTGAATCATGCCCGATCGATAAACTATTCATACCAAAAGGATTATATCCATTAATAAGTTGTGAAGAGTTTAACCATAAATAATCTCTTAACCACCCATCAAATAAGTGGAAGATTCATTAAACCGTGAAACATTACCCCGCATAATGTAATGTGCTTCCAATGCCAATAAAAAGTAACCCATCCAATGGTATTTAACATCCAAAAACGCCAAATAAAATGCGTCCCAAGCCGAAATATCACAAGTACCGCCCGGCCATCGCACGGAAAACTATAACCGAAATCCTTTTATCCGGCATTAACTTGGAACCACGTGCATCTAGCGCACCTTTACTAACATCAACGTAGTTGTATGTAAACCCAAAGCAATAGCATGATGAGCTAAAAGTCTCCAGGACCTATTGTTAAGAATAGTGAATTACTATTCTCATTAATAACATTTAACCAACCCGGCAACGAGATACTTCACCCGCATTGAATGCTTGGGCGTTCGTTGAAGATAAAGTATATCGAACCCATCGGATGCATCCGCTATGGTTATTTCGTATCCCCTTTTTTCGTAGGATTTTGCTTACTATACCGGATGATGTAGCATTATAACTCAGTATTGTTACTCTTGCTCCCATCGGGATAAATTTAGCCCTTCCTCTGTGCTTTCGCCACGATATAGGATATTTTAAGAAGTGAATGTCTTTCATAGTAGCGGGGTCGGGAAAGAATAGGAAAGGTGATTTCACTATATTTCGACCGTGAATGTGGCCTATGACAAGAATATTTTTTGGTTGGGCGATAACTTTGAAAAGACAGATTGCCCATCTTTTCTTTTTATCTCGGGAAATACGATCGGGAGGGCTACTTCTATCTATCGAATTAAAAGACCCGCCACAAGCTATAAGATAAGATACAACTGTTGTACTACTTTCTCGGTAAGAAAGAGCTTCCGTAAGAACGGAAGACTCTTGTATGTACGGTAACCCTATCTTCCGCTCATGGTGGATGTTGCACATAAAGGCCGATGAAGCAACCTTTTCTTAGCGCTTTTCAAGCGCTTAGCTTCTAGAAAAGGCGGCAAGGCCATAAAGTAAGTGAAGTTGCAAGCCTAAGCCAAGAAGGTACGAACGAAGTGACGGGCCCTTTTAGAGATAGGGGGCGGCTTTCTTGTGTTAGTCATTGCGAACATCTCTCCTCTTCTCTTAACGCTAGCCTAATGAATTGAATATGAGAATAGTAATTCACTATTCTTAACAATAGGTCCTGGAGACTTTTTAGTTCATCATGCTATTGCTCTTGGTTTACATACAACTACGTTGATTTTAGTAAAAGGTGCGCTAGATGCACGTGGTTCCAAGTTAATGCCGGATAAAAGGATTTTGGTTATAGTTTTCCGTGCGATGGCCTGTGACGAGGCGGTACTTGTGATATTTCGCTTGGGACGATTTTATTTGGCGACTTTTGATGTTAAATACCATTGCATGGGTTACTTTTATTGGCATTGAAGCACATTACATTATGACAGGTAATGTTTCACGCTTTAATGAATCTTCCACTTATTTGATGGGTGATTAAGAGATTATTTATGGTTAAACTCTTCACAACTTATTAATGGATATAATCCTTTTGATATGAATAGTTTATCAATCTGGCATGGATGTTTTTATTTGGACATCTTCGCGTGTTTTCTCTTTGTATTCATATTCATTTATATTATAGGTTTGTACATTCTATTCCAAATTTTTTATGAAGTTTGATTTCCAATTCAATTTCAAACCAAAATATATATAAATTGAATTTTTGCTTATTTATTACTTTGATTTCATAAATAAAAAAGAAATAATATGCTCTTTTTTATGTTGAGGTAAAAATATAGATAATGCTAGATAGATATATAGTAGAGGGGCGGATGTAGCCAAGTGGATCAAGGCAGTGGATTGTGAATCCACCATGCGCGGGTTCAATTCCCGTCGTTCGCCCAAATGAAATTTTTTTTTTAATAAATTATTCGCTACAAAAGGATTTTTTTTAGTGAACGTGTCACAGCTTCCTCCTATTTTTTTTTGTAAAGACGAAGAAAGAAATTCTATTTTCTCTCGCTATTTACTACGGCGACGAAGAATCAAATTATCACTATATAATAGTCATTCTAATCCCCCAAAAATGGATCTAATTGCACTTCACGCTCCAAATTTTTATTGTTTTGATGATTCAATAATCTTTAGGTAGGTAAACAGAGGATATCTTGATTAAGGAGAAACGGAAAATCCCATATGACCCACTATATCCGACAAGTCGCACTATATGTCAACCCAAGATGCATCTTCCTCTCGTGACTTGAAAAGGTACTTTTGGAACACCAATAGGCATTAAATGAAAGAAAAAGAACTAAGTACTATATTTTACTTTGTATTTATTTTTTTAGAAAAAAAGACTATTAAAACTAATAAAAAGACTTCAAATCATCGAATATATTGAATATATAAAAATTCTTAGTAATAGCTAATGCTACTCGTGATTTGGAATAGAGTAACTCTATCTAAAAACATGAAGCGACTCCATCTAAGAACTTTAATTTTCTATGTTATGTATGGCCGTGCCTAAGGCATATCGGTTGAAGTAGATTCTTCTTTTATCAATCAAAACCCCTTCCCAAATCTGACAAGCTTCTTCCAAAGCATACGGCTCGGATGTAGATGGTGATATCTATCTGAGATGGATCTTATATATATGGTATAATGAAGTACCACATGGGTGATTATTCTTAGTTAGTGATCCCGCTTAGTGAGTCCTTTCTTTCATGATGAACTGCTGGCCAGATCCTACATTTTGTCTCAGGACCCGTGGAGAAAAGGGCTCGGCGGAAGAGGATTGTACCGTGAGAGAAGCAAGGGTCAACCTCTTTCAAATATACAACATGGATTCGGCAAGGGCTCGAAAAACAAGTAATTTCTGCTGGTTGTTATCCTTTTTAGGTTCATTAGGATTCTTGTTGGTTGGAACCTCGAGTTATCTTGGTAGAAATTTGATATCTTTATTTCCGCCTCAGAAATCGTTTTTTTCCACAAGGAATTGTGATGTCTTTCTATGGGATCGCGGTCTTTTATTAGCTCTTATTTGTGGTGCACAATTTCGTGGAATGTAGGTAGTGGTTATGATCGATTTGATAGACCCAGCAATGAGGCGAGATGACTAAGTGACATATGGAATATGGCGACGACAACAAAGATGTCGTAGAAGGAGATAACAAGTGGAGCCAACGACCCACTAAGACTAACGATCTACAACTACATCCCGAGCGGTCAAACGGGGCGTGAATGCGAGATGCTAGCGGAATGATCGGTAGGACAAAGGCTAGGGCTCCTTCCTTCCCACCGCAGCCAAATGCAATTTTGAAAAGCAAGCAGAGAAAAGCATCGTTGAGATAATACTTTTCATCCTAATCTCATCTACCAAAAAGGGCCCTCTTGATCACCTTAAGATTTTTTACGCTGAATTGGCATAATTATTACCGTGAGGATTGAGTCGCCAAAGAGATTATCCTCCTATAAAAAGAAAAAAAAAGAAAGAAAGAACAAATTCGAACCGCCTTTCCTTTGATAGTCGACAAGCTTGACTTATAGCGAATTCCATAGAATTGGGCCGCCGCCGGAATCAAAAGACTTTGTTGAAGATCCTTGTGGCTCGGATTCCTCCAATCCAACCTCGAAATACTAAATTGTACTTAAAAATAGCAATGATAAAGAAATAGTGGATTCCATCGTTTCTATGGTTACTTAAACGGTGAGGTCTTCTATACACCGAGCCTTTACTTCATTTAATCAATGTTATTGCTAACTTGTATAGTTCACATTCTTCTCTACCCATGAATTATCCAAGAATAGGTCTTTCACAACGAGAATTGAAATAGAAATTGAAAGAGTAAATATTCGCCATGAAAACTTTATTTTTGGATTGCTAAATTTAGGGTCAATCCAATACGATAAAGAGTAAAACAAAAGAAAGATTCATTTTAACATTCTAAATCTAAAATATAAGAAAAAAGTTATTTAATATATTTAGTTATCTATTATCAATACTATACAAACAAGATATAAAAATTAATAATATATTTGATCTAGATTAAATGAAATCCATGAGTCATGGATTACTTATTAAATACACTAGAGCAGTACCCGCGCTAGCCGGCGATGTCTAGTTTTTGGCAAAATTACGCGGCGAATGAATTTCTTCAAATATTGTATTAGTAGCGCTGAGAATCATTTTTAAGAACTGCTTTCTCGATGGCATGGTTGAATAGCGGCGTTAATGTAAAGCGTGGTATTGTTGTATGGTGGCGGCGACCAATATTTATCGATAAATAGCCTCTTTGTCACGCTATGTTTTATGGTTATGTTTTTCGGATGAAAATTAAAACTCTTTCTCGAGCCATGTGGTGTGTGCCCTTTTGCATGGTTGCACATAATCATTTAGCCGAGTGTCCGTGCTTAACGACAATGATGTGACAAAATTTTAGTGCAAGTGATTTTCTTTCAAGAATCAATTCATAGCATAAGTAAATCCTTTCGAAAAAATTATTTTATTATGGCATGGTTCTAGGTTCTCAGATTAGATTAAAGTTTCAATAGTTAATATTGAATGCTATAATAATAGGCACTTGTGTGCGAGCTTTTTAATTGTTAATGTTTAACGACAATTTAAATACAATGGTCGTTTATGTGTCTTTCTTATTTACAAAATATTTTTTTTTTCATGTAATGGATTTTTTTATAGGACAAACTATTTAATTTTTATCAACACATTATGTAAGTTTAATAATTTAAAATTTCAACTTTTAAAATTTCGAGATTTTAACTTTTCAAATTCAAAACAAAATTTGAAATCTCAAAGTTTAATTTTTCAAAAATTTAAAATTAAACTGAAATTTATTCAAAGAGTTCTAAATTTTCACCTTTTAAAATTTTGGCTAAGATTTTGTCGTTATCGCCAATTGCGATCTCAAATACAACTTCGGTTACTACCCGCCAAATTACAGTCGTGTCTCGGTGGTGGATTTTTCAAAATGTTAGAGGCTCGGTGTTGATTGTTTCGTTAATGGTGGCTATGGACAAACGAAACAACCAACAACAACCAAAACCCAAGACCGACTACCGAAACCACCTAAACATTCGAAAGATGGTCGCAAATTTTGGCGAGATGGTGACATGATGAGGTTAATGGTGGCCCGCCTACAGAAAAGCCGATGTCTAGTTGGGACCAAATTTTCACAATGAATAAGTTTTTTCAAATAACTTTACTTGTAGCGTTAGATAATCATTTTTGGTAGCATTGTTTTAAGTTGCAATGGTTTTGAGAACTATTTTTGGTCACCGAAAACCGTGATCTGGCGGAAAAGAGTTTCTAAAATCGTTTTGTACTAACCAATATTTTGTAGCGTTAGATAATTCGGTTTATGTATTGTAATGACCATATTCTTGCAACCCACTTTAACAATTAAATGTATTGATTAGTACAAAACGGTATAAAACCCACAAATAAACACGTATAAAAGACCAATCATATCTCACACTCTCTCTCAAAACGTAAATTGCCACTCTTGTGCTAAATAGCAATCAAGTCCACCAACTAAATCATCGTCACCGCTAACGCCATGTGTCGGCATCACCACCCTTAACATGGTATAGGTGGCCTTCGCCGCCAAAGTATAATCGAAAAACATTGCACGCCAAAAATTAGTTTGAGGCACCAGCAGACAACGCTGTACACTGCTAGTATAATTAAAAACAAAAGAGTTTCTAAAATCGATGGAATGAAATTGATAGCATAAACTTGTACCTTCGATTGATACTTACCTTGCTGACAAAGATTCGGGTCGTTCGACCTAAACAATCTTAAATGTGGTTTCTAAGGGATAATGTCTCAACCATAGCCCAAAAACTTGATGATCCATCATAGTACATTTTCGTAAAATGATCCAAAATTTGTTAATGTTACCTTTTTGTATTCAACTTTCAGTTTATGAATTATTTATTAAGATATAAGATATAACATTATGAATTATTCAATAATATGATTAAAACATCATTAAAGCAAGTAAATTAAATGAGTCATAGTTTCCTTATCAATGTTTCAACATATCAAATGCATAGCTACCTTGACTTTTTTTCAACATTCAAGTTTCAACATTTGACCATTTTTCCATTTTATATAGTGAAGATGTATATCTTAATTCAAATTATATTATATCTGAATTGAATTTTCACGTCTATATTTTTTTCATTTCACTTTCTTCATTTATAAATATATCCGGCTTCTTTTGCACAAATCATAACTTTATTTATATTTATAAATAGGGAGAATTGCATATATATCAACAAAAACTCAAATATTTGCAAATTTTTTTAAAATAAAAGTTTTAATATATAATATACAATGCAAATTAAACATATTTTAAATTGTATATGCAATATACAAATTTTAATGAGTATATATACGATCGCTTTTATAAATATTTTAAATACGACGACCACTTCATCCCATGTGTATATAGATAATAATATACTCATCAACATATCAAATGTTCATATTGGTCGAAACTTGTTTTATATAAAAGCTCTTTTTCTAGATTATTAAATATTAAATGCAAATGTGACATTAAGATATTTTGGTAGCATGTGACTTGACAGTGATGTAAGTTATCCATTAACTAGCTATACAGTGCAAGTATATAATTGGGCTGATGAACGTGTGGTGTTGTGACACATGGTTACAAGTTGAATCTTCGACAGTGATGTAAGTTATCCATTGTAAAACAAAAATAATCCTCGCTTTTAGGCTAGACGCAATCATACTCGAAATATCGGTTGGGCATCAAAATTTCGTCTCTTCAACCGATATTAACATCGGTCTTGTCGAATGCGTATGTTGGTTGGCACATCGGTTGCCTCGTCCTAATTTGCTATATCGAGTGCAAATTCACTCGATGTTAAATGCGTCCAAGTCCCAAGTTCCCAACCACATTTTGACCGTTTGGTCATTAAAAAAAAAAAAAAAAAACTTTTTAAACCAATTTACTGGCTCTATAAATACCAACTTCACCTCAAACACACTTAACACACAATTTCAAACACAATTCAACCTCAAAATATTTCTCAACACAAGATTTATTATGAACCCATCTCCCCATTCCGTTGAAGATATGCAGTGTCGTTCAAAATCAATGCCATAACGACGATGAGGCTCGAAAAACGCTATTATAAGCGTCATCGAATTGTTTGACCAGCGGCGGATAAGGAACATATGAGAGAAACTACGAGAGTTGCGATGACATTACGCGCGAACGAAAAGTCATGATTGCCAAATTTTTGAAAGATCAAGCCCGCAAAATCGCGAGATTGTCGACAAGTTGTGGCGGTGTGTTCAAAAGGTATCGGACAACGCCAACACCAAAATCAATTGGAGCTATCGGAGAACAAAACGATGGTGTAGGTCCATCAACTTCGACTACCAACTTCGAAGCCATGGGAACCTCTGCTAGACGAGGAAGATTTGGCTCGGCGGGATTTGCGTTCTCGTACTCCCTCGTATGACTTTGCATGAGAGGCGTTCAGATTAGATTTATGATTTACGATTTCAGATCGTATTTATATTTAATATATTATTTTTTTTATTTAGTATTGTAACATTTTAATTATTAATGAATTTTTATTTTATGTTAAAATATATATATATATATATATATATATATATATATGTGACGTATTTTGGATATTTCGGTCGTCCAAGTCACGGCCGAGTTACTCGTTCAAAAAGATATAGAAATAATATTTGTACTTTCTCTTAACATCGACATTATTTGGTATTTCTTGCACAAACTTTTTCAATAGATACACTAGAGAAATGTATATAAAAACTACTATTTTCGTATCCGAGTGAATGTTCACGTTTTGGTATATCTCAAATAAAATTTTATTTTGTATTTTAACTAATGAGAAAAGAGTTTAGTAGGTGTAAATGATATTTGATTGATGAAGATATGGGTGTTTAATCGCGTTGGATTCAAGTCAATTCAGGTCGGGTATACTTGAATCGGGTTCAAGTCAACCCCAATATGAGTAACATGGTTATAAAGTTGTCTATTTATACTAGTTTAAATAGATAATTATAACAATTATATTAAAAAAAAAAAAAAAAAAAAAAAAACCTTTATTCGGGTCAAACAGGTAGACCCAAACACGGCTCAGCCAAAAATATCTAACCCAATACCCCGACCCTATTTAGCATATGCATTATTCAGGTTGACCTGAGTATGATTATTGATTAGAGTAACCCGATCTGAATAGTTTTAGTTAGGTTCGGATCAAGTCAGCCTTTTTAACTTCTCTAGATGAAGAGTGTAGTTAATGAGATTTCGCAAGATTTTGTGCATTTTGAAAATAGACACTTATTATGAGACAGTATTAACAATTGTTCAGTTTAACAAAAATCTCTTAATTTTGCCCAAGTTCAAAGATTTTTAGTTGCATTTCTTATGCAGGTCATCGTACTAAATACAATTGTGACTATAGATCTTTATCAAACATTGACCAACAAGATGTGCGTTGGTGGCAGGAACTATGCAAGATTCTCTGTATCAGCTATACAGGCAAATCATGTTGTATCAACTAGACATTGCCGCTAAAAAATTAACTAGCTAAGTAGCTAGACGTCTTTGTCTGTCTAAAAACTTCTATCCTTAACAATCTTTGGTGCAACAACTAGACCACGTACGACAAGTTCTGGATTACAATCGTAAAGGGGGAAGTACGTGTGCTAATAAATATACTTGTGCACCAATGCTGTGACAATTGGCAAATTTAGGGAGTCTATTTTAGGTAACCGCATTACGTTAAACTAAACCGAGTTTTGCCTTTATCACTATTTTTATAAACCATGACTTGATTTTAGATCGACTATTGGTTTTTATGATTTATTTCATTACTGATTGAGTTATCGTATGAGTTTTAACTCTATTTGGTAGGCACTATTCGATTCGGCGCTAGAAAAACCTAAAACGAGAAAGATTGTATCTTTAGACCGAACTCGAAAATTGACAAATAAATAGTCAAAACTCGTGGAAAACGTAAATAACGATGTTAGAAAGTTGAATGAACGTTGTGGGACACTCGAGGACAATTTATGAGCTCGGAATGGGTAAACGGATAGTTACGAAAAATTACAACTTCAATTTCATTTTCGCTATGGCGGTGCCCTCCATATTTATTTATTTTGAGTCCCTAGTGTCCATGTATAAAAGGAACCATCCACCCTCACTTCCACCTTTTATTTCTCTCTAAAACACACACACACTAACAATTTCTCTCTAACCTCTCTAAACAAACCCTAGCCACCCCCCATTAATATCCGCCCACCACGACCGAATTCCGGCGAGTGAGAACACACCTCCACCACCATCTTGAAACTCTCTTTCTCCTCTTTCCAACCATATATAACACGCCCCATTTGGACCTCCATAACACCTTCAAATCTTTGAATCAAGATTCGTACTTTTAGGGTTTCAAAGGGCTTTTGCAATTGGTGATTAGATAAGGTAAATGGAACATGTTTTGAGCTTGTTTAGGCAATAATAACCCACGAATTTGTAATTAGGGTTTCGAACTAATCATTATAATTGGGGCTTTTGGTTTAAACATGAAATTAAAGCTAATTAGTGACTAAATAAACATATAGATAGTGTTTGGTAAGCATGTGGTGTATCAAATTGATGGGTTTGTGCATTTAGGGTTTAGTTGCATGTTTTTGATTAAGAATAGTTGATGGGTTTTGTGTTTGGCTAGTGTTCGAGCTTGAATGATTTGATTTGGATGTTGTGGAATTGATTTGGTTGGGTTTGGTGATGAGTTATGGGACGTACGAACCACCATGGTCACGTACGTGACCCATGGCTTGGTGTACGTGACCCACTTGGGTCATGGGTCCGAGTCGGGTCGATTTGGTAGCTTGTTGGTTGGTATTGTTGATGTTTGGGTGAGACGTGTGGAGCCGAAAAGCTTCTAGAGCTTGTTTGGTTCACGTGATCTTGACCGCGACCGTGTCATGACAATTAGGGTCATTACATTGGTTTTGAGTATGTTTGGTTGATTGATTGGTTGGCGAGATTGTTTTGAGTTGGTTTGGGATTGAATTATGATATTATGACATTTAATTTGGACTTGATATATATATGTTGACTTTGAGCTACGCGTCGTTACTTTGACTTTTTAGTCAATAGTTGACTCGACAAAGCCGTAATATGGACTTTAGTATAATTTGGACTATTGATTGATTAAAAGCCGAGAAGTTATGACTCGTGCTTGTGGACTCAAACGAATAACGATGTGAGATTAATATTGATAATTGACGAAATATATATTTATGTGTGAAAATGCTAATAAACTATGAAATATAATAATAAATGGGTTTTTGTACCAAAAACAACGATAACAAGAATTATCTTGTTATTTACTATTTTAACTTGAAACTAACGACTAAAAATGGAATTGTTTTCTAATAAATAACAAATAATGTTTCGAGTACGCTTATCAATAAATGTCAATTGTGGACATTTAATACTTGTTTAAGTATTTAATCGCTTACGCTGTGTGCATGTGTTACGGATAACCTAACATTAATAGAATTGATCCACGTGGGTAGCGGACTTATTAGGTTGACAAATCTAATAAGAACCCGCTAGGCACGCTGGATAACCTTATTAATGGGTGACTTATCCTTATGACTCGTTAGATGCGACCGGTTTATGGAATAATAAGCGATACGAATGAATAATTGAGTTTATCGAGTTGACTAATTCGATAAGGTCTACCGCTTATTCCAAAACTTATTGGACTATAGAGCTTATCGCTTAGACGCCTCATTGTGTCGCATTGAGTCACATATTGTGGTTAATTGAGTTGCATATTGTGTTGCGGAGCATAACATATGGGTTGTTTGAGTGCATTCATGGCATCATATTGTGTCGATACACCCACATGAGGAATACCAAACACTAGGATTAAATAGTGAAACAAGACATTTTTGGAAATAACGAAATAGAATACATTGGGGTAGATAACATGGATTTTGAGGAATGTATATAATAAGTTTGGTCTACATTAATAGGTTGTGCCGAGTCGATAGTTGCCGTGCCGTGATACCATTATCTTCTGCTAGTGTTTATTTGTGCGTTGATTGCTTGAGGTGAGTTTCATAGCCCCACTTTTATCTACGCTTTTAACTACGCTTTGAACTACTTTGGGGTGAGAATCATGCTACCGCTTTTGGACCGTGAAAACTATTTGGATTTGCTTATATGCTTGATCGCTTAGATAGATGTGCGGTAGTTGTTGCCTTAGACTAGGGTAGCAATCCTAATTGCTATAATCGCTGCCTAGCTAAGAATAGACTTCTACCTCGACCTAGTCCGGGTTGGCAATTGCTCTAGATTTTGCCACGATCTTTCGGACTAGAGTCATTGGGCCCGAGTAGTCCCCGGATGTGGGACATGTGTTTTTGGTGGTGATCCGGTAGGATCGGTATTTATCTATCTTAGGTCTTGCATAGCAAATCAACTACTATTGGTCCATTATGATTTTGTTGAACTTAAACCTATGAACTCACCAAAGAAGTCGACCTTTTAGCATGATTTCTCGTAATCGAGAGATGTTTGGATTACTTGACGGTGGAAGCTTGGCAAGAAGGCGGGTTCAAGGATCATTTCGACTGATAAACTATGGGGACCTATTTGATCAAACCATGTTTTGGGCCTAATAATTATACTTGGATTAAATGTTTTGAATACTTAAATTTGGGATTGGTTTGAATGTTAAATGACTATCTTTTGCTATACTTATGTGTGATACCAATCCAAAAGTAACGCCGAAAACTTGATTAAGTCTTTCATTGCATCGAGATTTAGGGTGTTACAGATTGGTATCGAGCTTAAGGTTATAGAAATTAGGTATTTTATAAACCCTAAACTATAACCACTTTTGAGAAAATTGATCCTCGACCGACGACGCCCGCTTGCCGGTCGAAGCTTCTTATTTGATTATGGTATGAACTGGGATTTGAATTATGAGGTGATATGTTAAGGGATATTGTGAACTGATTATGAAAACGTTATGATTTGGAGATATGATTATTGACTTTGGAAATGAGATACGATTATTGGTTTTGGAAAATGAGATGTGATTATCGAGATATTACGGAAATTGATTTGAGTAAACGATATATTGTGATTTTGGAAACTTTGAATTCGATTGGTTTGATATGGGATTATGTGATGGAACGGAACTTATGTGTTTTATTTAAAGGCATATTTTGAGTAATGCGATACCTACACTTTTAAAAGCTTTCATTATGTGATATATGTTTTGGGTTAAGTTGATGCGCTTATTAAAACTGATTGTTTCGAACACTTATACCTACCCTACACCATTGTCACAGACTATGCCTTCACTAGCTTTTGATGTGTCCGAGGAGGTCCTTGGCCGCTAGTTCGCCAAAGATTGACTCTCATGACGGCCAAGCAGGGTGATCCTTATGAGATTGCCGTCACACTAGTTCATCATCATCGATCGTCCTAGCTCATCTAGGCACTCACTTTACATCGTGTTTTAGCGAGCATGCACTCCTAGGCTTGCTTATAGCACCGCCCGCATGTACGTGAGACCACCATCATCACTATCCGCTTAGCGCCCCACTCTCCTCATCATCACCACCAAGATCATCATGTCTTGGGAGGCCTAGATCTCCTAGTGTACCACTTTAGGATTTACTCACAGAGACTCCGACTCATGGACTCTCCCATATGGATGAGGTTGAGGAGGAGCATGAGATTGAGGAGCAAGATGTAGATGAGGATGAGGATCCTCGTGAGGAGGATGATGAGGATATCCTGGAAGGGGTACTCCTCCATTGCAAAGTCCTCGCACATTCTCCAGACCGTGTTCTCCTTTGCCTTAGCCCGAGTCCCTAGACAGCCTTTTGGTTTTGATTCACCTCCACATTCACCGAGATAGGTATCCCATTAGGATCTGAGATTGCTTCAGAGCCCGAGGAGTATGGAGGTACGGGTCTGATCTAGAAGGAGATTATATCCCAGAATATTAGTCTCAGTAGGTTGTACAGATCGATTAGATGGAGCGACGAGGACTGGTGTAGAGGATTTGAGGATAGACTTGACTAGGGTAGAGAAGAAGTCGATGGCCTTGAGAGAAGGTCTGTCAGGGCTCTATGAGCAGTTTGGGGACCGACATACAGATTGCCTGACAGCCTTGCAGGCCGACCAGGCGCTTCAGCGCAAGGTCGACGGTTTTGTGAAGGAGGCCGTGAATCTTAGGAAGGATTGCGACTCTCAGCGTTTGGGGATTTTGTCACTATGGAGAGTGATGGATGATGTTTGGAAATCATTTAGGAGTGCTCGTAATCGTAGCTAGATCGTATTAGATTCATGGTTTTGTACCATCTTGAAACTAAGTAGTACTTGGTTCGAGATGTAGGATTATCCTAGTTGTCTTATTGGTATCGTCGTTAGGATCGTTTTTGATTTCTTCGTATCCTTCCATGTATTTCCACTTTTGAAACCTATGAGTTATGGTTATGGGAACATGCATCCTTTAGTTATGATGCGGTATCTGATTGTTTCACTTTGGTATAGCGTTGTCCTTGTTGACCTTGATTATGTATTCAGGCGTTATTGGGTGACCCTTGGAACCCAACTCTATTTTAGAGCGTGAATTGTGAACTTATGAAACTGTTCTTCTTGCCTCCAGAATGGTGGCCACAAGACGAAACTCGCTTAGGAACAACCGAGCAACTCCTGCTGTTGTTGTTACCCCTGGTCGTCGAGGTCGCCGTCCGGCCCTGACCACACCACATGTTGAGAACCCGAACACTGATAACCGCGCTGTAGAAAACCCGAATGTGAATGACCGTGCTGAGAATGGTCCTATTCCACAAAACCCTCCACCTGTGAACCAGCCCATATTGACTAGCTAGTGTCGCAGGGTGTCGCCGAATCGCTAATGAGGCTAATCTTTCTAACACCTCTAGTGGAACTCACGTCTTTGAATCGAAATCGAGGTTGTACCTACAAAGAGTTTCGATTCTGTGGTCCCATTGATTTTGGAGGAACCGAGGAGTAGTTTAACCGACTAGGTGGTTGGAGAAAACCGAATCATGTTTGCCGTGAGTAATCGTGACGAGGATTGTAAGGTTAAGTATGCAACATTTACCTTGAAGGATCGAGGCGTTGACCGTGGAACAACTACCACGCATCAAAGAGGGATTGATGTAGCTTATAGTATGACTTGGACTCGCTTTAAGGCTCTCCGATTAAGACTTCACCGTCCTAGGAATGAAGTTAAGAAGTTGAGAGTGAGTTCGGAACCATAAGGTTAAAGGTACCGACATGGCGACTTATACTGCTCGCTTCCAAGAGTTATCATTGCTTTGCCTTGAAATGGCTCACACCGAAGAACTTAAGATTGAAAGGTATACTGATGGATTACCTTTGGCTACTCGAAATGATGTCATCGTTGCCAAGCCAGCTAATTTGCAAGAGGTAATTGCTGTGGCTCAGCATTTGATGGACTCTTATGTGCTAGAAGTAGGAGACAAGAGTAAGGATGATAGGAGTGATAAGAGGAAGAGGAACGAAGTTGCAAAAGGGAATGGCAACAAACGGCAAGAGACAGCCAGAGTGTTTGCCATAGGAAATGGAAGTAGGAAAGATTATGAAGGTAGTAAGCTTGTGTGTGGTCGTTGTAACCGACACCACCATGGACTGTGCTCGAATGTGTGTAGGAAGTGCTCTAAGGTTGGACACATAAGCCAAAGATCAGATCTCGCCCACTTGCCGCAATTTCAAACCGCACAAGGAGCGGACCGGAAGGCTACCGTCACTAGTTTTGGATGTGGAAAGAAGGGACATTTAAGAATGAGTGCCGAGAGTTGTGGATGAGAGGAAATCCTGGTAACGTAGGAGGATTTGCTAACCGAGGTGTAGGAGGTAATGGCTTAAACCCTGTGAAATGCGAGGTTGTGGAAAACCAGGGAAACAATGGTGCTAGAAATCAGCAGAGCGATATGGGAACAGCGCGTGTTTACGTTATTGGGAAGGAAGCTGGTGAGGACCCTAACGTAGTTACGGGTACGTTCCTTCTCAATAATCGCTATGCTTCTATGCTGTTTGATACCGGTGCGGATATAAGTTTCATATCCACCAATTTTATGCCATTACTAGGAATCTCCCAAACACCTCTAGGGTTTAGTTACGACGTAGAATTAGCGAATGGTAATAGAGAGAAGATAGAAACGGTAGTCCGAGGTTGTACCTTAAGTTTCCTAGACCGCCCATTTAGTATAGACCTATTACCGGTTACCTTAGGAAGTTTTGACGTTATTATCGGAATGGATTGGTTGTCGAAGAACGGTGCACACATCATTTGTGATGAGAAGATTGTGTGTTTACCGTATGGCGGAAAAGTTCTGAGCATACAAGGAGATCGGAGCGATTGTGGAAGCCCTTCCCGGTTGAGCATCATATCTTGTATTAAGGCCCAGAAGTACATCGATAGAGGAGGTTGTCTTTTCTTGGCTCAAAATTCTGAAAAGAAAAGTGAGGAGAAGAGTGAAAGACACCTTAACGATGTACCCGTTGTTAGAGAATTTCCGGATGTGTCTCGACGATTCGCTGTGGATTCCACCGTCCGACAAGTGGAATTCCAAATATAGTTGATACCAAAGCGCACCCGTAGCCTGTGCACCATATCGACTTGCTCCAAGAGAATTGGAGGAACTGTCTAAACAGCTAGCGAGTTGTCGAGAAGGGATTCATTCGACCAAGTTCGGCCACCGTGGGGAGCACCAAAGTGTTGTTTGTGAAGAAGAAGGATGGATCGTTTCGGATGTGTATTGATTATAGGAGTTGAATAAGTTGACAGGTGAAGAACCGATATCCGTTACCTAGAATAGATGATCTATTCGACCAACCCAAGGAGCTAGTGTCTTTTCTAAGATCGATTACGATATGGTTATCACCAAACTTAGAGTTCAAGAGGAGGATATCCCTAAGATCGCGTTTAGAACTCGTTATGGACACTATGAATTCCAAGTGATGTCGTTTGGTTTGACCAACGCACCAACAGTTTTCATAGATCTCATGAACCGAGTGTGTAAGCCATACCTGGATAAGTTTGTGATAGTATTCATAGACGACATCTTGATATATCTAAGAGTAGTGAGGAGCACGAAGAGCATTTGAGGCTCATTTTAGGATTGCTGAGAAAGGATAAGCTATATGCCAAATTCTCTAAGTGTGAATTTTGGATTCCGTCCGCAATTCTTAGGCCATGTGATAGATAGTCGAGGTGTTCATGCCGACCCATCTAAGATTAAGGCCATTAAGGAATGGGCACTCTAAAGAACCCATCGTAAACCGACAATTTCTAGGGTTAGCAGAGGCTATTATAGGAGATTCATTGAGGATTTTCCAAGATAGCTAAGTCACGACCAAACTAACACGTAAGGATGTTAAGTATGAATGGGGAGAAAAGGAAGAAGAAAAATTCCATCAAGGAGAAGTTGTAGTGCACCCATCCTAGCTTTGCTCAAGGAAGCGAAGACTTTGTCGTGTCGCGACGCTCGCATAAAGGCTTAGGTGCTGCTTTGATGCAATGTGAGAAGGTTATTGCTTATGCATCCGTAAACTTAAGAAGCATGAGAAAAACTAGACCACCCATGACCTTGAGTTAGGTGTTGTAGTGTTTGCTCTTAGGATCCGAGACATTATCCGTATGGAACCAAGTGTGTAGTATTTACCGACCATAAGAGTTTGAAGCATATCTTAGATCGAAGGAACCGAACATGAGACAATGTCGTTGGTTGGAATTGCTTAGTGATTATGACCGTGAGATTCGTTATCATCCCGGTAAGGCTAACGTTGTGGCTGATGCACTTAGTCGTAAGGAGGACATTCCACCCCTACTCGTTCGATCCTTAGGGATGACCATCGTTTCGCCCTTACCGTCTCTAATTTTAGCCGCCCAAGTAGAGGCATTGACGGAAGAGAACCGTCCTTATGAGAATCTTCATGGAATGGTTGAAAGTGAAAACGGCTTCTTGAAGCATTCCGATGGAACATTATGCTTCAAAGACAAAAGCTGGATACCATTTCATGGTGGAATCCGTGAGTTGATTATGCACGAGTCGCATAAATCAAAATACTCTATTCATCCCGAGCCGATAAGATGTATCGTGATCTTAAGAAACTTTATTGGTGGCCTAATATGACCGCCGATATAGCTCAAGATGTCAAGAGGTGCCCGACTTGTTCTAAAGTTAAGGCGAACATCGAAACCATCGTGACTTTTAGTTCAACCCGAACTCCGGAATGGAAATGGGAGCGAATAACCATGGACTTTATCACTAAATTACTAAGAACAGCTTAGCGGCAATGACGCTTATCTGGGTAATCGTTGATCGCTTAACTAAGTCTCGCTCACTTTAGCTATTAGTGAAACCGATAGTCTTGATAAGCTTGCTCGATTGTATCTTAAGGAGGTAGTATCGCATCATGGAGTACCGATATCTATCATTTCCGATAGGGATAGTCGTTTTACATCCCACTTTTGGAAGTCGTTACAGATAGCGTTAGGAACGAATTTGGATATGAGTACTGCTTACCATCCACAGACCGATGGTCAAAGCGAGAGAACCATTCAGACTTTAGAGGACATGCTTAGAGCATGTATTATTGATTTCGGTAAAGGTCGGAGAGACACCTCCTTTGGCCGAATTCTCTTACAACAATAGTTATCACTTTAGCATTAAGGCCGCCTCATTTGAGGCAATCAGATGGCCGAAATGTCATTCTCTGCTTGTTGGGTGAAGTTGGCAAGAGTCACCACGGTCCCGAACTTGTCTTAGAAACCACCGGAAGATAGTCTGATTCGTAATTGGTTGCAAACCGCCGTGATAGACAAAGAGTTATGCCAATAAGAGACGTAAACCTTTAGAATTTCATGTTGGAGATCGTGTTATGTTGAAAGTTTCTCCTTGGAAAGGAGTGGTTCATTTTGAGAAACGTGGAAAACTCAATCCCCGATATATTGGTCCCTTTCCAATCCTGGAAAGAGTCGGACCGGTAGCATACCGCCTGGAGCTACCATCAGAACTGAGTAGTGTACACAATGTCTTTCATGTTAGCAATCTTAAGAAATGTCTTTCGGAGGATAACATAGTGGTGCCTTTAAAAGATATTCGTATTGATGAGAAATTGAATTTTGTTGAGGAACTGATTGAGATTATGGACCGCGAGATTAAAAGGCTGAAGAATAGCCATATTTCGATTGTTAAAGTTCGTTGGAACTCCCAGCATGGACCGGAGTTCACATGGGAACGTGAGGACGTTTTCCGTAGGAAGTATCCAAAACTTTTCATGACATCAAGCAACTCAGGGTGAAACCCGGGACAAGTTTCTACTGAGGCTAGGAGACCGTGACAATTGGCAAATTTAGGGAGTCTATTTTAGGTAACCGCATTACGTTAAATTAAAGAGTTTTGCCTTTATCACTATTTTTATAAATCATGACTTGATTTTATATCGTCTATTGGTTTTTATGATTTATTTCATTATTGAATGAGTTATCGTATGGGTTTTAACTCTATTTGGTAGGCACTATTCGATTCGGCGCTAGAAAAACCTAAAACAAGAAAGATTGTATCTTTTAGACCGTAACTTGAAAATCGACAAATAAATAGTCAAAACTCGTGGAAAAACGTAAATAACGATGTTAGAAAGTTGAATGAACGTTGTGGGACACTCGAGGGACAATTTATGAGCTCGGGAATGTGTAAACGAGATACTTACGAAAAATTACAACTCCGATCCGCCATTTTATGCTATGGTCGGCGCCCCCCCCCCTCTATATTTATTTATTTTTGAGTCCCTAGTGTCCATGTATAAAAGGGACCATCCACCCTCACTTCCAACTTTTATTTCTCTCTCTAAAACACACACACTAACCATTTCTCTCTCTAACCTCTCTCTAAAACAAACCCTAGCCGGCCCTCATTAATATCCGGCCACTATTCCGGCCACCACGGCCGAATTCCGACGAGTGAGCACACACCTCCACCACCATCTTGAAGCTCTCTTTCTCCTCTTTCCAACCATATATAACACGCCCCATTTGGACCTCCATACCACCTTCAAATCTTTGAATCAACATTCGTACTTTTAGGGTTTCAAAGGGCTTTTGCAATTGGTGATTAGATAAGGTAAATGAAACATGTTTTGAGCTTGTTTGGGCAATAATAACCCACAAATGGGTAATTAGGGTTTCGACCTAATCATAATAATTGGGGCTTTTGGTTTAAACATGAAATTAAAGCTAATTAGTGACTAAATAAACATGTAGATAGTGTTTGGTAAGCATGTGGTGTATCAAATTGAAGGGTTTGTGCATTTGGGGTTTAGTTGCATGTTTTTTTATTAAGAATAGTTGATGGGTTTTCTGTTAGGTTAGTGTTTGGAGCTTGAATGATTGGATTTGGATGTCGTGGAATTGATTTGGTTGGGTTTGGTGATGAGTTATGGGACGTACGAACCACCATGGTCACATACGTGACCCATGGGTTGGTGTACGTGACCCACTTGGGTCATGGGTCCGATTCAGGTCGATTTGGTAGCTTGTTGGTTGGTATTGTTGATGTTTGGGTGAGACGCGTGGAGCCGAAAAGCTTCTAGAGCTTGTTTGGTTCACGTGGTCTTGGACGCGACCGTGTCATGACCATTAGGGTCATAACATTGGTGTCGAGTATATTTGGTTGATTGATTGGTTGACGAGATTGTTTTGAGTTGGTTTGGGATTGAATTGCGATATTATGACATTTAATTTGGACTTGATATATATATATATTGTTGACTTTGAGCTACGTCGGCGTTACTTTGACTTTTTAGTCAATAGTTGACTCCGACAAAGCCGTAACATGGACTTTAGTATACTGTGGACTATTTATTGATTAAAAGCCGAGAAGTTATGACTCGTGCTTGTGGACTCGAAACGAATAACGATGTGAGATTAATATCGGAAATTGACGAAATATATATTTATGTGTGAAAAATGCTAATAAACTATGAAATATAAATAATAAATGGGTTTTTGTACCAAAAACAACGATAACAAGAATTATCTTGTTATTTACTTTTTAACGGAAACTAACGACTAAAAATGGAATTGTTTTCTAATAAATAAACAAATAATGTTTCGAGTACACGTTTATCAATAAATGTCAATTGTGGACATTCAATACTAGTTTAAGTATTTAATCGTTTACGTTGTGTGCATGGGTTACGGATAACCAAACATTAATAGAGTTGATCCACGTGGGTAGCGGACTTATTAGGTTGACGAATCTAATAAGAACCCGCTAGGCACATTGGATAACCTTATTAATGGGTGACTTATCCTTATGACTCATTCGGATGCGAGCAGTTTATGGAATAATAAGCGATACGAATGAATAATTGAGTTTATCGAGTTGACGAATTCAATAAGGTCTACTGTTTATTCCGAAACTTATTGGACTATGGAGCTTATCGCTTAGACGTCTCATTGTGTCACATTGAGTCACATATTGTGTTGAATTGAGTTGCATATTGTGTCGCGGAGCATAACATATGGGTTGTTTGAGTGCATTCATGGCATCATATTGAGTCGATACACCCACATGAGGAATACCAAACACTAGGATTAAATGGTGAAACGAGACATTTTTGGAAATAACGAAATGGAATACATTGGGGTAGATAACGTTGATTTTGAGGAATATATATATTAAGTTTGGTCTACAATTATCATCCGTTACACGTTGCTTCTTATCCGTTTGATCAAATTCAATCTGATATGTCTTTATCTGAAGAACCAGAAGCTATTCTGGAAAGACAAGAAAGAGTCATGAGAAATAAAGTTATTCCATTCAAGATTCTTTGAAGAATTATCCGAACGCGAGGCTACTTGGGACACCGAGGAGTCGATGCGAGCTAGTTATCCTCATTTCTTTGAATAGTTTGGTATGTTCTCATTTCGCTTTCCTTTTCGCTTTCATTTCGTTTCATTTCAATTTTCGAGGACTAAAATTTTTCTTTAGGGAAGAATTGTAAAACCCGAAAATCTAAAATCGATTAAAGACTAAAATACCCTTGGAACTAAAATTTATAAAATACGTAAAATATATTTATAACATTTAATGAAATTAAAAATTAACTTGTGAATAATTAAAAACCTAACTAAAAGATATTACGTGATCGATTTTGGTACGACGAAGATTTAACGTTTCGTAAATGATTTGGGTCGTGTTTCTTTTGTTTCGTGTGGATTAAGGCCGAAAGCCATATGGTGTGCGTTTGGGTTGTGATTCGGTTGGGCCAAACCGAAAACCCAATCCTTTTCCTAGTCTAACTCAAATACAACTACTATATATACAATACATAAATCACAAAAGTGAAACCCTAGTTTGTGTTGTTGCTTTTTTCTTTTCTTTTTGCTCTTTGCTCGACCGAACCTTAACAACCATAGGAGTCGAGATTTTTGCTCAACCAAGTCAAGGTATAACTTGTTCTCGTCTTTGTTTGATGTACCTTGCGCTAATATATTGTTGTATGTTGTGTTTTGGTCGTTTGTGTTTCTTTTCTTTTGTGTCGAGCCGAATAGGAACCAAACATAAGAAACCCTAATAATTAAACCTTACAAGTATTTAAGAGTGATGTATGTAATATGTAATATTGAATCGGGTAGTGGTTGTGTCGATTTAATGAAAGCCGAATCTATGAAACTTGAACCGAACCATTCATGATATTCGAATAAGGTGTAAACATGGTGACTTGAATAAGTAAAGTATGAAGATGAGCTAGGACTTGCGTTATAACTTGTTAATTGAAACCCTAATTTGAACCGAACCATATATGTGTTTTGAAAGTACATTAATTAAGTAAAGGTTATGTAAACGTAAACCCTAGTTTTGACATGTTAATCGAATAAGGTATGCTAAACCCTAATAGTTGTGAATCGTGTCTCATATGCGTGT
Organism: Chrysanthemum lavandulifolium; assembly: GCA_022545495.1. Lineage (NCBI taxonomy): Eukaryota > Viridiplantae > Streptophyta > Magnoliopsida > Asterales > Asteraceae > Chrysanthemum > Chrysanthemum lavandulifolium. The sequence continues at coordinate 297,016,272 of CM040240.1, forward strand.
GTAATTAATACGAGTAATAAGTAACTTGTATGTCACATAAAATCATAAAACGTATATGGTAAAACATAAAAGGAAAGATTATTTTGATGACGTATAGGTTAAGTGACGAGTCATTAAAAGACGTAATATGTAAGTAAATGCCTATTAATGAGATATTAAAGAATAAGAAACCCTAAACTTTAATAAAAGACATATGAACCCTAATCTACGATATTGATTATAAAACATTAAGTCTCATTTAATTATAAAACCCTAAAATATTAAAAGATCATTTTGACGATTATGGAATCATTAATAATATATACGACCGTTAATGTATATAGGTTCCGTGAAGAAGGAGTAATTTTTGCTTTCCATGTGTCTTCTTTTCGATCATTTGCTTTGGAATAAGGTATGATATTCCGACCTTTTCAAGAAAGGTTTCAGATAATGTTTTCTTTTCGCTTTCATATTAGGATTTCCTAAACCTTTGCTATGAACCCTAATGTGTCTATTTGAGTCTATTGCTTATCCGAACTTTGATTTTGAATCATAAAACATTTGATTTTGAACTATATGATATGAAGACTTTGATTTTGAAAACATGACTAAACATTTGATAAAATATGATCTATGTCGCTTATGACATTCTTATTTGACCTAAGATAGTTTGACACCCGAGCCAAATATTAACTAGTCATGGGGTTCCATGTCCGTGTCAAGAATGCACTTCGACATGACTCTAGGGCGAGAGTGAAGTTCGCCACGCCCCTTATCCGATATTTGCTATGAGCTCAATTTATGATTATATTATCAATGTATGTTTGTGGGCGATGGGTGCATCCTAGATCCGTTATATGTTATATATTATATGTTATATGCTATATGTGTTTGATGATTGATGTCACGTGCATGCACGCCCTTCATAACTCGTAGGTCTCCCTACAAAATGTTGCCTTATGTGTTTATGATATGTTTATGATATGGCATATGTGTATGGGCTCGAGGTAGTTAGCTATAAAACTTATTCTTTTATCCCGATTTATCTTTTGAAATGATTATGATTTCACTATCTTTCTTTCACTTTATTTCGTATTCGCTCTCATTTCGTATTCGCTTTGCTTGTATATCCGCTCACCTGGCTTTTGAAGCTCACCGCATTTCTTTTCTTTCGCGGCGTATCTAAGCATTGAGCCGGGTATTGCTTTGGGATGAGTCCGAGTGGACTTACCTTAGAGATTTTAGCTTTGATCTTATGATGCCATTTATACTTTATATTTTAGACATTTCTTTGGAGTTTATTTTCCACTGGGACCAATGTATTGAAGTCTTTGACTTGGATTATTTCAATATTTATGTTGAGATTTCTTTTGGATTATATGTTTGCTTTGATATGACACCATTACTTGTGATTCCTTTACCCTTGTCGGGTCGGGCGTTATAATTTATGGTATCGAGCCAAAGTTTACGACTTGTAGTCGGGACTGTGACATATGGAGCCTAGGTTTTGAGACTTTAGAGCTTAGGATTTGACCCGTGAGGATTTGGGTAGACTTTAGGATTCCTTCGTACTTCCATTTCAGATCTCACCTTTGCTCATTTTGCTAATCGCTCGATGGTTCGAACTCGTACCACCGTGGCGCGGATGGAGATGATGATGCTACTAACATGGATATCGCGATTGCATGAATGCTCTCAACTCTCTTTCCCCGGTCTTACTACACCGAGATGATGGAACAGTGATCAACAACATTCAGAACTGTAATGGTGCTTCGGTAGTGGTGGAGGAAATCAACCCGTCGGTATTCATACTTGGCTCGAGCGCTTGGTAAGCTTAAGCCTCTTTCGCTTAGCACCGCCGCTACTCCCACCGAGGCCGAGGACCGGATCACTCATATTGAGAAGTCGCTTGAAGCACTGGGTTGTGGAGACGAGTTTAAGACTCGCTTGGCTTTATTCAAATTGGAAGGTGATGCTTTAAATTGGTGGAAGGCGCCAAACAAGCAAGAGGAGGAGACGCTTTTCCGTGACTTGTACCGGAATGAGTTTTGACTATCTTCTATAACCACATTTCCCGATGCCGAGCAAGAAAGGTATGAGAGGATTATCGAGCGATCTACCGCTTTGATTATGAGAATTCCAATGAGTACATGAGTAGGTTTATGAGGTTGGTGAGTTTTGTGGGAGCGATTATCGGAGATGGTAGGCGCCAAGCTAAGCACTTCAAGTGGGGACCGAAGAAGTGGGTGTTGGACCGATTGCTTAATATTGAGTATGAGAATGTGTCGGCTTGCAATGATGCAGCTCGTAACATTGAGATCTTTCATGAGGTTTCGGGTTCTAACAAGCGTAATCGCGATGGTGATCGGATTCAAGGTAGGACTCAAGGCAATGACTATAAGGGAAATTCTGGTAGGAGTTATGATTCGAGGAATCAAGTGGATAGGAGTTATGATCGGAGGGTCACCAGAAGGAATGTTGACACCGGACGCCCGAGACGAGGGGTCAAGATAATAGAAATGCCGGTAAGAATGGAAGTGATCGTCGTAACCAAGGTAACAATAACCGCCATACAACAAGGATCACCAACTCGAGGAGCAAATCGTGGTCGTGCTTCGTGATCTTCTAGTCGCAGAGGACGATCGAGGTTTTGCCACCCCACCTATTTGTACTACTTGTGGAAAGGCTCATCCGGCAAGGTTACAAGGCCACCGGTGGTTGTTTTGCTTGTGGTTCCACCGCTCACAAGATTAAAGATTGCCCTAAGAAGAACTCGGCGCCTCGAAACTATATCAAGCCACCGACTACCATCGGACGTGTTTATGCTACTACAGAATCAGCGGAGCGCACTTCGTGTACCATTACGGGCACTCTTTTCATTGATGATTATGTCGTCTTCGCTTTATTTGATACCGCGCCACACACCCATTATATCTATCACATTTGCTAAGAAACTTAATATGAAGCCCAAACCGTTAACAAATCACTTATCGATTTCTACGCCTATGAAAAATCACGTGATCATTGATCATAAATACGTTAAGTGTCCTCTTCATTTTGATGATCGATTCGCTTTAAATCAGTATCCTCTCGATATGGTCGACTTTGATATCATTCTAGGCATGGATTGGTTGGCTTATCATAGAGCTTCAATCGATCGCTATGCTAGAACGGTGATCTTTGGAGACGAAACATCCCGAATTCGCTTATCATGGTTCTCAACCTCTTAAATCATTAAACTCATTTCCGCTATGAAGGCACGGATCATGATTGCTCATGGATGCCAAGGTTTTCTAGCATCCGTTAAGGACATATCTTTGGAGAGTCCTAACATCGAAAATCTTTCGGTTGTTTGCGAATTCATCGACGCTTTTCCCGATGAACTCCTCGGACTTCCCCACCGAGAAGTTGAGTTTAGCATCGAGTTAATTCTCGTGCCGAACCAATTTCAAGGCTCCGTGATCGTATGACACCAGAGAATCAAGGAGTTGAAGGAACAACGCAAGAGATGATAGAAAATGGATTTATTCGCCCCAAGAGTTTCTCCATGGGGTGCACCTGTCTTGTTTGTGAAGAAGAAGGATGGAAGCATGCGCTATGTATCGACTACCGTGAACTCAATCATATTACCATTCGTAACCGTTATCCTCTGCCGCGATTGATGATTTGTTTGATCAACTACAAGGAGCTAAGTTCTTTTCAAGATTGACTTGAGGTCCGCTACCATCGCCACGTGTGAAGGAGCAAGATGTTCCTAAGACCGCGTTGCATCGGATATGGTCATTACGAATTCCTCGTTATGCCTTTTGGTTTGACCAATGCGCTGCTATGTTTATGGACCCGATGAATCGTGTTTTCCATGAGTTCCTCGACAAGTTCGTTATTGTTTTCATCGACGACATTTTAGTTTACTCCAAGTCCAAGAAGAGCATGAAGAACATCTCCGTATAGTTTTGGAGATTTTGAGGAAGAAGAAGTTGTACGCCAAATTTTCAAGTGCGAATTTTGGTTAAGACAAGTTATGCCCTTGGTCATATCGTATCACCGATGGTATCACCATGGACCCGTCTAAAGTTGAGGCTATCACTAAATGGCCAAGACCTACGATGTTGATCGAGGTCGAGTTTTCTTGGACTTGCCGGTTACTACAGACGTTTTATTGAAGGTTTCTCTCGCTTAGCTCTACCCCTAACCCAACTTATAAGGAAAGGTGAAAAGTTTGTATGGACGGATGAACGAGAGAAGAGTTTTGAAGAGTTGAAGCGGAGATTGGTGTCGGCTCCTATTTTGACTCTTCCAACTCGGTTCTGAGGATTTCAAATCTACAATGATGCATCTAAGAAAGGATTAGGCTGTGTTTTGATGCAACATGGAAAGGTAATAGCTTATGCTTGAGGCAACTAAAACCTTATGAGGAGAATTACCCAACTCATGATCTTGAGTTAGTCACGGTGGTGTTTGCGCTGAAGATCCGGAGACATTACTTGTATGGAGAGACGTGTGATATATTCATCGATCATAAGAGTCTCAAGTATATTTTCACCGTAAGGAACTTAACATGAGACAAAGAAGATGGTTAGAACTTCTTAAGATTATGACACCAACATTCAAGACCATCCGTAAGGCTAACGAGTTGCCGACGACTTAGCCGGAAATCGTGCATTCTTGCAGTATCAAGATTAAGCCTAGGATTTTGCGCGACTTAGAGAGTTTGGATGTTGAGTTGTGTGTACGAGGTTTTGATGGATATTGGGCAAGTATGAAGGTGGAGTCGAACCTTATATCGCAAATTAAAGAGGCTCGTAAAGATGATGGCGAGTGGGGTGTGGCGCAAAATGTTGAAGAAGGAAAGCGATCGGAGTTTAAGGTTGATAATGACGGTGTTGTATGGTATGGAGATAGGCTTTGTGTTCCCAATGATCGTGCACTTCATGAGAAAGTTATGACCAAGCTCATAGTTCTCCTTTCACTATTCATCCCGGTTCTACCAAGATGTATAGGATTTGAAGCAAGATTTTGGTGGAACGGCATGAAGCAAGATGTGGCGACGTTTGTGTCGAAGTGTATGATTTGTCGCAGTGAAGATTGAACATCAAAGGGCTAGTGGATTGTTACAACCATTGGATATTCCAACATGGAAGTGGGATAAGATATCTATGGATTTTGTGATCGACTACCTTTTACTCGGAAGAAGCATGATGCGATTTGGGTAGTTGTTGATCGACTAACCAAATCGCTCATTTCTTGCCAATCGTGAAGGATTATGGTATTGTTAAATTGGCGGAGATTTTTCAAAGAAGAGATCGTTAGACTTCATGGTACTCCGCATCTATTGTGTCCGACTGAGAGATCCACGCTTTACTTCTCGATTCGGAAAGGTTTGCGTAAAGCTTGGGGTACTCGACTTAATTTTAGTACGGCATTTCATCCTCAAACAGATGGTCACTGAGAGGACTATATGCACCTTAGAGGATATGCTAAGGGCTTGTGCTTTAGAATGGACCGCAGCTGGGATGAATATTTATGTTTAGTAGAGTTTGCATATAACAATAGTTGGCATGCTAGCATTAAGGCCGCACCGCTTGAACTTCTTTATGGAAGGAAATGTAGAGCACCTATTTGTTGGGATGAAGTAGGTGAGCGTTTGATTGAAGGTCCGGAAATGATCGAGATCACTAATGAGAAAGTAGTCATTGCTAGAGAAAAGTTGAAGGAAGCTAGGTCTCGCCGAAAAGTTATGCCGACAAGCATCGCCGTGATTTAGAATTTCGGGTTGAGATCGTGTATTTTGAAAGTTTCGCCGCTTAGAGGTGTGAAACGCTTTGGAATCAAGGGCAAGCTTAGTCCTCGATTTATTGGACCGCTTGAGATTCTTGAGCGATAGGAGAAGTTTCGTATCGCTTAGCACTTCCGCCCGCTTATCGCATGTTCATGACGCTTTCCATGTATCACCCTAAGGGATACAATTATCATCCGTTACACGCTGCTTCATCCGCTTGATCAAATTCAATCCGATATGTCTTTATCTCAAGAACCGAAGCTATTCGAAAGACAAGAAAGAGTCATGAGAAATAAAGTTATTCCATTCGTTAAGATTCTTTGGAAGAATTATCCCGAACGCGAGGCTACTTGGGAAACCGAGGAGTCGATGCGAGCTAGTTATCCTCATTTCTTTGAATAGTTTGGTATGTTCTCATTTCGCTTTCCTTTTCGCTTTCATTTCGTTTCATTTCAATTTTCGAGGACTAAAATTTTTCTTTAGAGGGAAGAATTGTAAAACCCGAAAATCTAAAATCGATTAAAGACTAAAATACCCTTGGAACTAAAATTTATAAAATACGTAAAATATATTTATAACATTTAATGAAATTAAAAATTAACTTGTGAATAATTAAAAACCTAACTAAAAGATATTACGTGATCGATTTTGGTACGATGAAGATTTAACGTTTCGTAAATGATTTGGGTCGTGTTTCTTTTGTTTCGTGCGGATTAAGGCCGAAAGCCATATGGTGTGCGTTTGGGTTGTGATTCGGTTGGGCCAAACCGAAAACCCAATCCTTTTCCTAGTCTAACTCAAATACAACTACTATATATACAATACATAAATCACAAAAGTGAAACCCTAGTTTGTGTTGCCTCTTTTTCTTTTTCTTTTGCTCTTTGCTCGGCCGAACCTTAACAACCATAGGAGTCGAGATTTTGCTCAACCAAGTCAAGGTATAACTTGTTCTCGTCTTTGTTTGATGTACCTTGCGCTAATATATTGTTGTATGTTGTGTTTTGGTCGATTGTGTTTCTTTTCTTTTGTGTCGAGCGAATAGGAACCAAACATAAGAAACCCTAATAATTAAACCTTACAAGTATTTAAGAGTGATGTATGTAATATGTAATATTGAATCGGTAGTGGTTGTGTCGATTTAATGAAAGCCGAATCTATGAAACTTGAACCGAACCATTCATGATATTCAATAAGGTGTAAACGTGATGACTTGAATAAGTAAAGTATGAAGATGAGCTAGGACTTGCGTTATAACTTGTTAATTGAAACCCTAATTTGAACCGAACCATATATGTGTTTTGAAAGTACATTAATTAAGTAAAGGTTATGTAAACGTAAACCCTAGTTTTGACATGTTAATCGAATAAGGTATGCTAAACCCTAATAGTTGTGAATCGTGTCTCACATGCGTGTGTAATTAATACGAGTAATAAGTAACTTGTATGTCACATAAAATCATAAAACGTATATGGTAAAACATAAAAGGAAAGATTATTTTGATGACGTATAGGTTAAGTGACGAGTCATTAAAAGACGTAACATGTAAGTAAATGCCTATTAATGAGATATTAAAGAATAAGAAACCCTAAACTTTAATAAAAGACATATGAACCCTAATCTACGATATTGATTATAAAACATTAAGTCTCATTTAATTATAAAACCCTAAAATATTAAAAGATCATTTTGACGATTATGGAATCATTAATAATATATACGACCGTTAATGTATATAGGTTCGTGAAGAAGGAGTAATTCTTTGCTTTCCTGTGTCTTCTTTTCGATCATTTGCTTTGGAATAAGGTACGATATTCGACCTTTTCAAGAAAGGTTTCAGATAATGTTTTCTTTTCGCTTTCATATTAGGATTTCCTAAGCCTTTGCTATGAACCCTAATGTGTCTATTTGAGTCATTGCTAACTTTGATTTTGAATCATAAAACATTTGATTTTGAACTATACGATATGAAGACTTTGATTTTGAAAACATGATAAACATTTGATAAAATATGATCTATGTCGGTTATGACATTCTATTTGACCTAAGATAGTTTGACACCCGAGCCAAATATTAACTAGTCATGGGGTTCCATGTCCGTGTCAAGAATGCACTTGACATGACTCTAGGGCGATGAGTGAAGTTCGCCACGTCCCTTATCCGATATTTGCTATGAGCTCATTTTATGATTATATTATCAATGTATGTTTGTGGGCGATGGGTGCATCCTAGATCCGTTATATGTTATATATTATATGTTATATGCTATATGTGTTTGATGATTGATGTCGCGCGCATGCACGCCCTTCATAACTCTCGTAGGTCTCCCTACAAAATGTTGCCTTATGTGTTTATGATATGTTTATGATATGGCATATGTGTATGGGCTCGAGGTAGTTAGCTATAAACTTATTCTTTTATCCCGATTTATCTTTTGAAATGATTATGATTTCACTATCTTTCTTTCACTTTATTTCGTATTCGCTCGCGTTTCGTATTCGCTTTGCTTGTATATCTGCTCACCGGCTTTTGAAGCTCACCGCATTTCTTTTCTTTCACAAGTATCTAAGCATTGAGCCGGGTATTGCTTTGGGATGAGTGTTGAGTGGACTTACCTTAGAGATTTTAGCTTTGATCTTATGATGCCATTTAGACTTTATATTTTAGACATTTCTTTTGGAGTTTATTTTCCGCTGGGACCAATGTATTGAAGTCTTTTGACTTGGATTATTTCAATATTTATGTTGAGATTTCTTTTGGATTATATGTTTGCTTTGATATGACACCATTACTTGTGATTCCTTTACCCTTGTCGGGTCGGGGCGTTACAACTGTTGCCTAGCTAAGAATAGACTTCTACCTCGACCTAGTCCGGGGTTGGCATTTTTTATAGATTTTGCCACGACAATGATGGACTAGAGTCGCTGGGCCCGAGTAGTCCCTGGATGCGGGACATGTGTTTTTGGTTGGTGATCCGGGTAGGATCGGTATTTATCTATCTTAGGTCTTGCATAGCAAATCAAATACTATTGGTCCACTATGATTTTGTTGAACTTAAACCTATGAACTCACCAGCGTAAGCTGACCTTCTAGCATGCTTTCTTAGATAATTGAGAGATGTTTGGATTACTTGACCGGTGGAAGCTTGGCAAGAAGGCGGGGTTCAAGGATCATTTCTGACTCTGATAAACTATGGGGACCTATTTGATCAAACCATTTTTTGGGCCTAATAATTATACTTTCGGATTAAATGTTTTGAATACTTAAATTTGGAATTGGTTTGAATGTTAAATGACTATCTTTTTGCTATACTTGTGTGTGATACCAATCCAAAAAGTAACGCCCCGAAAACTTGATTAAGTCTTCCGCTATACCGAGATTTGGGGGTGTTACAAATGCCAGTAAATTTGAGTCATTTCACTAACAAGTCAAGTTCACAAAATCACAAGTGGGGATGCATGATGACATCCCCATATACAAGTTTTAAGAACTATGCAACTTTCACTAATGCCAGAATTCTAATCTAAATATAGGTGTTTAACGTATATCTTCTAATGAAAATCGACACGAAAAGGTTTGAAATTCTATTTGCGTTTCACATGCTGTGTTTTTCTTTGTATGATTGATGGATAAATTAAGCGGGAATGTATCTATAAGTTATGGATAAATTGCGTTTCACATGCTGTGTTTTTCTTTGTCTGATTGAGATTTTTGTCGAGGAGGTATGCGAAGCCATGACTTCATCATGTCATATGCTGTGAAACCAATAGCAACCGAAGGAACAATCTGCCAGAAAACAGCAAATCGCTGTTACCATTGCCATAATCTAATGACTCAAAATTACACATACAGGATGAGAGATTACAATCAAGCAAACAAGATATATTAACAAGATCTTAAAAGAAATAAGTTGACGGACTTCAATGATACGAAGATACCATTGGATCCCGGCACTAAGTTGATCAAGGTGGAAGATGGAAACCCAGTTGACGCAACTTATTACCGAAGCTTAATTGGAAGTCTCAGATACTTACTACATACAAGACCGGATCTTAGTTACTCAGTCGGCTACTCAGCAGATTTATGCAAGACCAAGGATCATCACCTGAAGGCAGTGAAACAAGTAATCCGATACCTCAAAGGAACATGGAATAATATACAAGAAAGAAGGTGGTTGCAAGATTACAGGTTACAGTGACAGTAGTTATGGAATCAACACCGATCAAGGAAAAAGAACTACTGGAATAGTACTTTACTTTGGAGTGTCACCTATTACTTGGTGTACTCAGAAGCAACCAATAGTGGCGCTCTCATCATGTGAATCAGAATTCATGGCGGCTACTGCAGCATGTCAAGCCTTATGGTTAAAACGTTTACTTAGTGAATTAACTGGATTGGAAGAAAGAAGGATAATGCTTAGAGTTGACAATATATCAGCAATAACACTTGTAAAGAACCCAATATTTCATGGAAGGAGTAACCACAGAGACATTCGCTATCATTTCATTCGTGAATGCGTAGAGAATGGTCATATTAATGTGGAACACGTTAGTGGAGAACTACAAAGAGCAGACATCTTAACAAAAGCTTTACCAAGACTCAAGTTCGTGACTATGCGACAAATGCTCGGAGTTCAAGACTTAGGACAAAGCAACGATGAAAATTAAGGAGGAGAATGTGAGCCAAAGATAATATCGATATTGCTTTTTAGGAAACTTAAAGGACCAAACGTGTTCAATAGAAACTTAATAACAGCCAAGTTAGTTAAGTTAGTTATTTATGTATTTTGGCAAAGGGGTGTGTCATTTTAGCTTGAACCTATTCGAACAGTCATGACCATTGGGTCATACCCATTCGCATACTATATATACATATGTACTTGTAATGATACAAAAAGTTAGACGAAATAAAGTTATCTAGTTATATTGTTTGCAAATCTCATTTCAACTCAACACAACACACAATTCAGAACCAACAACTTACACAACATCAACATACTCAATCCCGCCAGGGCGGGGTATGGGTGAGGTAGAATGTAAACAGATCTTACCCCTACCCCAGGAATATGACTTATAAAGATGCCAAATTAGTAATAGTATCATAAACTTGTTAGACAATTTTCGAATGGGTCAATCCTTACTTATAACAATGGCATTAGCGCAAGATCTTCCAAAAGCATGCATGGTATGTCTTTTATCCCCAACATAATCAGGTGCATCACAAGTTCATCCTTGTGATCGATCTTTGCGTACATAAGATTGCCTTTTGTATGAGCATTCTTGTATTCAGTTATTTATTTGTAACATACTGCCATATTGATAAATAACAAAATTGTATTTTTGGACATATTGACATACCATAATACATCGATACTTTGTGATGAAAGAACTTAACGTACTTTAATACATCAACACTTCGTGATGGAAGCACTAGTCATTCATTGCAAAACTACCCACATATTTTAAACTTGGAAGTATGGCTAGTGTGCATGAGTTGATCCAAACTGACAACACAAGCCAGTCCTTAACTCCATGTACATGTGCATAAGTCGGTCTAAACTATGCCAATTTTTGCTTTTCCACAAATAGCTATACTTACACATTTACAAGAAGAAAACATAGAATCCACTTGCTGGAAGAGGCATCAAGAGATAATAACTGTGCTAAACCAAATTTGGTTCTTCGTTTAATTGTCTGATTGGTTTCAAGTCTATAGTGACAGTACGTCCAGATGATTATATATTATTTGTAGAAAAGAAAAAGAGACATACAAATGCATAGAAACCAGTTTACTTTTATTCATAAAAGTACAATTGCAGGATCATCAAAATCAACAGGCTACATATCAACAGACTGCATACGAGATAACGTTTCCTGGTGTCTAGGAAGTCACTACTACAGTCTACAACCACATCCACTTTATAAAGCGGAACATACATCATAATAAAAAGTCAAATAAAAACTTAAAAACACACGGATAAAACAACCCTCCGTAAAGAACCGACGTCTAAACCTTCTTCTGTTTCTTGACACTACCACGGAGACTCTTTTTCCTGATACTTTCAGGAATGGTGTCAATCATTACCTTTGGGGATGTGAAGTAGAAATCGGTTGGTGAAATATCACTGTATTCTGGATGTTCTTTGAGATAGGCTATGATCCCTGAAGCTGCTCGTACCCTTGTGCCATCAGGAATCACATACTGAACGTCTAATTTAGAGTAGCCTCTCCTCACAACAATGATTCTCTGAAAACCTTTTGGGGTTTTTGGGATGTTGGGTATCTCCTTGAACCAAGTTCGAGAAGAATCACACTCGATGTCAGCAGGACTATCACAGACAATTCCTTCAAGTTTAGTGCAAACGAACGGATCATCATTTTGCTTACTTCTGTACTCTTCAAATTCTTCTTCAGTTGGTATTATCCTCCACTTGAAACAGTCATCGCATTGCGCAGCCCACGTATCAACTGAACTCTGAGGTAGGCCCCTTGATTTCTGCAAGAATTTAATCAATAATTCCAGGAGGATCAATATACATAATCAATTAAAACTATCCATAGAAAAAGTTAAGCCTGTCTAATAAAACCTTAAAAACAAAAAATGAGGCTAATTTTGTATCTTTTCCTATCTATCTTTAATAGTTATAGACTTATAGTAATTTCTTCATATGTAGATAACTAAATAGAGTCAAACTTTATGAACTAACTCGTATCGACTATCAACATTGAAGGTTAAGATAGAATCTTCAGCCACGAACAATTACGACCAGTACCAAGACACCGGTATGTGATCCACGGATCTAATGAAGTGGTCATGTTATTAAACATTAATTTACATAGATACAAATCTACTTTAACTAAAGAAGTAAATTGTTGGATCGACAATATGTTAATATTATACATATAAGTTCAATAACATCATCATTTCGAAATTATGATATTATTTTTGTAGCATAAAGTCATATCATACATTAATAGTTACCATCAAGGATCTGTTATCTCTGTTCTATACACTTAAAAACATCCCTTTTTGAACGCATAGCCCACATCGTATTTGTTCTATAATTACGCGCAATATATCAAAATCAGCAATGACTTAACATTGAAAATCTCTTGATGGCTATATGTAAGCTAGAAAATTACCTTAAAATCAATCAGCAAATACACAAAATCATAGTTACCATTGTGACTAATTGACCCCTCGTTTGAAACCAATATGTAACAATAGCATAGCATTTATAAAAATTAGTGCATAAGTATGAATTTAATGCATCACATTTATAAAATATCATTTAAGCATTTTATCAAACATATAAAATCAGTGCATCAAATTATGAAATTTCATTTAGGTATTTTATTGTGTGCATTTTTAAACACATTTTTCATGTCTTTTTTTTTCTCAACTTTGCTTCAAATAACTAATCTATACACTATATCATGTCACAAAACTCTTAAAACCGGAACATCTATGAACACACCTGATGATCACCAAATCAAAATTCATAAATCAAAACCCTAACTAAAAAAGCATTAATCTGTGCAAAATACAACCTAACAAAAACGGATAAAAGATTTATATTTGATATTAGATAACAAAACTAACAAAATTATAATAAAAAAAAAAAGATATGATACTTATTTTGATCGATGATTTGAGAATTAGAACGAGAGGATTTAGTGAATTTGAACAGATTTATTGCGTGGAAATCGGAAGCCTGATTACGGAGAGAACCAAAAAGAGGGAAAAAAGAAAAAAATGGAAGATTTAGACATTTTATATGATAGAGTGACAAATAAAGACCGATTTACAAAACTTGGTAATCTAATGGTTGTTCTACAAAACTTACTTGTAAATTTACGCGTTATAAATATTAAGTTGAAGCACGAGTTATTGATTATATTCAAGGGAATAATTATAACATATACAAATACTTATATTTACTAAATTTGACTTATGTTAAAATATCAAAGTAAACTACTCAAACAATAACATTAAAAAAATTAAATAAACTTTCAAACCCAAAAAAATATTGTTGAAATATTATTATTAGCTGTAGTGATTATCTAAATCAATCCACGTTAACTAATTGTGCGTGCACAAGTTAAAAATTTTGAGATACTGCTAAACTTAACAAAGATAAATTAAAAATACCAAATGTATATGCAATGGATTTTAAATATCAAAATAAAAAACATGACTTATCAATACACACCGAACATATATAGTTGAAATAAATTATTATTATTAGTTTTAGTTTGAACCCCGTGTGTGCATAGGTTATAGTTATTGTCTGAACCCAATCAGCGTTTAATAACTTGTGAATACACGAGTTAAAAATTAAAACAACGCTAAACTTAAATTAAATTAATTATTATACTATAAATCAATATATGCAAAGAATAATAAAGTTCAAAACGAAGCACGACTTATAATACACACCGAAAAAATATAGTGAAATATAATTACTAGTCATACTTTTAGTATGAACCCGCGCGCATGTGCATTAAAATTAGTATTATCATAAAACATATATCTTTAGCTAACATTATAACAAAATCAAAAATTTATTTTCTTTATCTCACATCGATTAAAACACCAAAATAGCATTTCGAACCCTTATATATAATGTGTTATCGGTTCTTGATGCAAAACTAATTTTGAATACAATAAATTTGTTTTTTCATGGAAAGCAGTGTACACTTTTATTAATAAAATCGATTATAATTACAATAAATAAATTAATGTAAATTAACGACAAAAATTAAAGAATGATGTAATAGGGTATAAGCGAGAGAGCGGACTCTATAGCGCTATATATAAGAAAGCAAGAAAGGTCGTGAACGAGGCTCGTGTTTAACACGATTCCCCTAAAACATATTTGCCATCTGTTTTCCAGGGTACAACGTCCAAAGGTGTTGTACAGCCAGACCTGACAAACTTGCCTGAAAATTAACGGAAAAGCTGTGTGTTTCTGATCGAGAAGACTGCTGGAATTCGTCTGGTTAAGGAGCTACGTTTACTGAATGTGTAAAACGAATGAGACATATGGCTTTATTTATAGTGAAGACTAAACTTGTCCTCCAAGAAAATATCTCAGCCATATAAACGAAAATCATATTTCTAAAAGCAGTTCAGAAATCTTTTTAATACATAAAACAGATTCGCATATCTTTTAAAACACAAACCGATTTACGAAACTTACTTGATAAGTTTAAATCTATTCCTAAAATAGATTTATAGAAAAATCTGGAAAAAGGAAACTACTGACAAAAGATACGCACGTATACGAGGTTTTGAGTTGCATTCAGTATCCAGCGTCGCTGCTGGCTCGCATGAGTTCGAAGCTTGAACTCATTTTGGCCCGTAAATCTCGAAATCGCACTCTTGCGCACTTCGCACGCACGTGTTGGAGTAAAACCAACAAATCAATTTGAAGGTTCATATCAAGATTTCTATATAAACACACCCCACTTCCTTTTCTAGGCGATGTGGGATGTGTTTATTTTCCCAATCGTGTTTCACGTGCCCCACTTTGAGACACGATATCTCATTCATATTAACTCTATTTTGGACATACTTTAGCTCGCTCTAAGCTCTCGTCAAGGAGAACTCAAAGCTACCAAGAAATATAAATATATATATATATATATAACATATACATATATTAAATAGTGTCCAAAATTTGCAAAACTCATTTTGCAAAAATTTTTTCCAACATTTTCATTATTGACTAAAACAAATTTGTATCTGTAGTAAAGCTTGAACTCGAATGAAAAAATAAAACATAAGCGCAAAACCAAAAATCACATAAAGCAAACCAAGTTTTGGGTAAAAGTTTGATCTTAGAAGGGGATAATATCTTGCTACAATTAAAATAGTCAATTGGCTAAAATCCTCTATCAGAATTAGACAAGAAAAAATCCAGTGACCCACAAAAATGACTCAGGAACTTATAGCACAAAATTGTAAAGAGTTGCTACACAAAATTGTAGTTAATTTACTTTATGTATTTTAATGTAATGTATTGTATATTTACATGATTCATATAATATGAGATAATTTTTTCTAAGTGTCATGTCTCAGTAACAATAGTTGGGAGTACATGGTCACTAAAATACACAATATACATCGTTAAAGGTGAAAATCGTGGTAGTGTCATGTACCAAAACGATGGTTGGAGTACGAACGGTGGGTAAGTAAAGGTGATGGCCATCAAACAACGAAAATGGAGGTGTACTACCTTCGAGGAATGATGACGATCACCTTTACTATTTCCTCAATACTCACCTCAATCGACTAAAATGATCGGCTTTGTTATATGAACCGGCATCATGATGATGACGATCGTAACTAACAAAGCCGGTAGTCAAGTTGTGGAAGGCAAGAAGGCACCTAAATGTGATGGAAATCGAAAAAGGATTCCCTAATTGTATTCCTATGGCCTATGCTAAAGATGATCGGATCATGCACCAATACGATAGTTTGGTAGCGAATGACCAAACAATCGTTCAGTAAGCCTGAAACTTCACTTATGGACTATGAATGTGTAAATCAAGTTCATATTACCGTGTAATTATAAAGATGAAAATAAAGCACTAATGATGCAGAAGAAAATAAATGCAGGTAAGTAATTATAAAACTAAAGCAAAACTAAGAGAAAAATTACAGAAGATAACATAAACTAATAATGATGCAAAAGAAAATAAAAGGAAAGGATAGTGAATTACCTTTAGGGACATGTTGTCACACTCGAGCTCCGGAGGAGGAGAAATGAACTATTTAAACTACACGACACCCTATATAAGGCACTCGTGTTTGGATATTGAAGGCATGAGATACACCGTATTTATAAGCTCGGTTCTTGTAAAGTTACATACATTGGCTCGATGTGGGATAAGTTGACATCTGCTCGCCGTGTTATAAAAAATGATTTACCATAAACTATATGTGATTTTTTCTCCATTTGCATCTCATTATAAGTACCATTAGTACTATATACCTTGATTTTAATCAAGATAAACAATGGATTCATAATTGTACTATGAGTTAGTGAATAAGCATCAATTGTACAATGGGTTGTTTCTATACAATCATAACTCGTTAAGTGTTATACTATTGCCTTCCCCGGTATGGGTAGATATTCTCATAAGCATTCTCCTAGGACCACAAAGTCACTCTTGAGTATAACCTAAACTTCACCTCACACATACTGTTCTCGAGGCGGGGCGTGTGAAGATGTGTATGTTGTAGAATGCAAGTTGTTTGACAAAAATGGATAGGTGGTTGCTATACATAGTTAACTATGAGTGAACTTCAACAAACTTGGTATTTACAACTACCATTGTTGGAATCCTAAGTCACATACCATCACAAGAGATAATGTGCCATTAAGAGAGTTAGTGACCTATTATACCCACTATACCCATTTCACCCATTATACCTAATTGGCATTATACCTAACTAAGACCACTGACCAGGAGCATGTTTGGGTATAAATATGGTTGTTTAGCAAGTGAGTTAAACACAAGAAACACAAAAAGCATTGTATAAACATTAATAGGTTTTGAGTAATTTTCCTATTATTAATCAAAGAGTAATTTTGGTTATCTATGTTCTATACAATCCAATCTTGAATCTTGGAAGATTGACTTACTACCTGGGCATTGAAGTCAAGCAAGAAGAATCAGGGATTACGATAAACCAAGAAGCATATGCTTGACGCATTCTGAAGGAAGCTGGTTTACAAGACTGCAATCCAACTCACATTCCCATGGACCCGGGAACCAAATTGTCGAAGGTCTAAGATGAACCTGAAATCGATCCGACACAATATCGAAAGGTGGTAGGATGCCTTAGATATCTTTTGCAAACAAGACCCGATATGGCATACGCGGTTGGAGTTATTAGCCGATACATGCAAAGTCCAAGAGAATCACATGGCCGTGCGATTAAACGCATTCTAAGGTACTTACGGGGAACAACGGGATACGGAATTAAGTATGAGAGGATGGGACAAAACAAGATTATTGGTTATAGTGATAGTAGTCACAATGTTGATCCAGATGATGGAAGAAAGGGAAAGGGAAATGGGGAAGTAATAACCAAAGTGAGGGTTTTATTCGAGAAGGATTGGGTGGTGGATCCGGTTCATCAAGTGGATCCGGCTGAGAGGCCCAAAATAATAATAAACCCAACAGCAATAGTAACAAGTCCAAACAGTACAATAACCGACCCAATTTCAATTCAGACTCAAACCGAAACCAGAAAAAGGATCTATCGAAGATTATTTGCTACAAATGCGATAAATCAGGCCATTACGCGTCTAAATGTCCGGACCGACTCCAAAAATTCCAAGAAAGCAATTTTACGGAGCAAGAAGATATTGATGAAACTGTATTTTTACACGAGACAATATTTTTGAACGAAAAGAATGTGATACCGTCTCGGTACAACTCACAAGATAACGATGTGTGGTATTTGGACAACGGAGCGAGTAATCACATGACGGGAAATCGATCGTTTTTCTCCGAACTCAACGAAGGAATAACCGGAAAGGTTAAATTCGGTGATAATTCATGTGTCGAAATCAAAGGGAAAGGCTCTATTCTTTTCCAAGGAAAATCGGGACGACAATGATTGATGACGGAGATTTATTTCATACCGTATTTGAAAAATAATATTTTCAGTCTCGGACAAGCAACTGAAGCCGGGTGTGATATTTGGATGAAAGATGACTATTTGACAATGCATGATGCCGAAAACTGCTTATTAATGAAGGTAAAAAGAACTCCAAACCGCCTTTTTAAAATAAATTTAACAATTGAGTACCTATTTTCCTTCATTCGAGACTAGTGAAGACACGTGCTACCGGCATGCAAGACTTGGGCACATCAATTTCGAGTCAATGAAAAGATGTCCAAGAAAGGTCTAGTCAAGAGGTTACCCCATTTTAACAAAGAGAATCAATTATGTGAATCTTGTTTGGTGGGCAAGCAAACAAGAAAGTCATTTCCATTAATGACGACGTGCAAAGCAACACGACCATTGGAGCTCGCTCACGGTGATTTATGCGGTCCGATCACACCGTCAACGAATGGTCAAAATCGGTACATTTTCACACTAATTGATGATTTTCATGATATATGTGGACTTTTCTTTGAAGGAGAAAAGTGAGGCGTTTTACACTTCAAGAAATTCAAAGCTTTGGAGAATGAGCTCGGAAAGTCTTTGAAGGTGTTTCGAAGTGATCGAGGAGGTGAGTTTACTTCGCCGAGTTTAATTCCTTTTGTGATAAAATGGAATCAAACGACATCTTACCACCCATATTCACCACAACAAAATGGAATTGTGGAACGAAGAAATCGAACACTCATGGACATGACACGAAGTATCATGAAGGCGGTGCATGTTCCAAATTATCTATGGGAGAAGTCAAAGACACTCTACAAATTTGATCAACCGTTTACACAAGAGTCCTTGGCGATACAACTCCGCACGAAAGTTGTATAAAAGAAAACCGGATTTGGAGAACGTTCAGTATCTTTGGGTGTCTAGCATATGTGGAAGTTGAACCGTGAATCTCAAGAAGTCGGATGCAAGATCAAGACCACTAGTGCATCTTGGTTCCGAACCGGCACGCAGCTAATCGACTTTTAACCCGCTACACAAAAAATAATCATGAGTCTAGACGTTATTTTTAACGAGACCAAATGGTGGGATTGGGACAAAGAAGCAGGTACCGACAATGAAGATCCGGGGTCATTCATAGTTCCATGGGACTATCCAGAAGATAAGGCGAGAAACCAAGGAGATAATGTAAGCAATGATCAAACTAAACCGATTGAATCGGATTACGAGATTGAAGACGGAGTGCAGGTTCAAGACAACGAGCAACCAAGTCCGGTCAACAATAACATGAACAATGTCCAAGACCAAAGGCCTACGAGAACAAGGAGACTTCGACTCGATTGCAAGATTATGTGCTTAACCTTAATAATCTTGATGAACTTCTCCTAACAACCAATGACGAGCCGATCGGTTGAAAAGGCAAAGAAAGAACCGGCATGGGTCAAAGCCATGAATCCGAGATCACTCGATCAACAGAATAACACTTGGACTCGTGAACAAGCCTATGGGGTGAAGGTGATTGGACTTAAATGGGTGTTCAAACTGAAGAAAAATGCAGACGGCACCATCAATAAACACATTGCAAGGTTGGTTGCTAAAGGGTACGTGCAACAACCTGGTATTGATTTTCAAGAGGTATTTGCTCCGGTAGCTCGAATCGAAACTATCCGGTTTCTCATTGCCTTAGCCGCTACAAATGGGTGGGAGCTTCACCACTTAGATGTCAAAACGGCTTTCTTACACAGAGAATTGAAAGAAACCGTTTATGTGTCACAACCGGAAGGCTATATAAGGAGAGGCAACGAGCATAAAGTGTATCGCCTGAACAAAGCACTTTATGGTCTAAGACAAGCACCTCGAGCATGGAACACGAAGCTTGATGGAATTTTGAAGGGATGAAATTTCACAAGTGCATGAAAGAACCATCGGTGTACCGAAGCAAGAAGAAACTAACTTGCTAATTTTAGCAATTTATGTTGATGATTTATTTGTCACATGTACAAATTTGAACATGATCAAAAGATTCAAATTTGAGATGTCCAAGAACTTGAGATGTCGATCTTGGAAGATTGACTTCTTCGCTGGGCATTGAAGTCAAGCAAGAAGAATCGGGATTACTATAAACCAAGAAGCATATGCTCGACGATTCAAGGAAGTCGGTTTACAAGATCGCAATCCAACTCACATTCCCATGGACCGGGAACCAAATTGTCGAAGGTCAAGATGAACCCAAAATCGATCCGACACAATATCGAAAGGTGGTAGGATGCCTTAGATATCTCTTGCAAACAAGACCCGATATGGCATACGCGGTTGGAGTTATTAGCCGATACATGCAAAGTCCAAGAGAATCACATGGCCGTGCGATTAAACGCATTCTAAGGTACTTACGGGGAACAACGGGATACAAAATTAAGTATGAGAGGATGCGACAAAACAAGATTATTGGTTATAGTGATAGTAGTCACAATGTTGATCAAGATGACGGAAGAAGCACAATTGGTCACATTTTCTTCTATGGATTATCTCCGATAACTTTGGTGTTCGCAAAAGCAAGATACCGTTGCTTTATCATCTTGCGAGGCGAGTTCATGGCGACCACCGCGTCGCTTGTCAAGCAATATGGCTTCAGGATTTTCTTGGAGAAATTATGAACAAGACGCAAGAGAAGGTGGTTCTTAGGGTTGATAACAAGTCTGCTATCGAACTAACAAAGAATCCCGTTTTTCACGGAAGAAGTAAACACATTCACACGAGGTTTCATTTCATTCGCAATTGTGTTGAGAACGAACAAGTGGAGGTGGAGTACATTCCTGGTGAGAAACAGAAGGCGGACATTCTCACGAAACCATTGGCTCGAACCAAGTTCAAGGAAATGTGGAGCTTGATTGGAATCAAAGACATCTCTAGAAGGACTTAGAGATTCGGGGGTGATTGTTGGAATCCTAAGTCACATACCATCACAAGAGATAATGTGCCATTAATAGAGTTAGTGACCCATTATACCCACTATACCTATTTCACCCATTATACCTAATTGGCATTATACCTAACTAAGACCACTGACCAGGAGCATGTTTGGGTATAAATATGGTTGTTTAGCAAGTGAGTTAAACACAAGAAACACAACAAGCATTGTATAAACATTAATAGGTTTTGAGTAATTTTCCTATTATTAATCAAAGAGTAATTTTGGTTATCT
The DNA here is from genome assembly GCA_022545495.1 of Chrysanthemum lavandulifolium. Taxonomy (NCBI): domain Eukaryota; kingdom Viridiplantae; phylum Streptophyta; class Magnoliopsida; order Asterales; family Asteraceae; genus Chrysanthemum; species Chrysanthemum lavandulifolium. The sequence continues at coordinate 297,037,859 of CM040240.1, forward strand.
ATGTTCTATACAATCCAATCTTGAACCATTGCTGTATTATCGGTCTCAAAAAAAGTATCAGATCCACAACTTGGATTTACATAAATTGAAAAATTTGACTTAAAATTAGAGTGATGAATGTGCTCAATCAAGTAATCAAACTAGAATTGCCTCTATTTTTATAGGGTAATCTTTGTTTCGACCTTTAGCCTACTAGTCTACGGGTTTGAACCACCGCCACGAGGCTCAAACCAGATAAAGCCACCCTTATCAAGAGATGAAACTCGATTCTTTGATCAAATTTGCAACCTTTGTATCCATCTAATAAACATCATAATAAACATCGACAACAACAATAGCCAATCGTGGCGTGTATAGCGTGACCCTCGGGTCGATCGTGTATGAAATAAATGGTTCCAACAAGGACACTTCATTAATGATACCATATGCCTCTCTCACTCGATTCGTGAGGTATGTTGGGCAACAAAGTACTATAATCATTGATGTTGTCATATGCCCTGTTGGCCCAAAGTATGACAATAGCTAACCACCCAGAGAGGCGCACACGCAAATACTTATGCAACAAACTAGTCGAAAACCGATACGGATCCCAGACAACAATACTGTTCCTGGTCTTGCTCCACGACACCACCGCGTCACTTGTCGGATCCTCAACCATGTCGAATGTTTTTGTCAGAAATGGAGTGGGCCCACTTCGTTTAAACCCTCCTTTGGCCTTTGGTCTACGAGAACAAGGAGACTTCCGACTCGACTGCAAGATTATGTGCTTAATCTTAATAATCTTGATGAACTTCTCCTAACAACCAATGACGAGCCAAGATCGGTTGAAAAGGCAAAGAAAGAACCAAGATGGGTCAAAGCCATGAATCAGAGATCAATTCGATCAACAAGAATAACACTTGGACTCTCATGAAAAAGCCTATGGGGTGAAGGTTATTGGACTCAAATGGGTGTTCAAACGAAGAAAATGCAAACGGCACCATCAATAAACACATTGCAAGGTTGGTTGCTAAAGTGCGTGCAACAACCTCGGTATTGATTTTCAAGAGGTATTTGCTCCGGTAGCTCAAATCGAAACCATCCGGTTTCTCATTGCCTTAGCCGCTACAAATGGGTGGGAGCTTCACCACTTAGATGTCAAAACGACTTTCTTACGGAGAATTGAAAGAAACCGCTTATGTGTCACAACCGGAAGGCTATATAAGGAGGCAACGAGCATAAAGTGTATCGCTGAACAAAGCACTTTATGGTCTAAGACAAGCACCTCGAGCATGGAACATGAAGCTTGATGGAATTTTGAAGGGATGAAATTTCACAAGTGCATGAAAGAACCATCGGTGTCTGGAAGCAAGAAGAAACTAACTTGCTAATTTTAGCAATTTATGTTGATGATTTATTTGTCACATGTACAAATTTGAACATGATCAAAAGGTTCAAATTCGAGATGTCCAAGAACTTCGAGATGTCGGATCTTGGAAGATTGACTTACTACCTGGGCATTGAAGTCAAGCAAGAAGAATCGGGGATTACAATAAACCAAGAAGCATATGCTCGACACATTCTGAAGGAAGCTGGTTTAAAAGACTGCAATCCAACTCACATTCCCATGGACCCAGGAACTAAATTGTCGAAGGTCAAGATGAACCCGAAATCGATCCGAAACAATATCGAAGGTGGTAGGATGCCTTATATATCTCCGCAAACAAGACCCGATATGGCATACGATGTTGGAGTTATTAGCCGATACATGCAAAGTCCAAGAGAATCACATGGACGTGCGATTAAACGCATTCTAAGGTACTTACGGGGAACAACGGGATACGGAATTAAGTATGAGATGATGGGACAAAACAAGATTATTGGTTATAGTGATAGTAGTCACAATGTTGATCAGGATGACGGAAGAAGCACAACTAGTCACATTTTCTACTATGGATTATCTCCGATAACCTGGTGTTCGCAAAAGCAAGATACCGTTGCTTTATCATCTTGAGTCGAGTTCATGGCGGCTACCACGACGACTTGTCAAGCAATATGGCTTGAGTTTTCTTGGAGAAATTATGAACAAGACGCAAGAGAAGGTGGTTCTTAGGGTTGATAACAAGTCCGCTATCGAACTAACAAAGAATCTGTTTTCACGTGAAGTAAACACATTCACACGAGGTTTCATTTCATTCGCAATTGTGTTGAGAACGAACAAGTGGAGGTGGAGTACATTCTCGGTGAGAAAGCAGGCGGACATTCTCACGAAACCATTGGCTCGAACCAAGTTCAAGGAAATGTGGAGCTTGATTGGAATCAAAGACATCTCTAGAAGGACTTAGAGATTTGGGGGTGATTTTGGAATCCTAAGTCACATACCATCACAAGAGATAATGTGCCATTAAGAGAGTTAGTGACCCATTATACCCACTATACCCATTGATAAGGTTTTAAAAGGTACCATTTTGAGGGTCGCTTTAGTCCTTATTTGATCACTTTTGTATCCGTTATTGCTTAATATCGTTCCTTTTCACTTTTTAGGTCTCTTGAAGGCAAAATGCTTTGGAATGGCACTTATTTGGACGAAAAGGCGAATATATGAAGAAAATGGCCAAAGTCAAAATCGAGACACTCACAATTTCTTGAAAATAGAAGGCGACGGCTCGGTGCTAATGCGTGACGCCGTCCGAGGATTTTGTGACGGCTCGTAACCCAAGACTCCTATTTTCAAGTGACGACGTCGAGATCGGCGCGACGGTGTCACAACCTTAAGGTGACGCCGTCAAGTTGATCAAGTCACAACATGCCAAGTAGTTGATATTGTTTTGGCCATAACTTTGCATACGAACTCGGATTTAGGTGATTCAAAAGCCCACGCGACCGAACGAGAAAATCTACAATTTGCTAAAAAATGGTCGTGACCTTGTCACTCTATAAGTGTGAAGCCGTCGCTCTTTGCCGACGTAAAATCGCCTATAAATATAACATTATAACTTCACTTTTGTAAGCCCTAAACCCTAAGTCCGATTCTAGGGTTTAGGTAGGTGTTTTTCCAAAGAACTTAAAGGGTTCCAAACACTCTATAAACATTGTGTGTTGGTTTGTTTGTTAATCCAATCCTATGGTATGTCTTCAATTATCTTAATTGTTGCTTGCTCTTCATTAATTATGCTTGGCTAATTCATCTAGTGTCTTATGATTGTGTGAAACTTGTATACAATTAATTAGATCTTATTGATTTCTTAGTGATGCTTGTGTCTATCTTCATCATTAGGGTGTGACAACTTCAATAAGTCTAATTGGTTTAGTTATAATTCTTGCATCCCACATCTCTTGTTTGATTGGTTGATTCTTATCTTAGTTGACTAATGATCTATTAGTGCGTTAGGTCATTCGTTGTGTACTTAATGCTTGATTCATCTTTGTGAACCTTAGAATATAATTATTCGAGTAGTTGTAGGCTAAACCATCCAAAGATCGCCTTAGAGTAGGAGTTTATAAATCACTTGTGGGTTTGTAGACAAGACCCTTTGGTAAATTCAAAGAGTTGGGAGAAACGCATACCCTACAACCTTAGACACACAACGCAACTAGGAATAAGGACGTGACAATTCAACCATCAATAGGGCGTGACAATTCGGTGAGGTAGAATTGGATAGCTAGCAAGGAGTAATACATCATAAGTAGATACGCTTCACGTTCTTGGTAGATCCCTTAGTTAGTTAGTATCTTTTGGAATAGTTGACTAGCAACTAATTCCACCCCAAATCCAAACCCGAGATTCGTACCTTTCCATTCTATAAAATATAAAATACAAAATAATCATCCTCACCTTTAGACTTAAATCGACATACAATTCACCTAACGACACTATTCCCTAGAGAACGATATCAATACCCGTGGCTTACCCTAATTACTACACTACAACGATTAGGTTCACGCCTAGGGTGTTATAAAACTTGCTCAAGAAAAGGAAGTTTCCTTGACCCCGAACGACGCGTGTAGCGTTATCACCCATTTCACTCATTATACCTAATTGGCATTATACCTAACTAAGACCACCGACCGGAGCGTGTTTGGGTATAAATATGGTTGTTTAGCAAGTGAGTTAAACACAAGAAACACAACAAGCATTGTATAAACATTAATAGGTTTTGAGTAATTTTCCTATTATTAATCAAAAAGTAATTTTGGTTATCTATGTTCTATACAATCCAATCTTGAACCATTGTTGTATTATCGGTCTCGAAAAAGTATCGGATCCACAACTTGCATTTACCTAAATTGAAAAAATTAGACTTAAAATTAGAGTGATGAATGTGCTCAATCAAGTCTCGAAACTAGAATTGCCTCTATTTTTTATAGGGTAATCATGGTTTCCGACCTTTTAGCCTACTAGTCTATGGGGATTGAACCCGCTGCCACAGAGGATCAAACCAGATAAAGCCACCCTTATCAAGAGATGAAACTCTGATTCTTTGATCAAATTTGCAACCTTTGTATCCATCTAATAAACATCATAATAAACATCAGACAACAACAATAGCCAATCATGACGTGTATAGCGTGACCCTCGGGGTTAGATCGTGTATGAAATAAAAGGTTCCAGCAAGGACACTTCATTAATGATACCATATGCCTCTCTCACTCGATTCGTGAGGTATGTTGGGCAACAAAGTACTATAATCATTGATGTTGTCATATGCCCTGTTGGCCCAAAGTATGACAATAGCCAACCATTCAGAGAGGCGCACACGCAAAGCAACAAACTAGTCGAAAACCGATACGGATCCCAGACAACAATATTGTTCCTGGTCTTGCTCCACGACACCACCTCGTCACTTGTCGGATCCTCAACCATGTCGAATGTTTTTGTCAGAAATGAAGTGGGCCCACTTCGTTTAAACCCTCCTTTGGCCTTGGTGATGACGAGGATGAGGATGATGATGAGATTGTGGTCACTTCTTCATCTTTCACTGTCTGCATTTTTGTTTCTGGTTGTTTTTTAAGGTTTGAAATGTTTGTGTATGTTTTTGAAGGTGTGGTGAGTGTGTGTAATGAGAGTATAAATAGGTGAAGAGGATGAAGGGCCGGAAGGTTCTAGAGATAATAGTGTCTTGGATGTTGTGCTTTGAAGAGATGAGATGTGGCTGTTACTATAGAGTACAGTGTGGGTCTAAGATAAATCTAGTAGAGAAAATTCTCAAAATAAGCCAAAAGTCATGCATGGTCCGTTAAATGGTCATTTTTGTGCCTTTTTCCATTTTGGTCATGCTCATTGCTCAACCGCCGACTTCAATCAAATTTTTGACACATGTCATTCCTTTAGTCGCTTCAACTGCCGACTTTGATCGATCATTGTTGACTCACTCAAATTTGACACGTGTCATTCTTATGTACTTTTCTAAAAAAGTACAAAAGAATGACACGTGTCAAAATTTAGTGGAGTCAAGCGATGAACGAATCGGCATGACCAAAATGGGAAAAAGGCACAAAAATATGACCATATAAAGGACCATACATGACTTTTTGGCTTATTTTGGGAATTTTCTCTTTCTAGTATTGTCCAAGTGTGTGGAGGGGGAAATCATGCAAGAAAGGGATGTCTTGCTTATTTATATACTGTATTTTTATTTTTATTAATATAATTCATTATAAGCATTAGAAATTTGTATTTTATATATAACATGTTTTAACTAGTTATACATTATAGTGTAAAAATTAAAAGTGTACCAAGTAGGAATGGATGTATATAGCAAGTATGGGGCCAGTATCCTTCATGACTAACCGAAAAAGTTGAGATTTTAGTATAATTTTTTTTAATTTTGACATTTTTACGAAAATGCCCCCACCCAAACCTCAAATTGCCCACCACCCGCATACTAAAAATATTCAACATTCTAAAGCCTTATAAATCCTTCATCTTGTAGTATAAATATTTGATTTATCACTACGATCCTAGTTTTTTCTTCCACATTATGTTGTTATTGTCAAAAAATGAAAAATTGCCCCTACATTATTTTTTAACTGGTACCAATTATCTCTTAAAAAAACTTCTGAGTGGCATTTACGCCTCAAAAGAAAAGAAGAGGGAAGGGTATTTAGATGAAAGAGGGTATTAATTAATGGTCGTGTCATTGTGTGTGGGTATATGTGTTTTAGAGGTATTTTAAAATGATAAAAGATAGAAAAAAAAAATTAATAAAAGAGAGAAAATGTGCTGCAATTGTTGAGTAAAAGTTGAGACTGAAGGGCTGAGCATCTGGTCAAAACCGACCAGAACCAACCAAAATCGAACCGAACCGAAAACCAATTTTGTTGAAGACATAAATCGAGAACCGAACCGAAGCGACTCGGTTCCTTTTGTATCTGTTGGTTCGGTTCATACGGTTCAGGTGTGTTTTCTCTCGGTTTTAGTTCAAACCGAAACTCAAAAATACATAGAACCAAAAACCGAAACGAATATGCTCGGTTCGGTTTCTATCGGACCTGTTCGGCTCGGATTTTTGGTTCGGTTTTCGGTGAGTTTTGCTTAACCAGACCGAAATGATGTTGTTTTACTTTCTCTTTTTCCTTCTAGATAAGGATGAAATCTACCACATCTCACATTCACTCTCTCTCATACACATCATTGTTTTACACACACACGAAATATGTGGAGTATCTATTTCTTTTCTTGGATCTATATGTTCACGGAACACATGCAACACTCATCTATAGGAGTAATCTGATTTGTTAATGTATGGTATTTCGTCTTCTTTTACACTTTTTAGTTTATTCGTGGATTTGGCGATATGTGTTTGCTTTTCTATGATTTTTGTCATAACATTGATGTATAATCATAGTTTGTTTAAACTTTAACATGGCTTTCAAAGGCTGATGTGTGCTATTATGTGGCCATAAGTACTGTATGGACTCTATATTGTTTGTTTATGCCTTGTCGTAAGACTGATGTGCAATCATAAGTGTTGATTTTACATGGTGTGTTACAAGTTGTGCTTATTTTAGCTTCTATGTTGTTAGTGGATTTCTGGGTATATGTTTATGTTTGATTAATTTATGACATGTTTTTAAAGTCTGATATGTGCTCAAGTGAGACATTTTTAAATACATCTGATTTTTGAACTACCTTTTATGAACATGAACTCTCTAATTTTAGGTTAGAAAAGACGTCATTTAATGCTTGCACAAAATGACGCCTTTTAGTTTTTTCCTTTGCCTTACCGTGACATACGGCGTTGTTTTTTACTTGGAAATAGTCGTGGGTCAAAACAATGTCGTTTCATTTCTTCAATTTTCTATTTTTTACACCGTTTTAAGGCTGGATAGCACTTGCTTGGCTGTGACGATTTGAACAGACATTTAGTCATAGTTTTGGCATGATAAAAACTAGATAGCCAATGCACAAATATTCTGAATGTCACGAAATCGTAAGGAAAATGGTGTTTAAGGGCTGCCTAGGACCATTGCGCAGGCCTCGAGACACCTAAAATGTGGGATTTGTCAAAAAGCGTTGAGGTGTTGTTATAATTTTAATTATTGTTGCGTATTGTGTAAATGTGACACACGATAAATTTTCACCAAAATTTAACTGATAATTAGTAATTTACTATTACTAAGCATAAGCCATTTAAGCACACATAAGCTTTAACTGATCATTTGAGTAGTTAACTCGTATGCTGTAGACAATTGCATCACTGTTGCATTCATACCATCTTGTGAATATTTCATTTTTGTCTTATGATTTAAAATTGAAAAGCGAGAGGTTATCTCGTTTACCACAGTGACCGACACTGCACGCGTACCGACACTATGATAAGGACTCGCTAAAACAATTAACCAATGCCCGCGACTTGGAATATTACAAGGATAAAATATTTCAAACACGTAACTATAAAATACCACGGGTAAAAAGTTGTCAAACAATGATACTTTGGTCACAATGCAATTTCGCGGGACACAAAAATAATAAACACACTATCACCTAAACAATAATTTTTATAAGATTCAAATACAATTAAATACCTAAGTGGAGGTATACATTTACATCTCCACAAATTATACAACAAGTGAAATACATATAAACAAAACACACTTATAAGTAAACAATTTAAAAGTGAAGAGATAATGTTTTCTTTGTCCTTCTCTCATCCACACACGACAAAACAAGTATCCAAAAGCAGATATCTTATCTCCATCTTCTTCCTTCCCTAGCCTGCGATTCCACCTAGGCCGAATATCCCTAGAAGAAGATAACCCAACATATTCATCCATCCTACCTCTCATCTTTCATACCATTTTCATGTAAATTTTGGCTTCCCCAAGCCCCTCATAGTGCGCCGCTGCCCTTCAAAGGAGTCCAAGAAAGATCAAGTTGAATCTCAAAGCAAATCTTTCCACCAATCTATCTCTTATGTCCAAGATTTGTTGGGTTTTGGGAGTAAGCTATTTTTGGCTTCAAACAAAGTTTCAAGGAGAAAAGGTGAGGTCAAAGACCTTCTATAAGGTGTTCTATTTCACCAGTTAAACTTGGAGAGTCTCTCATTCACCATTCACTTAACTCATTCAAAACTCTTTCACTTGTGGCGCTAAGCATCAATTTCTAGTTGGGGTTCGAGTAGAGCTGAAGTTGGGTCTGGTTTCGAGTTAACTATCATCCTCATCATCTTCGTCTTTTGTTGTTAAGGTTTATCATTTTTCTCCTCTTGTAAATGTTATGGTGTTATGAACATTAACAATGAGATATTAAATTGATACCTTGTGTTGAATTGTTTTAATAGTCGGTTATAAAATTCATCATCATTCTTTGTTGATAAGTGGGTTGTTAGAGCGACGGTGAACCCACTTTGATGTCCGTGGTACTCATCAATCGACATCCATGTAGTACAAGTTGTGTCGATAAGCACCATTTTAGATCGACGTCTTGTGTCTAGAATGGGTCACCTTTACGTGAGTCACGTTTAATCTATAGTGTGGGTCAAAAACTCACTGTGGTATTCACCACAGTGGCATGATCTTGTTTTCTAAAATAGTTATAATGGATCCGTTTGGTTACCTGTCGAGAGTAAGTAACAAGAAAGGAGTAGAGGAGTCAAGTTTCATAAGGCCTACTAGGAACCCATGCTTAACAATTTCAATTCTCTCTAGTAAGCACTCATGTCATTTTAGGTGTGTCGAGCCAAGTAATATTGTTATCTAAACTTGAAGGACTTACGTGTTTCCTTAGTATCATATGACTCGAAGTTATGTTGAAAATCTTAAGACTAAGCCATTATGTATGTCTAGGAAAATACTCAAGTGAAAATGTGACCTTTTGTCAAAATATATAAGTAGTCGTATGTCGTATTTTCTTTCGGATAAAACATCACTATGGAATGAAACATGAAACAGACACCTTACATGCTAGGTTTCTAACTCGGAGCCTTATGTCGAAATTATTGTGTCGGCCTAAGAATGGGACCAAGTCGAGTAGGACTCGACTCAAACACATGTTTCGTCACATCTTGCTCATACTTTCAGTGAAGGGATTAACCAAGTCTCGCTAGAAACAAACTCCAACCATAGCCACATTCCTTCGTTACTTCATGTTCAATAAGGAAGTCTTTCCATCAAAATAAAATGTATTTGAGTCATAAAAATGTCAAGTTGAAGCACTTAACTACTTTTCCCACTTGCATCAATATTGACCCACGAGTAACAAAGTGGGAATGTAATCTGTTACTTAAAAACTAGTACATGTCCACCTATAAAAGCATACTAGTACTTGACATTTTATTGTGAAGTTAAAACTTAGTACAAAACACTTTTTGGTATCAATTGAGCCGCAGCTCAGTTAGTACCTCAAACAAAGATTTCATGCGCTATCAAGTAACCAAGCCCATTTCTACATGTGTTCACTCTGGGCCCAGGCCCAATCCTTGTTCCCTGCTGCAAGCAAACATGGGCCACAGCCCATAATAATTCGGATAGTCTTTTGGTAGTCCAAGCCAAACCGCAAACACAAACTCAAAATGTGTAATGATTCGACATAAACAACTAGTGTTTTAAAACACGTTTCGCCTAACAATGTTCTACGACCATTTTAACGTCGAATTTATGAGTAAACGTATGTCAAGAAAAACTTCCGTTTAAAACGACATATAATTATATGTACGGAACAAGTTATGATAAGTAAATAGGAACCGCTATGCCATTTTATCATATATTGAGTTCGAAATTCTTCAAATATAACTTGAATATTTTCTAAATACAATTAGAAAATAAATAATTTATATATACATTTTTGACAACACCATTTTGTGTGAACTTAAATAAGTATATACACATTTGTATACTTACTGGTAAATTGTTATATTCAAACCAAATTTCGAGTTCTAAAACCGTTATAATGACAACATAAAAATGTATATGCTTCGTGTACTTACTAGTAAAAATCATTTTTTTTCTAAAACAAAAAGTTTAGTTTCACTACAATTATAAGAACCATTGAACTACGTAAAGTGAGCTATACTTAAAAACGATGAACTAAAACATTGCCCTCCTTATCTAGGTCGCGTGTCGGTGCCGCTCCACAACCATCACTAATCCCACATTTGGATTGCACATTTACTAAGGTGAGTTTCATAGCCCCTCTTTTACTTGATAAACTGTTTTACACACTTTGGGGTGAGAAATATGCAAAACCTTTTATGGACCAAAACTATTACATGATTACTATTACGTGGTTTAGCCTAAGCCCTCAGGGCCGGAGCCAGGATTTCAAGTTAGGGGGGGCCAAATTTTTTTTTTTTAATAATCACGACATTGTTTGAAGAAAATGTACAAAACATGATAATATAGAAAAATAGATGAAGAACTTACATCTTTAGACTAGACTAAGCGGTACAAAAGAAACTTGTAAGTTGAAACTTAGACTAAATTAAGCGGTACAAAAAGAAGCTTGTATCTTTAGACTAAGTTAACTAGTACAAAATACATAATCAATAAACATGTGAATTCTAATGACACGAGCACTTGAGATTTACTTCATTGTCATGAACTAAACAAGACTTCTAATAACCTTGAGCACTTGAGCTTCAATCCTTTGTCATGAACTAACCTTCAAGTGACGCAAAATAGTCAATATATAAAAGCATAAGCGGTTGGTTAATGATAAATAATAATCTTTAAGAGTAACAAGAAATTGTACCTTATGCTTCTTCATCATACGGACACGTCGTTGTGATTTGGAGTAGAAATCATCTATTATTTTCTCAATACAAAGGGTACCAACAATCTCCCGTTCAATGCTAAGAATCAAGCTACTCTTAAGGAAGTCATCACTCATGGTACTACGAAGTCTTGTTTTCACAAGTTTCATCTTTGAAAAAGCTCTTTCAGATGTCGCAGTTGAGACAGGGAGAGTTAAAATGAGACAAATCAATCTATCAATAAGAGGATACATTTCTGACTTCTCAGTTTTCTGCAATCCTTTACACAACGCCGAAAGTGAACTAACATTCTTCAATTCTGGATCACTATCTAGCTCAAAATGTTGCAACTCAAGTTTGAACTCAATTCTCTCTTGTTCGGTAAAATCCAAAGGATAGTACTTTGTAACCAATTTACATATGTCATCGGCATTGAAAGGTTTCTTTGGATCCAAAGTAACACTAAGACGAAGAAGCTCCGAAACGGATTCACTAAATCTATTATTCAACTCTTGCAACTGACTATCAATAGCAACAATAAACACATCAACCCGATAATGATGCTCTACAGTCACATCATCTTTCTTATGACGAGACTGAACTATATCTCTGTAAGTCGCACTCATATCAGGAACCGGGATGCTATATTTATCACAAAAACAAACCACTTGATCTAGAAGTGATTGCCATCCATCATCCCTTAGTTTTTGAATTAATATCTTTGTAGTGGAGACCAACGTCAGTGCATTGACAATATCTTGAGACTTATTTTGCAAAAATTTGCAAAGCTTGTCCGTAATCTCCATTATTTTTTTCATAAGATGCAAAACAAGAATAAAATCAAATGATAATAAGTGTGTAAGAGCATATTTAGCGTCACCTTTTTGAGAAGCAGTAGACCGTCCAAGACAAATGTCATTCAATACCACACGAGTTGGACCAAACAATCTCATCAAACTACAAATGGATTTGAAGTGTGAACTCCATCTTGTATCTCCAGGCCTTTGAATGTTTTGCATTTGATTAGCTCTCTTCCACCCTCAAGTTCTCCTATTTCACTAGATGTGAAATTTACGCAAGTTGAGCATCTTGTAATTGATCATTACGCTTAGTTGAAGAACCTATCACATTAACAATAAAGCTCAAATGCTTAAAAAATGTATGCACTTCAGAAACATCTTTGGATGCCGCAACAAGAGCTAGTTGCAACTGATGAGCGAAGCAATGTACATAATAAGCATACGGACATTCGTTCAAAATCAATGCTTTTAGCCCATTCCATTCTCCACGCATATTACTAGCTCCGTCATAACCTTGACCTCGAATATCTTGAACATCAAGTTTAAGATGAGATAAAGAAGATAATATCTCATTTTTTAAAGTCAATGCATTCGTATCTTTAACATGAACCAAGTCCAAAAACCTTTCTTTGATGTACCCATTTCGGTCTACAAATCTCACCACAATAGCCATTTGCTCTTTCTTAGATTCATCTTGAGATTCATCTACTATTAAACAAAACTTTGCCGTCCCAATCTCATCTCGAATGGCTTCTTGTACCTTCATAGCAAACATTTGCAATACTTCTTTTTGAATATCTGGTGAAGTATACTTGGCATTTTGAGGTGCATTTTCTAATACAACTCTAGCGACATCCTTGTTATATAAAGCAAGAAGTTTTACCAATTCGAGATAATTTCCTCGATTTAATGAAGTGGGTCGTTCATCGTCGCCCCTTAAAGGACATGTCTGTAACGTAAGCCACTTAGTAGAGTCAATAGTTACTTTGAGTCGTAGCCTGTTGTCTATTATTTCTTGTTCCGTTTGTTTATCTATCACATTCTCTATGTGACAAACTTTGTTTTTCAAATCTTCATAACATCTCACAGAAAAATTATGAGCCGAGGCAGGAGTCTTACCTTCATGACTGACGAAAGGACAATCTTTGCCACTATTAACCTTTCTCCAATTTCTAAAACCTTTAGCAGTAAACGTATCTGATCCAACTCTCCCAATAGGCTTCCTACCAAAAAGATAACACGGAAAACAAAATGCAGCATCTTTCTTATCAGAATATTCCAACCACCAGAATCTTTTAAACCACACTGCTTGGAAACTACGCTTATGAAAACCACACGGACTAAGAGGATAATGTGCTTTAACAAGTTGATAAGGTCCCAACCTAATATAAAGTCGTCTAATCTCATCTTGTTGGTTACTTGGATAACTCGACATTGGAGGTCGCACGCCTGGATCACGAATCAAAGATTCTAATGTGACCTCATCCGAATTCAAGGTAGTATTTGTTTGTGGTTCAAATCTAGCTCCAGGCGACTCTTCCATAATATTATCACCATTAGTTTGATTTTGAGTTTGAGTTTCGGGCTCATGAACAACATCTTTTACAGGCTTGAAAAAAGAGTCTATTGTTCTCTTCATTCTCATGAGTCAACCTAAAAACATAGATGTTCTGTAACAAAAGTAATCAACAAGTCAATAATCAATTTTTTTAAATCTTATAACTTATAAAAAGTAACCTGTTATTCTCTACTAACTTGCTACATTAGTTTTAGCCTTTAGGAACATGTAAGTATACAACAAATTATCACGATGAAACATGATTCACTCAAAGTCTCAAACTGTGATGAACTAATTTTTATTAGAATTTTGACAAATAACAATTGATAAAACTACAACTTGACAACTAATAGTATCATTTATTTAGCATTCAATTGATCATTAATTTGCACACAAAAAAAACATTCGATCATTAATTTGCACACAAAAAAAAACATTCGACCTTAACAAATAACAACTAATAGTAATAAGCAAACAAGTAATGAAGAAAAAAATAGTATCATTTATTTAGCATTCAACTGATCATTAATTTGCACACAAAAAAAATATTCGATCCATTCATAATTCATTTACCCCAAAATATTCTAAACACAAATAACTAATTTTGATCAAATACTAAAGAGTGGAAAACTAAATAATTAAGAGCATACCTTATTAGATATTTAGATGAGTGAATTTTGATCGGTTGGTTACTTGGTTTTGATAATTGAGAGAAGTCAGAGAATGATGGTTGGTCTCACCTAATTGTTGTTTTCTTTCTGTGAAAAATAAGATAACAAAGTTGGACACTTGGACTGATATTGGGAGGGGCCTCAATGAGTATTTTTCTAAAAACTGGGCTTTTGGGCTATATACTTATAAGCTTCTTGGGCTAGTTGGGGGGGGCCTAGCACCCACTAGCCACCCCATCCCCTCCGGGCCTGTAAGCCCTTATGTCCCTAGAGAATGCCCTTTATCATGAACCGTCAATTCCCTATTGGGAAACGCGAATGCTATAAATAGATCTATTGAGGGTGACTCCTCCATTCGGTTGGCCATGCTTAGGCCAAGGCGAAACGTATACCATGTCGGAGATCAAGTGTTGAGGGACAAAACACTTGCTATGGGCCCCTATATTGTATGACATCTCTTAGCATACAGAAACTGTCGTAGTATCGGTTGCATGAACTTAGAGCTAACGTAATAGACTTTCATCCATATATCGTTATATTCTTGATAATGATTATATGCCTTTGCTTATGGTCCAAACCTACTATTTTAATCTAAACCTATGAACTCACCAGCTTATAGCTGACCTTTTTAGCATATTTTTCTCAGGTGCTTAGTTGTGAACATGGATGCAAGGCAAGAGGCGGATAAATGGTCGTAGAAATTTTTAAAGAAAAGCTTTTACAAATAAATGATGTTTTTCTATTGGGACCACAAAAACTATGGGATATGCCCATCCATCTAAACAATGTTGTAAGACATTGTTTCAAAATATTTATGAAATTAAACGGAGTATGTATTCCGTTCTGTATTACTTGTGTTATGATTCACCAATTTCGTAACGCTCCCAAATAACACGTATGCTTCCGCTAAACCAAATTTGGGGGTGTTACAGTAAACATTGTATCAAGCACCCTCAACGGTTTTTAAGTGTTCGGCATTTAACTAGGTCATTGGAGATTATGTTTCAACCAAACGGAGTTTTTTGGATGTCTATTTGTTTTTCAAGCTTCAGCCCACATGTGTTTGACTTTATGATTTTTGGTATACGTTTATCGTTCGATACAATGTCGTTTCATACTTGCCACAAAACGACATTGTTTTTTAAACAATTTTCTCTTGTCGTTTTTAGTATAAAAGAATAATGTAAGAGGTTGTGATGATAAACATTAAATGCTTTTTTTAGACTTTAGGCCAAATTGAGATTATCGCATCTTGGCGGGGCAAGTTATTAACTTTGCAACCATGGCGGATTGATCATCTTTTTCGATACTTTACTTATCCGAGCCTTATCAAGTGCGCCATTTTAATGCCTATGATATCTTGAACTACCCTTTATGCATTGGACCTCTCTAATTTATGGTTCAAAAGGACGAAGGTTAATCTTGCATCAAAGCGGCTTTTTGTTATTCGTTTTTTATTATTACTCTTTGCCTTGCTGCATACGACGCCATAGTCAAACATATACCATATTGCACATAATTGATTCATTAATATTATTGAGGTCTTTCCCTATTCAAGAATTATCTAAAACAATTATAAAAACTTAACAATTAATCATATAAGCAACAATCCATGACAAACATGCATGTCTCATCACGGATTCAACATAACAATTATTCAAATAGTCACAAGATCGCATACAATTCTATGTCACATAACAATTTATTCATGAATTAATTCACGTAAACATATATATTATTCTAGGTTTTAATTAATTCAATTTAATAGACAAAACAAAAAAAACCAAAACCTAACCTAAAAAAAATTAAATCAACATATATTTTTTTAAGGGTTTCAGATTTTTTATTTATTTGTTTTTATCAAACTTTCATGGGCAATCGGCCCTACCCTAAAATTAGGGTTTGAACAATTAACATAAACCCTACAATTAATCATATCATAAACACAATATAATTATCCCTTTTTTACTTATTTAGTAATTAATTACATATTATCCAAGGCTCGTGATGTCACTGTTGAAATTTTAATATCATGACAATCATAATTAAACACAATAAACATCAAGTACACATGCAGAAGCGTATAGAAACATATAATGAATAATTAATTAACTAAAACATAAACGTAATCGTACCTTTTATTCTAGCTAAATAAGAATCAATTCCAAGCTAGCAATTGAGATGAATCTGAATTAGGGTTTATAAGGATTATAAGAATTGCCCCTTACCATTTTTTCAATTCAATCCAACATACTTACAATAGTGTTTAAGTACCACGTTTTTGTACACACGTACTAAAATGAATTAAAGTAAAAGCTAGTTTAAGAACACAAAACGATTTGTTTATGAAAAAACAAAGTGACAGAACCTATAGGGTATATGATCGATCATTTATGACTAAAGAACAAGGAAACACAAGTTTAGGTTTAGGTTATGTGTACAAGAGATGAATAACAATGAACTTAGGCCTTGTATTTATATTTATAAAAACTTAGAGAACAAGTTGAACTTGGATTGGTTTCTCCTCTCCCTTGCCGATCGGTTATACCCCAAAGGGAATCCGGAACCTTCTTTTCATCTAATATCCTCTTTAGTTCTTTTCTTTAACATTTAACGACCATTAGTCCATTACGTTTAATTACTTAACGTTCGTTATTCATTTTGTATAATTAATAACTAAATACAACATTTTATATTTAATTATTAAAACTTTAATTCTCATACGTAAAGTGTGCAATTCCGTGGTCTCGAGTTCGATCCTAACTCTACTAGTTTATGTCCATTAAACTAACATATCTTTTGTATTTAACTTGCGTGATTCATAAGATGTCGTCTCGTTAATGTGTTATCAATGTAATCATTGAAATGCGACGATTCCGAATAGCAAGACACCTTGTTTCAAGCATACATATCTTCACCTATTACCCAATTAACTCGACAAGTGTCATTTGCCTCCACAAATAAATCAAGATTTGACCGGACCCACTGCGATTGTAATTTCTGAAGAAACTCCACGTAAGTGTGGTGTAAAATTTGTAGGCTTTAGTGTTGTGAGTTTGGCTTGATGACTGATATTTAATGTTTCTTTTCAGAAGGGTTTCTTGGAGAAACTTCTAGTAAATTAAGCATATGGGGTCTCTATATTGCATTTGTGTTGGCGGTTGGTAGATTTATAAGGCTTGATGCTCGATCTCGAATGAGAATCCCTACGAGAACCTTCCTTCTTGTAATGTATAATTAATGGCCGACATTGGGACATTTTTTTATATTGGTACTATGATTGAAACTGATTTGGTGTCATTTACTGAGTTGATTGTGATATGCGAGGATATATATGTTGCTAGAGCTAAATGGGAGCTTGGATTTGAGGAGGTTCCGTATTGGACATTATTGAAAATATCTGTCACCACACATGGTGCTAGAGTACACCAACCCTAACTAACTTGTTAGGAAGTTGAAGTCAAAGATACTAGGTTGCTTATACGGGGAAAAGAGTGGCTAACTGTAGAACTGCTAACGTTAGGGTAAATCCCAAGCTTCATTTTTTTTGGTGGAAAAGAGTTGTAGACAGAGCTTGTAACAATCCATCATTAATCTTGTAACATGTTTGTGTATATAGCACTTCACGAAATATTGCATTGAGTTATTTTTGTAACATATATCGCCATATTGATACTGAACAAATTTGTAGTTTAGACATATTGACATACCATAATACATCGATACTTTGTGATGGAAGAACTAGTCATTCATTGCAAAACTACTCGCAGATTTTAAACTTGGAAAGTATGGTTAGTGTGCATGAGATGATCCAAGCCGACAACACAAGCCAATCTGTAACTCCATGTACATGTGCATAAGTCGGTCTTAAGCATGCGGTTTTGGTTTTCCACAAATAAGTATACTTACTGATTTACAAGAAGAAAACATACAATCCACTTGCTAGAAGAGGCATCAAGAGATAATAAGCTACCATTGAACCAACTATGGTTCTTGGTTTAATCGTCGATTGGTTTCAAGTCTAGTGACAATCCGAGATGATAATATATTATTTGTAGAAAATAAAAGAGACATACAAATGCATAGAAACCGGTTTATTTGTATTCATGAAAGGACAATCGCAGTTCATCAAAATCAACAGATCGCATACGAGATAATGTTTCTGGTTTCTAGGAAGTCAACAACATCCACTTTATAAAGCGGAACATACATCATAATAAAAGTCAAATAAAACTTAAAACACACGGATAAAACACCTCCGTAAAAACCGGCGTCTAAACATTCTTACGTTTCTTGACACTACCACGGGACTCTTTTTCACGATATGTTCGGGAATGGTGTCACGCATTATCTTTAAGGGATGTGAAGCGAAATCGGTTGGTGAAATATCACGCATTCGGATGTTCTTTAAGATAGCTATGATTCACGAGTTGCTCGTACCGCTTGTGCCATGAGGAGTCACATATTGAACGTCCATTTTAGAGTAGTCTCTCCTCAGAACAATGATTCTCTGAAAACCTTTTAGGGTTTTTGGGATGTTGGGTTTGTCCATGACCCAAGTTTGAGAAGAATAATACTCGATGTCGGCAAGACTATCACAGACAATTCCTTCAAGTTTAGTGCAAACGAATGGATCATCATTTTGCTTACTTCTGTACTCTTCAAATTCTTCTTCAGTTGGTATTGTCCTCCACTTGAAACAGTCGTTGCATTGCACATCAAACGTACCAATTGAACTCTGAAGTGGGCCCCTTGATTTCTGCAGGAATTTAATCAAAAATTCCAACAGGATCAATATACTACATAATCAATACAAACTATCCATAGTAAAAGCTAAGCCTGTGTAATAAAATCTTAAAAATAACAAATGAGGCTACTGTGAACAACTATCTTACTCTTTGCTTCATACGTAAACAACGAAACATGAAGGACCAAACATGTTCGATAGATAGTTAATAACCGCTTGGTGGTTAAAGGTAGTTAAATAACCACTAGGTAGTTAATGGTGGTTACAAAATAATTAGTTATGGCGGTTGTAACTTCCAAGCGTTTGGAATTCTATATAAGCATACATGTAAGCGATTTCATAGTTAGAAAATATATACTTATTCATTTTCATACTTTGCAATCTACATGTATATCGATCTAGTTTTGGGACAACAATTGGTATCGAGCAAGTGGTTATACGCTTTGTTTGGATACCAAGATACTAACGAGAAGCCCAAGGGAACAGCGTAAACAATTTGTTTTCGGCGGAACATTTTGCTTTGTTTTCTTTTCTTCCAAGAGAAACAAACACTTGAATAAGGATACGTAGAAGATAGTGCACAATCATTTCGTCGGATGGCAAACATTTACATCAAAGCGAAGCGGTGGACAAAACTTTGTTTGTGACAACAAAGGGAAGGAAGGAAACTCTTGGCGTAGTAAACTTGGAACAAGAGTGGAAAGGTACCAAGAAAATTTCTTTTGTGTTGGTTGTTAACGCGACATAGGCAAGGAAAGAGACAGTTTGTTTCGGTTATAGAGCGAGTGGGAAGAAGACTTTGTGAAACCGGTTAGAACAAAACACAAAGTAGAAGAAAACGCGGGAAGCGTTGTTCGGAGAAATATTGGAGCATATACGTAACAAGTAAAGAAGAGAAGAGCGCTCAGAAAATTGTGTGGAGAAGTGTCGGGACGACACAAGGGAACAACAACAATGAGGAAGATAAATCAGAAACAAAAAAATTTTGTTCTGTTTCGGTGAAAGTTACCAAGTTTGGTACCAAGTTTTTGTACGTAGGAAAGTTATTGGATTTCGGAGCAAAGGAAGCAATCAAGAACAACGTACAAGGAGGCAACGTGATTAGTATGGTATAACAAGAAAGAAAATCAAGAAATTCTTTTGGTTCGAAGGAATAAAATTCGATAGGAGGAAGTGGTTTTGTTTTGGCTCGTAGGAAGAAAAAGGAATTCGAAAAAAGGCGAGACATTTTTGGTCGATGAAGGAAATTCGAAAAGAAAAGGCCAAGGGCACTTTTGGTTTTGGTTCAAGAGAAAGTCGATAGAAACAAAGGAACTCGACACAAAGCGTGGTGTATTAATTCAAAGTATACAAGTTCGAATACAAAAGAACCAAGGATACAATTGGAAAGTGAAAGACAACGAGGCAAGGAAAGCAAAGGGAACCAAGTTGGGAATAAGAACAAAGCGTTGATAAGCGATATTACTCACGCCGGACAAAGGAATACATTTGTGTTCATCACAACACCAAGGTCATAAGTTAAACATTTCGGTTTCAATTATATTAGAATAGTATAAGATAGTTATTTTGTACTATTAGAAAATCCCGAAAACTATTTGTTGATCCGTATTATTAGGATTCCCTAAAGACTAGATATTCCCATATTAGTAGAGATACCATTCAAGGAAGGATAATTCCCATTAGATTAGAAAGTGAAGATAATAAGTACTTATAAGATGGCGGTGACAAAGCAACAAACACATCAACTACACCAAAACCCGTAACACCTATTGCACAATACCAATGCCCTAAGTTGAAAACCACAAACTACACAGTTTGGGCTATACAAATTAAGGTTATACTAGAGTCACATGGTTTATGGGAAGCAATAGAACCTAAGGAAGACATGCAAGTAGATGATAAGAAGGATAAGGCAACGACTGCCTTCCTATATCAAGCGTTGACCGAAGATGTGACTTTACAAGTAGCGGGTTGTGATAACGCTACACGTCGTTCGGGGTCAAAGGAACTTCCTTTTCTTGAGCAAGTTTTATAACACCTAGGCGATGAACCTAATCGTTGTAGTGTAGTAATTAGGGTAAGCCACGGGTATTGATATCGTTCTCTGGGGAATAGGAATGCTAGTAGGGAGTTACTACGCTAAGGTTAAGGTTGAGGAAGATTATTTTTAGCTTTTTATATTTTATGAAAATGGAAAAGTACGAATCTCGGTATTGGATTTGGGGGTTGGTATTTCTACCGATTACTCTACTATTATCTAATTATCTAAACTAAGGTTGTGGGAGTCTATGTCTAATTAATGTGTGCTCGTATGATAGTTTAAAGATGTGTTTACTTAGTTTGTATTACTCCTTAATTATCTCCTATTGATGGTTGAGTGTCACGTCTTATTCCTAGTTGCGTTGTGTTTCTAAAGTTGTAGGGTATCGTTTCTCCCTAACTCTTTGAACTTACCAAAGGGTCTTGTCTACAAATCCACTTGAGATTATAGACTCCTACTCTAAGGCACTCTTGGATGTTTTAGCCTACAATCACTCGGGTAATCATACTCTAAGGTTCACAAAGATGAATCAAGCATTAAGTACAACGAATGACCTATCGCATTACTAGATCATTAATCAACTAAGATAAGAAACAACCAATCAATATTCAATAATTAAGTTTCATACTTCCTAAGCAAACACACAAATAAATTAGCGGGACATGGAGAACATGCAAGCATACACACAAATAATCAAAGACATAATTGAATTAATGAAGCAAAGACTTATCTTGGTGTAAGATAGGGTTAAAAACCCTAAAATCTGTACAAGACACCTTAGGTTCGGTTTAGGTTTTACTCCAAAGACTCTCCACACAAAGATGAAAAATTTGGATTCTATATATAAGATTACAATTACGACGGCGTCTGTGGGACCTTAGATATATCAACCTTATCAAATACCCACCTTCACACACAAGTATCACACAGAACCAAACACAAGATATTATCGTAGAATAAAGAAAGAAAAGATGAAGAACTTGGTGACTTGAATGAATTCGTGTATGTTTAGAGAGGTAGAGAAGAAAGATGAAAACAATAATATGTTATATTGCTTCAGGAAAAACACACACACACACACTCAGCACACCCCTCAAATGACATACTTGAGGGGTATTTATAGTACAGAGAGAGGATGCCTAAGGCTTGGCCATGGGCGATATATGAGCTTGGACATGGATTGGGTTACTTGGACTTATACAAAGCTAGCTTATCTTAACTAATGCCCAATTAGCTTAGCCCAATCCACGAGCCCATTGACTATTCTATCACGATATCTAACACTCGATACAAAGTTCCTAGCGTGAATGACCATCACTTAATAAAACTATTAAGGCTAACAGCGTCACTTATGTTTAGTGGCGCGTCGTGTCGCCGCCATTAGGGTTCGTCTTGGCCACGTTAACCTTGCGGCGGCGTCACCTTATGTCCGTGGCGCCGTCTCTTCGACCGGCGTCGTGCGGATCGCATCTAGGCCGTCCCGAGTAGCGACGGCCTACTCTTTCACAACTAGGCGCCGTCTCTTGAAAACACGAGTTTTGAGTTCGACCGTCACAATAATTCTCCGGCGGCGTCGCAAATAGCTCCCGACGTCGCCGCTTCTACATTCAAGAATCGTGAGTGTCTTGATTTCGACTTTGGCCATTTTCTTCATATATTCGCGCCTTTTCGTCCAAATAAGTGTCATTCCGACATTTGCCTTCACGAGACCTAAAAGTGAAAAGGAGCGATATTAAGCAATAACGGATACAAAAGTGATCAAATAAGGACTTAAATGACCCTCAAATGGTACCTTTTAAAACCTTATCAAATATCCCTACACTTGTTATTTGCTTGTCCTCAGCAAATGTGCTTTTAGCCAATTAATTTATAAGTTAGGGGTCATTCGACATTAATTCAAAAGCGGTCCACAACACATATAAGCCCCACAAAAGTCATAACAAGCATGGAAATTACATACTAGCACCTCACATGGGGTGTTTGGATACTCACATCTCTCGGTGTATAAATGAAATATAACAATATAGGAAATGGAAGATAAACACTCATTAACCGGTCCTCGTGCATAGATTACCATAGGCTTGAGAATAGATCAAACCTCCATCGCTTTGGCGTAAGCACCTAGGAAAGACTATCAAAGAGGTCTTTTAAAGGGTTGTAATGTTAGGCTTACGGTAGGAAATAAGGGTTTGGTGGGATAGGCTATTTAGTGGTGGTAAGTCAAAAATCTTTATGTTAGCGCATATGAAGAATGGCGTTGCTAAGCCAAGACTCGACACTCTAAACTCTAGATAAGCGAAATAAACAAACATAAATTTAAAGGATAGATGTAGGATGGTAGCCGTATGTTTTTTTTTTTTTTTTTTTTTTTTTATCACTCTATTTTTTTCTTTTCTCTTTTTCTATTTTTTTCGATTTTTTTTTTTTTTTTTTTTTTTTTTTCATACACTTTTACTCTACCATCCTCTATGATAACATCAAAATACTAGGGATTCTGGCACATCCCTACACTTGAGTTTTATTATTCTAACACTAATTTGACCCGATTTGACAAGATCAAAACACTTGGGGTACATTATTACGTAAACAAAGGGAATTTGAATTTAACGTTCCTTCCCGTCATTTCATAAACTTTAACTTTTCCCATGAATCCCAATCATCCCAAAGCGTATACAAAGGATATGACTCGACTTAGCAACTTATGCAAGCAACGGATAATTGAACTAAGGGTTTAGGGTGATAACAAATATTTGCACTAAAGTGAGTGCATAAGGGTAGGCTAAGGCGATTTGGGTGTATATTTGGGGTGGGGTGTAAACAATGCTCTTCATTGATATTCGGAAAACCGAAATATCACGAGAACCGCGAAAAGGATAGGCTACGAGGGTTAACTAGGGGTATCGTGTACTAAAGATGAGTACAACGCAAAGGGTGTGGGGAATTACTCAACCGAAGTGGAAGAAGTAATTATATTACGTATCAAACAAGGGTTATCCTAATGCCTCTTATCATTTAGTTATTCCTAACTACACAAGTGTAGTCTCACTTGCGATCTCGAATGCATCACAAAACAAGTTCTAGAATCTAATATACTACGGTTCACACTTTAAGCATTAAAGATGAATGCTTTTAATTCCTACTAATCTAAGGCGATCCTCGCATTTTGGGTGGAATTTGGGTGGTAAGGGTTTTGTGCTAGTCATATAACTTCCTATCCATGAGACGCTTTTGTTAAGACTAATGGCCCACTCCTATATGTTATGAAAAATTTTAAATTTGGTACCAAAATTACCCTAACCGACATTTCTCATGGTTTATTACACAAATACAATTAGACAAAGCAAATAGTCAAGGATAAGCATAGTTTCAAAGTTCCGTTTATTTTCCTCCTACACTTAAACCGAACATTGTCCCCAATGTTCCCGAAAATATCAAAGTTATGATAAAGAAGGTAATTAAAAGCGAAAGAAACTAATACTCCCGATTAGCTCGGTAGATCCGTGTAAAGTGGTAGTTAAATTCTTTTCAAGAAGAATTATTGCGTGAAAAGCTCCTTCCAATCTTATGTAACTTCTTCTTGACAAACTAAACCCCGCACACTTGAAGAAAACAAACGAAACCTTCGTAAAATCGGCGGTAATAATATATATAAGACTCGATTTAAACTAGGATATAATGCTTGTGGAATGGATGTTTACGAATTTCTAAGAAAATTAAGACACGAAAATTCCAAAATTTATAAGTAGCTCGAAAACGAGAAAAAGTAATCGATGTTTTACTCCTTCCTCGACGCCGTCGGTTGCAATCTGACGCCGTCGTGTTATCTGACAAAAGCGGTCTGCGATTTTCGGAAAAATTTCTGGAAAATTTACATCTTTAGAATCTGGAAAAATTTCGCAAAACATTCATTATGACTCGATACAAGAATTTGACTCGAACAAACAAACATATATATCTTTTAATTAATTGTTATTCTCATGTTTACGTTTCTTTTGAAAACGTGTGTAATCCTCCTACACTTATCCCTTATGTAAAATACCTTTATATGTAATTAAGGCGAAGTTAAAAACAAAATAAAGCATTTTACAAATTTAAACATGAGGATAAACAATTAATAAAAGATATATGACACTAACAAGCAAACAATTAAGCATGGGTTGCCTCCACGCGCTTTTCTTTATTTAAGAGTCTTGTAGCTAGACTCATAGTCATGCTCCTACGTCTTCTCACCACCGTTCTCTTGACGGCCTCTAATGGGGATTCCATGTTGTAGAAGTGCCCTAAAATGCGCTTCTCTAAGAGTTCATCCTCTCCCATTCGGTCCAGTATTCGGTCCTAGGCTCAAACAATCCTTGTAGAATCCAAAAATCTTAGCTATAACATAATCAACACCTTTCTCCCTATCCTCATCATTCCTATAATAGACCGATAGTTTAAGTTCCTTTTCATCATTAGAGTGTGAAAACTTCTCAATCTTAAGCGGCATTTGGTAAGCTATGTCATCGTTCTTATTCTTGAATCGCACTACTCCTAATGAGGGTCATAGGTCATTCGGTGCTTTCTATGAAAGGTTTTCCTAGAATAACATGGGATAAGCTAGGGTCTATGGTCGTGCTAATATCATCCACAATTATGAAATCCGTAGGAAGCGTGAAACTACCTACATAAGCGGGCAATCCCTTAACTCTACCAAGAAAATTGCAACTAACATTAGGATCATTGGGGTCTTGCCTAGTTGGAATAGGCTTCTTCAATATCCAATTGTAGTAGGTGCTAGTCATTATGTTGATTGGGGACTTGCGATCAATGTAAGCTTTGCCACAAAAGGTGTCCTATGACACATGGTATGTTAAGATTCCAAGGGTTCCCAAACTTAATTCGAGGACTTTTCCTAACATACATGTGACGGAGGTCACGCACTAAGTGGTGGCGAGATAGTTCTTCGTCCGTAGGAAATTCGTTGAAATAGTCAATGTCTACTTCATCTATTTCCTCGGGTATTTCCTCATCCACTAGTGTATAGTCCTCTTCGTCATTTGTTTCATCAGGTTCAACTAAGGCGATGGTATTGACTAATTGGACATACTTTAGCTTGCTTGGATCCTTAATCTCTATGCCTGAAGGCTCGGGAGTTGAGATAGCACTAACCTTCTTATCACTATTAGCTATGGCTTTCAAAAGGTTGTCTATTTTCCTATCCATCTCGGCTTGTTGATTATTAAAGCGGTCCGAGAGCTTAGCTATTTGGGTTTCTTGGGATGTAACTAGGTTTTGCAACATCCCTTCGATGTTTTATTGGTTAGGACCGTTAGGTGGGGGCCATGAGAAATCATTAGAGGTGAATTCTTTGGTTTGTCCCAGAGAAATCGAGCTTTCCTTTCCATGCCTCTCGAGTTTCATTGAAATTCCTAGGTCCGGTGTTGTAGGAATCTTCCTCTGTTCCATTAATACGCGAGGATGCGTAGTCAACGAAGCGTGTTCGGGGGATCGGGTGCTATTGCGCGTGTTATGAGGATCACAAAGCGGCTCACATGAAGAGGAAGCTTTGTTCACATGGTGTGAAGACTTAGGATTTTGTAGGAACTCATGAGGAATTTAACTTGATCTTCAAGTTCGATCATCCCACGGTCGGGAGGAGGCAAGGAGATTGCCTTGACGGTTTGGGCAGCTCACGGGGTCATCCCAACTTTCGTTGTCATAGAGGGCAAGGTCCTCTATTATTTCCCATGATTCTTCTGCGGTGAGATCACTAAGTTTTCCACCGGCCGCTTGGTCAATGGATCGCTTAGTGGGAAAGTTGACATGATCATAAAAGATTTGGACTTGGAGCCAAAGATCAATGCCGTGATGAGGACTTTATGAGTAAGTCCTTGAATCGGGTCCATGCTTCGTAGAGATTCACCTTGACGTTGTTGGAACATCAAGATGTCATTCCTAAGCTTAGTGGTTCTCCCGGTGGGAAAAATTGAGCAAGGAAGCGAAGTAAGATCATCCCAACTTGAGATGGAGCCGGCGGAAGTCGCTCAAGCCAATTACTAGCTTGGTCCCGTGAGAGAATGGAAGAGGCAGCGCGCGGTCTCCCGAGTAGTAGCATCAAGGTCGATGGAATCGGCGATTTTGAGAAATCCTCGGATCTTGATTTGGATCTTGAACGAAGTCCATGGAATGCACATCCGTTTTGCACCAACCGGATGGTGTCGGATCGCAGGCCGTAGTTTGGGCTTGGTCGGGAAGCTCAATGGTGTTCCTATAGCCTAAGTGGCTTGGTCTCGAGTATTCACCAAGAGTACGGGCTCTTGGCGGGTCATTTGGTGGTGGGTTGATGAATCTAAAAAGTTTACTTGATAGGAAGAAGGGGGATAGACTAAGAGAAATCTAAAAATGAGAAAAAAGTTTACTTGATAGGAATCAAGCAAAGAAACCTAAACGAGGTGGACTAATAACTAGCTATTCTATTCCCCGCAGGCGCCAAAACTTGATAACGCTACACGCGTCGTTCGGGGTCAAAGGAACTTCCTTTTCTTGAGCAAGTTTTATAACACCCCAGGCGGTGAACCTAATCGTTGTAGTGTAGTAATTAGGGTAAGCCACGGTATTGATATCGTTCTCTGGGGAATAGGAATGCTAGTAGGAGTTACTACGCTAAGGTTAAGGTTGAGGAAGATTATTTTTAGCTTTTATATTTTATGAAAATGGAAAAGTACGAATCTCGGGTATTGGATTTGGGGTTGGTATTTCTACCGATTACTCTACTATTATCTAATTATCTAAACTAAGGTTGTGGAGTCTATGTCTAATTAATGTGTGCTCGTATGATAGTTTAAAGATGTGTTTACTTAGTTTGTATTACTCCTTAATTATCTCCTATTGATGGTTGAGTGTCACGTCTTATTCCTAGTTGCGTTGTGTTTCTAAAGTTGTAGGGTATCGTTTCTCCCAACTCTTTGAACTTACCAAAGGGTCTTGTCTACAAATCCACTTAGAGATTATAGACTCTACTCTAAGGCACTCTTCGGATGTTTTAGCCTACAATCACTCGGTAATCATACTCTAAGGTTCACAAAGATGAATCAAGCATTAAGTACAACGAATGACCTATCGCATTACTAGATCATTAATCAACTAAGATAAGAAACAACCAATCAATATTCAATAATTAAGTTTCATACTTCCTAAGCAAACACACAAATAAATTAGCGGGACATGGAGAACATGCAAGCATCTTGATCGTGCTAAGCAGTCAAGTCTAAACAGACTTAAAACGACTTAAACACAAATGCAATTAAGATCGGAGAATACGAGGGATTCCGGGTCGTTTAGTCCCGAGGAGACTCAATGGTATGTAAACTAATTCGGAGGATAGAATGATCACTAAGGATAGTGATGCGTAAAGGTTTGATTAGAAATTACACTCTTGATTGATTTGGAATAGAATTGGACACGAATTGGAAAGCACAACAACGGATCAAAGAAACGTAAACGTAAGTTTTAAAACTACGCAGACGTACAAAATAAAAATGAAAGCTAAGAAATAAAAGGCCTAAAAATATGAAAATAACATTTTGGAATCCTAAAAATAAAAGAAAATTATTAGAAAAATAAAATTATTTTTAACACTAATTAATTAATTACTATTAATTAAAAACTATTTTAACTATTTAATAAATACTCTAAAATGAAAGAAAATAGGAAATAAGGCTAGAAAAATAAACTTATGATTCTGAAAAATCTAAAATACTATAAAACTAATTTTAAAACTAAAAATATATTTTCACACTTTTTATCTAATTATTACTAATTAATAACTATTTAAAATACACTTAAATACTAGAAAACAGAAAATAAACTTGGAAAAATAAAATTTTAACTTGGAAAAATCTAAAATATGATAAAACTAATTTTAAAACAGAAAATATATTTTTAGACTTTTTAATTATTTATTACTAATTATTTATTATTTATTAACTATTTATAATTATAATAAATACTAAACAGAAAAGGAAAAATATGAAACTTTTCTAAAAATACTTTATAATAACAGAAACCTAAGAAAATAGAAAAACAAGTTTTGCTTATTAAAAGTTGACAAGAAAATCAAAAAGCTAAAAATCTTAAATAAACGCTATCACTATTTTTATATTGATGTTTTTGTGATTTTATTTTGAAAACTACTTATATACTAATATAATGAAACTTTAATAAAGACAAAAATTTACAAAACAACAATAAGCTAATTTGATGGCTTATTAGCCCAACATTGGCTTATGAGCTTATTTTTGGAATAAGCTCAAACAAGCTTGCAATTGAAACAAAAGCTCAAATAAGCTACCAACAAGCTATATGAGCTAAAGTGAAGCTAAAAGAGACAAACACTCAAACCGAAAAGCTACAATAAGTGATAAGTACTTTGGTCGTGGTGATGAAAAGCAGAAAATGGGACAAGCTTTAAGCCCTTAGCGATTCTAGCCAATAAGCTCAAAAGTGAAAAACAAGACTTGACAACTCAAGAGGACCAAGTTGGCTTTCCAAAGAACCAAAGAACAAGAGATTTGGACAGTTAATAAGCTCAATGCAAGCTTTTCAATATTGAACCAAGTCATGCGCACGGAGATGATATCTGAGCAGGTACTCTCAATAAGCAAAGAAATAAGCACTTAAACAGCTGAGAAACCAAAAACTAGTATTTTTATATTTTTCTACACCAACTAGACTACAATACCTCCAAAGCTTATAATCTGAAACCTACTAATGAACCCACAATGAAATTCCCAAGTTTATTCAAAAACGACCATTTGAGATTTTGACTTTTTTTTGACAGAAACCAAAAGTTGACCAAAATGGATTTTAAACTGATTCTAAGCACTGAATGTGATGTTACAAGGTATGTTAAGATTGATTTGAGCAAAATAAACAACTTGTGCACACAAAACAATGATCATGGCTTATGAAATCTCAACAGTGACTGCATAAACCAAGATCAATTGGATTTTTGACTTTTTGCTGAATTAGGACTTGTTTTATGACTTGTATGAGTTATTTAAACCAAGTTATGCAAGTTTCCAACAAGACCAAAGATTAGGACACCTTCAATCTCAAAGAACCAAACACCCCTATAGGCTAACTGTTTTGATGTTTTTCAAAGCAACTCACAATTTTAAACCTTAAACTTGATTACAGACCTTGTATTATCAAATATTAGTACTAAGAGAACACAAATAATCAACACTAATCAACTGAAACCAAGATTCTAGACCTAAGCTTGTTTGACTGCCAAATTGAGATTTTAAAGCAACTATGAATTTCAAAGATTAAGCTATTGATTTTAAGCTTTAAACTAACTTAACTATGACTAATTAACACTAAGAACAAGAAATTATAACAACTAACTAACCATAACAATTGAAATGCAAAATTACTTAAAAGGCTTACAATTGTGAAAAAGTCGAAAACCAAGAACCAAGACCAAAGACTACTCCTATAGAACCCCACGGTTCACTAACCTAAATATCGTCAAGATACACCTTGCTCCAAATTGTGAACACCTTCTCAAAGTGATTTTGATTTTGAAGTATTTAATTGCTATTTTTGATGATTTTTTATTTTAACTTCTAAACTTGTTTTAAATATATCTAAAAGCTTGATTAAGCTTTCTTGGAGCTTAAGTGACCTATCTCAGTCCATATAAACAACTTATAACAACATTTGATCCAACATGAGATTTTGCATTAAAATGAGAAATTGCATAAACTTGAAAAGTGATTAAAACTTGAAATTACTAATTGGAAAAGCTTTACAATATATTAAAAGACTTAACAGAGTGCTTGAAGGATTTAAATTACACTTTTACTTGAAAAAACACTAAAACGACATGAAAAATAAAAATTACACTAGATAGATCATTTACAATGCATCCTCTTCCCACTTTATAGACTTTTCCACCTTCCCACATGTTTCTGATTGTTTCCCACCAAACTTGAGCCATTGGATTGGCTAGAATCATCCTATCCGTCCACCTAGCTTTTTGGCGCCAAAATTTCTTCAAAGCAGTTTGTATCAATTAATGGATTTGGTTGTTTTAATTAAAGCTTTTGGAGTGTATAGGAGGGTGGAGGAGACAAGGAATGGGAGGGGGTTGAAATTGGTGAAAACCAGTCATGGTTTTGGTGTTTCTGTTGGGGGAGAGACAGAGCTACAGTACATGTGGTTTTTGCGCGGTTTTCTTCCCTTTTGACTTTCTTTGACCGTAGATTAATAACACATGGGGGGTCAAAAAGGGATGTGGCTGGGGTCAGAATTAGATTTGGACTGGGGGTCAAGGGCAAAGGGTCAAGGCAGCTTGGGCTTGGATATAGGACTTGGATTTTGGGCTTTTGATATATATTGATCCGTTTGGTTTAAGTAATTAACAAGGACCAAAAATGCAAATTTGCCAAACTTGAGGGACTGAAAGTGATATTTTTCCAATGCTTCCATAAGGACCAATCATGACAAACTTTGATAAAACAAGGGTCCTTTTTGCATAAAATCCATTTTTTAAAGTCCAAGGACTATTTTTTGCAAATTTCCAAAGTTTGAGGACCTTTCTTGCCAAATGACCAAAGAATCATTCAAGGATCATTTTTAACAACTTAGAATACTTCAGGGACCTTGAATGATGAATTTCCACATTTTGAATTCGAGGACTAGTTTTGACAACTTTTAAAACTTGGGGACTAAAGCGCCAATTTTGCAAACTTGAATCATTTTTCATCCGATTTTGATATTTTTGCAATTAAAACACATAAAACACTGATTTGTGATATTTTGATCATTTTGATGTGTTTTGAGTGTTTCGAGATGATTTTGCGGTTTAGATTATGTAAAAATGATGAGTATTTAGACACTCATCACATACACACAAATAATCAAAGACATAATTGAATTAATGAAGCAAAGACTTATCTTGGTGTAAGATAGGGTTAAAACCCTAAAATCTTGTACAAGACACCTTAGGTTCGGTTTTAGGTTTTACTCCAAAGACTCTCCACACAAAGACCGAAAATTCGGATTCTATATATAAGATTACAATTGCGACGGCGTCACCTTATGTTTAGTGACGCCGTGTGTCGCCGCCATTAGGGTTTCGTCTTGGCCACGTTAACCTTGCGACGGCGTCACCTTATGTCCGTGACGCCGTCTTCTTGACCGGCGTCGTCGGATCGCATCTAGGCCGTCCCGAGTAATGACGGCCTACTCTTTCACAACTAGACGCCGTCTCTTGAAAACACGAGTTTTGAGTTCGACCGTCACAATAATTCTCCGGCGCGCCGCAAATAGCTCTGACGCCGCGCTTCTACATTCAACAGCTCGTGAGTGTCTTGATTTCGACTTTGGCCATTTTCTTCATATATTCGCGCCTTTTCGTCCAAATAAGTGTCATTCCGACATTTTGCCTTCACGAGACCTAAAAGTGAAAAGGAACGATATTAAGCAATAACGGATACAAAAGTGATCAAATAAGGACTTAAATGACCCCTCAAAATGGTACCTTTTAAAACCTTATCAGGTTGTAAAACGGCCAAGGAATTATGGGATTCGTTAAAGAAAAGACACGTTGGAGAAGAGAAAGTGCAGCAAGCATGGTTATAATCATTGATGATTGGGTTTAACTCACTTCAGATGAAGGAAGATGAGACGGTGGATGCATTTACGGCTAAACTAAACGGCTATGCCACGAAGGCAAAAGAATTAGGAAAAACTTTGGATGAATCACTTTTAGTACGAAACCTATTAGACTCCACACCAGATAGGTTCATTCAGATAGTAGCATCCATATAACAGACAAGTGATCTAGATGATATCACTTTAGATGAGATCACTGGAAAACTCAAGGCGTTTAAGGAAAGGATAAAACTCTGGAAAGGAGGGCAAGTAGAAAGCCATGAAAACTTATTATTCGCACATGGCGAACACTCAGGAAACAGAAAACGTTTTTATAAACGTGGAGGGAAATCAAATTTCTCACGAGGGAACTGGCAGAATAATAGAAATAGAAATAACTCACAAGGAGGGAACTCAAATCACAAAGGAAATTTGGATAAGAATAAAAGTGAGTGGGATTTGAGTAAAGTACGATGCTACAAGTGTCAGAAACTTAGACATCTTAAGAAAGATTGTAGAGGAACATCAGCAACTCAGGAACAATCAAACCTCATCTTAGAGGACGATGAACCATCACTATTAATGACTATGCACGAAACTGAACACGAGGAAGTGTTGTTGAATGAAGACAAATTCAACCAGGAAAATATGCTACATCGGATACAAGCATATGGTATTTTGATAATGGTGCAAGTAACCATATGACGGGAATAAAGAGTCATTTTAGGGATATTGATGAAAGCGTAACAGGACGAGTACGTTTTGGAGATGGATCGTATGTACAGATAATGGGTAGAGGGTCTATATTGTTAGGTTGTAGAAACCAGGAAAAGAAGATAGTATCGGATGTATACTACATACCAAACCTCAAGAGCAACATACTAAGTCTAGGACAACTTACGGAGATAGGTTGTAAGGTCATTATGGACGGAAACAAGTTGACTTTGTATGTTAAGAGAAAGAAGTTGTTAATGAAGATTGAAAGATCTAAGAATCGACTTTACAGTATTCAACTACAGATAGAAGCACCTATATGCCTCTTAGAAAATGTAGATAACCAAGCATGGTTATGGCATGCTAGATTAGGTCATCTGAACTTTGACGATATCAACAAGATGACTAGGAAGGGTCTAGTGGAAGGAATACCAAGAATAAATCATGCCGGACAGATTTGTGATGCATGTTTATTAGGAAAACATAGTAGAACCCCATTTCCAAATCAAGCTAAATTCAGATCAAAGAACCCGTTGGACTTGGTATATGGAGACCTTTGCGGTCCTATAAGTCCAGCCACACACTCTGGCAAGAAACTCATTTTCTTGTTAGTGGACGATTGTACACGTTTTATGTGGGCCTACTTTCTGACGTTGAAAGATCAAGCATTTAGTACTTTCAAGGAATTTAGACGGAAGATAGAAATGGAGATGAGAATGAAATTAAGGATGCTATGAACGGATAGAGGTGGTGAATTTACATCAAATGAATTCACAAAGTACTGTAAGGAAAATGGAATAGCACGACAGTTGACAGCACCTTACTCCCCACAACAAAATGGAGTAGTGGAGAGAAGAAATAGGACAGTATTATCAACTACGAGGAGTATGATGAAAACGATGAAGTTACCCTTAACTTTTTGGGCGGAAGCAGTTAAACATGCAATTTACATACTCAACAGTGTACCTACGAGAGCCCTGGTAGATAAAACTCTATAGAAGCACTCTACAACAGAAAACCGAATATAGAAAACCTAAGAATATTCGGATGCACAGCTTATGCAAAGATAACGATACCTCACTTAAAGAAGCTGGACGACAGAAGCATACCAATGATTTACTTAGGAGTAGAGGAAGGATCAAAAGCATATAGGTTATATGATCCAACAGCAAAGAAGATACATGTTAGTAGGGACATAAAGTTTATGGAAACAAAACCGTATGATTGGAATAAAGATGAAGAGGATACGAGTACACAAGACACATTTTGGGCTAGTTTTGTACTAGATGGAATTGACAATGAAAACTTTACACTAGTCAACACAGAAAACGATGATAACAAGTATCATGAACAAGATCAGATTCCTGATCCAGCTTCACCAATCACACCACTAACATACAATTATGACCCACACTCAGAAAAGGAAGAAGAGGCTACTACTAGTTCTGTAGAGAACTCAAGAGACAGATTTGATGATTCACCAGTACGTGAATACAGAGATATGACGGAAATATATAAGTATGCACGTAGAGTTGAACCACAAAGTTTACTATTTACGGAAGAAGAACCCCGTAACTATAAGGAAGCATCAACAGACGAGAAATGGATTGAGGCCATGGAGATTGAATTGGATTCAATCAACAAGAATAATACATGGACTCCTACAACATTGCCAGAAAATTAGAAGGCAATAGGACTCAAATGGGTTTACAAGACCAAGAGGGATGCAAAAGGAAAGATCATCAAATACAAAGCACGTTAAGTAGCAAAAGGATATGTACAGGAACAAGGAATAGAACTCGATTAAGTATTTGCACCAGTTGCTCGGATAGAGACATTACGGTTGATATTAGTATTAGCAGCATATCATGGTTGGCAAGTACATCACTTAGATGTAAAATCAGCATTTTTACATGGAGATTTGAAGGAAGAAGTCTATGTTACACAACCTGAAGGATTTACTCAACAAGGAAATTTAGGAAAAGTCTATAAGCTTACTAAAGCTTTATATGGCTTAAGACAAGCACCAAGAGCTTAGAATGTGAAGCTTGATCAAACTTTAAAGTATTTAGACTTTAAGAAGTGTAATCTCGAACAAGCAGTTTATACAAAGAGAAGCAAGAATTCTACACATATAGTTGGAGTCTACGTAGATGATTTGATAATCACAGGCACTCCAAGGAAGGAAATAGAAGCATTTAAATCCCATATGAAATACAAATTTGAAATGAGCGACTTAGGATTGTTAGTTTATTACCTTGGGATAGAAGTTACACAGACAGGAGGAGAGATTACAATCAAGCAAACAGGTTATATTAACAAGATCTTGAAGGAAACAAGTATGACGGATAGTAATGATATGAAGATACCAATAGATCCCGGTACTAAGTTGGTCAAGGAGGAAGATGGAAACTCAGTTGATGCAACTTATTACGAAAGCTTAATTGGAAGTCTCGGTACTTACTACATACAAGACTAGATCTTAGTTACTCGATCGAACTACTCGTGATTCATGCAAGACCGAAGGATCATCACAAGGCGGTAAAGCAAGTAATCCGATATATCAAAGGAGCAAAGGAGCATGGCATAATATACAAGAAAGAAGGCGGCGCAAGATTACAGTTATGGGATCAACACCGATCAAGGAAAAGGAACTCTTGGGATAGTATTTTATTTGAGAGTCACCCATTACAGTGTACTCAAAAGCAACCAACAGGCGCTATCATCATGTGAATCGAATTCATGGTGGCTCTGCGGCGACATGTCAAGCTTTATGGATAAAGCGATCGCTTAGTAAATTAACCGGATGGGAAGTGAAAAGGATAACGCTGAAGGTCGACAACGTTTTAGCAATAGCACTCGTCAGGAACCCAGTTTTTCATGGAAGAAGCAAGCACATCGAAATTCGCTACCATTTCATTCACGAATGCGTAGAGAATGGGCACATCAATGTGGAACACGTCAGCGGAGAACTACAAAGAGCAGATATTCTAACGAAGGCTCTACTAAGATTGAAGTTCGTGACTATGCAACAAATGCTCGGAGTTCAAGACTTAGGACGAAGCAACGATCAATATTAAGGAGGAGAATGTGAACAAATAATCTTACTCTTTGCTTCATATGTAAACAACGAAACATGAAGGACCAAACATGTTCGATAGATAGTTAATAACCGCTTGGCGGTCAAAGGTAGTTAAATAACCACTAGGTGGTTAATTGCGGTTACAAAATAGTTAGTTATGGCGGTTGTAACTTCCAACCGTTTGGAATTCTATATAAACACATACATGTAAACGATTTCATAGTTAGACAATATATACTTATTCATTTTCATATACTTTGCAATCTACATATATCGATCTAGTTTTGGGACAACAGCTACAATGAGAAGTAACATTTCTAGGATTAACTGTTTGAGATTCAAAGAAACTAAAATAAGCTCAGAAGACCATCATGAAGCTTAACTTTACACGTTCTTCGCTAAATACACCACCATAACCTTTCTCCTAATGTGTAATTTTGTATCTTTTCCAATCTATCTTTAAGAGTTATAGACTTATAGTAATTTCTTCATATGTAGATAACTAAATAGAGTCACACTTTATGAACTAACTTGTATCGACTATCAACATTGACAGTTAAGATAGAATCTTTAGCCAAGAACAATTATGATGGTTAGGACCAGTACCAAGAAACCGGTATGTGATCCACGGATCTAAGGAAGTGCTTATGTTATGAAATAATAATTTACATAAATACAAATCTACTTTAACTAAAGAAGTAAATTGATGGATCACACCATCAAGGATCTGTTATCTCTGCTCTATACACTTAAAAACATCCCTTTTTGAATGCATGGCCCACATCGCATTTGTTCTATAATCATGCGCAATATATCAAAATTAGCAATGGCTTAACATTGAAGATCTCTTGATGGCTATATGGAAGCTAGAAAATTACCTTAAAATCAATCGGCAAATAAAAAAAATCATAGTTGCCATTGTGACTAATTGACCCCTCGTTTGAAACCAATATGAAACAATAACATAGCATTTATAAAAATTAGTGCATAAGTATGAATTTAATGCATCGCATTTATAAAATATGATTTAAGCATTCTATCAAACATATAAAATCACTGCATCACATTTATGTAATTTCATTTAGGTATTTTATTGTATGCATTTTTTAAACACGTTTTTCATGTCTTATTTTTCTCAACTTTACTTCAAATAACCAATCTATACACTATATCATGTCACAAAACTCTTAAAACCGAAACATCTATGAACACACTGATGATCACTGAATCAAAATTCATAAAGCAAAACCCTAACTAGAAAAAACATTAATCTGTGCAACATAACTTTTTACTTTTTAAGATTTCAATATGAATAGAATTTCATTAACATTAACATGTTTATACATGAAACATAATCAAATAAATTTATTGCATAATTAATATAAGACTTTTAAACACATACCAAACAAACTTTATAATCAATTTGGATTTAATTTTGTTATGCAACAAATTCATACCAATTTATTAACATTAAAACCTGTATCAAAAGGGTACTTGTCAAGGGCCGAGGAACGGGTCAAACCCGACCCGACCTGAAATTCGAAAAAGGAAAAAACTTGAACCGAGAAATAACTATCAAAATCGAAAACAAACCGAATAAAGTCAGCCAGGTCAGGTCGGGTCGGTTTAGTTATTTCGAACCGAAAAATGTGTTTTTCCCGAACCGAACCGAACAGACAAAAACCGAAATAATTATATAAAACCGAATAAGGTTGGTTCGGTGCGACCCGGTCTCGGTCGGTTTGGGTCTGTTTTCGGGTGATTTTGCTCAACCCTACTTGTCACTTCTGCATATCAAATGTGTATTTAATATATAAATTTACAACATATCGTACACACATTATAACAACATACATGTTTTTTTGAATGCCGGTGTATTAAAAAGAACAAAAATCACCCTAGTGAAATACAGGACAAGCGATCTTGCTAAGACTAGTTTAGTTCAATACAACCCAATTGAACACTCATTCTCTTTTATGCATATTGTTAATCCTGGAAACACTAATATTGAAATGTCACGAGATACAATTGATATAGTTTATACAATTTTCTTTTTGAAAGAACTTTCTAGTTTCGTATCTTCCATGTAACAAAAATAGTACAAAAAGAGTTATTAAACATTATATGTTTATATGTATATATAAGTAGTTTATGAGCTTCAAGATTTTAGACAAAAGTGATGATATATATAGACGCATTTGAGTGAACAACAAAGACATGTTTAGATACATAAAAAGACAACAAACTAAAAAAGAATGAGGCAACTTAACAAAGAAATTGAAAATACAACTTGCATTTAGATCTATATATAAATCTTTCTAATGATATCTTAAAGCCAATCATCATGAAGTTTATTACTTGAAAGTTGTAACCTTCTACAAAGGAGCATTTGCTTGCTAAGCACATAAAAGCGCGTCTAAAGTAGATTATCAATATTTTTCAAGAATTTTTTTCAAATTTTTTTTCAGAAATTTCTACTTATCAATCAACTCAAGCTTTTTATCAATATTTTTCTTTTTCATTGACAATTTCCTCCCTTTTTATTAAATTTATAGGGTTTTGTTTCTTAAGCATGGTCAATTGAAATATTAAAATTTGCGACAATTAGACTACCCACATCTAAAATACCCTCGCTTTTGTCATCAAGTATTTTATGGTTTCATAAAATTACATTTTGTCATCATTTATGGTAAAATGATTTTATGAAACAATAAATGACTTGATGACAAAAATAAACTATTTAAGAGCTTTAGTTATTATTATTATTATTATTATTATTATTATTATTATATTTATTTATTTAATTTTTATTATTATTATCATCACTTTATTAGAAACTCAAAAATTTACAAAAATTAATGGGAGCCGCGATACACTTACAATTTTGTCATCATTTAGGATTTTATGGTAAGTAATGTTATCAAATCATAAATGACTTGATGACAAAAATTGAGGCTATTTAGAAGCTTTTGTTATTAATATTATTATTATTATTATTATTATTATTATTATTATTATTTTTTTTTTTAATAAAACATCACTTCATTAGAAAAACAAAGTGATTTAAAACATCACTTAATATTATTATTATTATTATTATTATTATTACAAAACTACAATTTCTATCAAGATTTATGGTACAGTAATTTTATAAAACCATATATGACTTGATGACAAAATTGAGGTTATTTAATAGTTTTGTCATTATTATTATTATTATTATTATTATTATTATTATTATTATTATTATTATTACAAAATTACAATTTTGTCCACATTTATGGTCAAGTGCATAAGTGAAACCATAAATGACTTGTTGACAAAAATCATGCTATTTAAGAGCTTTTAAATGTAGAGAGTTTAATTGTTGCAAATTATAATATTTCAATTGAGCAGGCTTAAGAAATCAAACCCTATAAACTTTTAAAAAATGGAGGAAAATGTTGACGAATAAGAAAGATATTAATAAAAAGCTCGAGTTGATTGATAAGCATATATTTCTTAAAAAAAACTTGAGTTGATTGCTAATAAAACAGCTTTTGTTGATTGATGAGCAGAAACTTCTTGATAAAGAACTTAAGTTGATTGATAAGAAGATCATAGAGCTTTTTGAAAGACGTAGGCAATTCGTGATAAAAAAAAAAAAGAGAAGCGTGATGCATAAGTTGCCACTTTAGAAAAAGAATGTGTTGAACTCCAAGCGAAAAAGTGCATGAAACTGAAAGCGCTTTTTATGTGCTTAGCAAATGCTCCCTTATAGAAGGTTACAACCAATAAACTTCATGATCAACTGGCTTTAAAATATCATTAGACTTTTTTAATTTCTTTGTTAAGTTGTCTCAATCTTGTTTGAATAAAAAAAAAGTTATTTCTATTTTAGGTTTTAAAAACTTATACGCATATCTTTCAAAAGCCATGGGTGTTATATATATCTTTTATATATACCCATGGCTTTAAGACTTTTTTTTTTTTTTTAATTTTGGATTTAAGTGTAAAAAAACATTATATTTTCATTGGTTAATAAAATTTACAATCAAACATTAAACTTTGAAAAATGACTAATATTAAATCCAATTTTATGGACTTAAGTATAAAATCCTCAATCTTCAAACCTTTTAGGAAATTTATACATTTAATAAATATCTCATGTACTTTAAACTTTTATGAAAAAATAGCTATTATTATTATTGTTATTATTATTATTAAATTGATCGTAATAATATAAACTTTGTAAATTTAGGCGTTATAAATATCAAGCTGAAGCACGGGTTATTGATTGTATCCAAGGGAATACTTATAACATATATAAACACTTATATTTTCTAAATTTGACTTATGTTACAATATCAAATTAAACTATTTAAAAAATAACAATAAAAAAATTAATCGAACTTTCAAACCAAAAAAATATTGTTGAAATATTATTATTAGTTGTAGTGATTGTCTGAATCAATCCACGTTTAATAAATCGTGCGTACACAAGTTAAAAAACTTGAGATACGGCTAAACAAAGATAAAATTATTATAATACCAAAAGTATGTATATGCAACGGATTATAAATATCGAAATAAAAACATGACTTATATACACACGCCGGACATATATAGTTGAAATAAATTATTATTATTAGTTATAGTTTGAACCTTGTGTGTGCAATGTTATACTCCTATAACTAATAATAAATTATTATTATTAGTTATAGTAGTTATTATCTAAACCCAATCCACGTTTAATAACTTGTGCATGCACAAGTTAAAAAATTAAAACAACACTAAACTTAAATTAAATTAATTATTATACAATAAATCAATATATGCATACAATAATAAAGTTCAAAATGAAAGCACGATTTATAAATACACACTAAACAAATACTGCTGATATGTAATTACTAGTCATACTTTTAGTCTAAACCAGGCACGTGCATGTGCATTAAAATTAGCATTATGCGCAAAACATGTCTTTAGATAACAAAATCATAAAATTTATTTTCTTTATCTCACGTCGATTAAAACACCAAAAGAGCGTTTCAAACCCTTATATATAATGTGTTATCGGTTCTTGATGCAAAACTTATTTTAAATTCAATAAAAAAAATTGTTATTTACTAAAACAAATTTGTATCAATAGTAAAGCTTGAACTCGAATGAAAAAAAGTAAAACATAAGTGCAAAACCAAAAGGGGATATTTTGACTACAATCTTGCACCAAAATTACACAAAAAAAAGATTAAAGACCCACAAAAACGACTCAAAGACCCACAAATTATAGCACGAAATTGTATGGAGTTGGCTACACAAAATTGTAGCAAATTTACTTTATGTAAATTAAATGTAATGTATTGTATGATTTACATGAGTCATATAATATGAGATAATTTTTTCGTCATGTACCATAACGATAGTTGGGAGTACATGGTCATTAAAACACAGAATATACGTCGTCGCTAAAGGTGAAAATCGTAGTAGTGTCATGTACCAAAACGATAGTTGGGAGTACGAACGGTGGGTAAGTAAAGGTGATGGCCATCAAACAACGAAAAATGGAAGGTGTACCACCTTGTTGAGGAATGATGATGATCACCTTTACTATTTCCTCAATACTCACTCTCAACTGACCAAAAATGGTCGGCTTTGTTATATGAACCGGCATCATTAATCTACTTAGATGCAAAATATGGTTCATTGCAATTAAATGGTTCATGATGGTGATGCACTGTAACTAACAAAGCCGGTAGTCAAGTTGAGGATGGGAGCTAGGCACCTGAATGTGATGGAAATCGAAAACGTATTCCCTATGGCCTATGCTAAAGATGATAATATCATGCGCCAATACGATAGTTTGGTAACGAATGACTGAAACAGTTGTTGCAGAAGCCTGAAACTTCACTTATGGGCTATGAATGTGTAAATCAAGTTCATGTTACCAAGTAAGTATAAAATGAAAATATAGCACTAATGATGCAGAAGAAAATAAATGCAGGTAAGTAATTATAAAACTAAAGCAAAACTAAGAGAAAAATTACAGAAAGATAACATAAACTAATAATGATGCAAAAGAAAATAAAAGGAAGGGATAGTGA
This sequence comes from Chrysanthemum lavandulifolium, assembly GCA_022545495.1. NCBI lineage: Eukaryota > Viridiplantae > Streptophyta > Magnoliopsida > Asterales > Asteraceae > Chrysanthemum > Chrysanthemum lavandulifolium. The sequence continues at coordinate 297,080,366 of CM040240.1, forward strand.
ATTACCTTTAGGGACATGTCGTCACACTCGAGCTCCCGAGGAGGAGAAATGAACTTTTAAACTATACGATACCCTATTTAAGGCGCTCGTGTTTGGATATTGAAGGCATGAGATACACCGTATTTATAAGCTCGGCTCTTGTAAAGTTACTTACATTAGTTCGATGTGGGATAAATTGATATCTCCGTGTTATAAAAAATGGCTTACCATAAACTATATGTGATTTTTTCTCCATTTGCATCTCCTTATAAGTACCATTAGTACTACATACCTTGATTTTAATCAAGATAAACAATGGGTTCATAATTGTACTATGAGTTAGTGAATAAGCATCAATCGTAAAATGGGTCATTTCTATACAATCATAACACGTTAAATGTTATACTATTGCCTTCCCCGGTATGGGTAGATATTCTCCTAAGCATTCTCCTAGGACCACAAAGTCTCTCTTGAGTATAATCTAAACTTCACCTCACACATATTGTTCTCGAGGCGGGGAATGTGAAGATGTTTATGTTGTAGAATGCAAGTTGTTTGACAAAAATGGATAGGTGGTTGCTATACATAGTTAACCACCGAGTGAACTTCAACAAACTTGGTATTTACAACTACCATTGCTGTATTATCGGTCTCGAAAAAAGTATCAGATCCACAACTTGGATTTACCTAAATTGAAAAAAAAATAGATTTCAAATTCGAGGAAATGTCTTACGGGTGATGAATGAGCTCAATTCAGTACTAACACTAGAATTGCCTCTATTGCGGCAGAATAGCAATGTTTAACCATCAGCTAATAGCCTAATAAACATCATACATGATATATGCTCAATAAAAAGCTAATAAACATCAACTATATTACAAAAGGTCTTGGGACATATAACATGCAGACAACAGCAATTGGCAATCATGACGTGTATGGCGTGACCCTCGGGGTCAGACCGGTTCTAAAATGTATGGTAACAGCAAGGACACTTCATTAATGATACCATATGCCTCTCTCACTTGACTCGTGAGGTATGCTGGGCAATAAAGTAATCATTGATGCTGCCATATATGCCCTGTTGGCCCAAAGTATGACAATAGCCAACCTAGAGGGTTGCACACGCAAATCTGCTTTTCCTACATATGAATCTGCGTAGCTAAAATACGACCTCTACCCGACGACAAAAGAGTATCACACAAAGAATTAAAGACCTTAGCTATAACTTGGCCGATGACCTAATCGCAGAAGTACTATTTAATTACATAGAGACAGCAATTGTGGGTTCAAATACACAAGAACCGGCTCCAGATAAGAAAACTTTCACATTCATGTCTAACTTTCTGTTTTACAAAGAAATATGCAGAAAAACGTACATAAAGAAGATTTATACACACCGAGATCATGTCTTCATTCACCACCATCTACTGGATACAAATCTTAAGAGCGGAAAACCCTTGAATTTCTCCTGGTGCTTCTTTGGTCCCTGAAAAGACGAACCAAACAGAAGTGATAAATCAACAAAGCGCTAAGACTATTTGTTCTCACAACACTTGCGGAAAAAAAAAAAAAAAAAAAAAGGGGGCAAACAACAAAATGATACAAGAGAACAGCAGCTTGGTCTCTTCACAATTCCACAATCTCCCTTGCTGCTGAATAAAACACAGTACAAACATCAGATGCATATAGTTTTATATCAAACACGCTGACCTAAACATCAAATAACCGAAACTCACATACGAAATCCATAATTCACACATACTAAAAGAGTCATATGCATCTTGTTGGTTATCAGCCTCCTTAAACCCGGACTCACACCCACGGTCACACCAATCAAAACAGCAAGATGGGTTTTCCAAAGGTTTGTATATTAAAAAGTAAAGATGAATACAACTTTTACAAAGCAAACTACTACACTATTTATACTATAGCATAATACTCGGTCAAAGCAAGGACCCTATCAACTCTTTTATTCACCTAAACGTGCACACCCATGAATCACGGTCAAGCCAATATCTAGTAACCCACTAGCTGAGATCCATACCAACATACTGATATGTGACAACTGACCCGATCCATCACTCAACCCATCAAGATTATCCTACACATCTCCGGCTTGCACTTTTACTTTAGAGGAGGTGGAGTTGCAGAGACCGATAAACTAGACACTATAAGATCTCAACGAGAATCACACTTCAATCTTGATTATTCAAGCATTGGATGACCTTAGATATTCCATTTGATCCACTAATTCTTGCACATCCTCGTCCCAATCAAGCTGCTGACCATCTAAATCGTCAAGAAAATCATCGGGTGGTACCTCAGTCGGAAGATCGACATTCAGCAATTCCTCCCATAAATTATCATGAGACTCATCTTCCACTAAACCAACATTGCTGCTTGATTCCTCTTCAAACGGGGCTGTAATAAACGGGTCGATATTCTCAGGTAAATTCTCAACACTTGGCGTCATTGTTAAACGCCTCTTACGCCCAATTTCTATATGTTTTTGCTCCTTGTTTGCATTCTTATCAATGTATTTCTGTAGGAACTTGGGGTTGCTAAACGCTTTTGCAAGGAATCCCATCATGTTTTGTTGTTTTCGATCTGTGGCTTTTAATCGGTTTTCGATTGATATGAGTTGGTCTTGTGAATGTTGTTGTAGTTGCCTCAGTCTTACTATCTCCGCCATCAATACACTTCTTTCGTTTAATCCTTCAAGCTCTTCCTCAATCCTATATTGGCCTACTTCGATACATGGATCATATTCTTGCTTCGTGGGACAGATTGTGCCACGTTCGTCTTCTTCTAATTGTTTTGAGCAAATGTCTTTGACCTCCCAGAAACCCTTCATTCGCAAATTCCCATCTGTCTGGATCCACTTTCTTGAAACCCTGCAAACAATTTGTATAAAATTTCATATTCAATAACCATTTAAAGCAATTAGATTGATAAATATAAAAATCAAAAACCAAAACAGCACAGACACTGCAACCAAAGAACACAGCTAGATGCATGTCATTTGGAAAACCAAAAGAACTAAGATAACAAAGTACCAGAACTGATCAGTTAAAAGAATGTTTACGTATATGCTAATTAGCATATACGTAAATTTAACAACTATTACGTAAATTAATAGTTGGTAAATTACGTATATAACCTTAAAACTACAACCTAAAAACTAATCCAATTAACAGAGGACACACTAAATATACTACTAGAAGGCTGTATCAAAAAATGGATTACATCATTTCAAACTGAAATTAACCTAATGAAGTAAACTCACACACACATTAACATATTATCATTTCAACCTAAAAAGTAAAAATTATATCATTTGAAAGCCTTTGATTGGTTGAAATGCGAAAGTGGGAGACTTATTTTGTAACAAACCAATATGAAAAGGTGGATATTTAATTTGAGACTACGAGAACAGTCTACTAGTACTTGAACATTCAATCAAACACATACTAAGATAGTATCATTTTAACCTATAAACACATACTATGAACATAGTGTTACTTACACTGTGTTCTTGAGTTTTTTAGTAAAGATTAGCCCAGGAAACACTTTACTTTAAAAATCAACCAAATCACACTATTTTTTACTCCTTTTCATTTTTCTTTTCCTCGTTAAGTGCTACTCAATAACACAACTTTTTATAGTCTCTTTTCATTTTCTTCATACTCGAGAACACAGCAAACATAACTGCCTTATAAAACAATAAGTTATAAGAGAGTAAAGTATACTTACATAAGTATTGAGCTGCCTTACAAAGCTGGAAAAATTACTATGCTTAAAATACTTAGGCAACAAGCTAGTCGAAAACCGATACGAATCCCAGACAACAAAACTGTTCCTAGTCTTGCTCCACGACACAACCTCGTCACTTGTATACTAATTAGTTTATTTAAGCAGATAGCAGATACGAATTTTTGGTTTGCTGCCACGATCCACTGAGATTCAGTCCTACATCGCTTAGATTCGTAAACCAAGAAAAAGTTAAAAAGATGGAAAAAGAACTTACATAAGTATTAAGCTGCCTTACAAAGCTGGAAAAATTACTATGCTTAAAATACTTAGGCAACAAGCTAGTCGAAAACCGATACGAATCCCGGACAACAAAACTGTTCCTGGTCTTGCTCCAGGACACCACCTCGTCACTTGTATACTAATTAGTTTATTTAAGCAGATAGCATATACGAATTTTGTGATTTGCTGCCACGATCCACTGAGATTCAATCCTACATCACTCAGATTCGTAAACTAAGAAAAAGTTAAAAAGATTGGAAAAAGAACTTACATAAGTATTAAGCTGCCTTACAAAGCTCGAAAAATTACTATGCTTAAAATACTTAGGCAACAAGCTAGTCGAAAACCGATACGAATCCCGGACAACAAAACTGTTCCTAGTCTTGCTCCACGACACAACCTCGTCACTTGTATACTAAGGCTATGTTTGGCACACAAGATTATGAAGAGATTATGCTTATTTTTTCAAAAAATAAGCTACTTAAAAAATAATTCTTGTTTGGCAACATAACTTATAAGAGATAATAAAAAAAATAATCTTTCATAATCTCTAAAAATAATATGTTACTTCATGTAGCTTATAAAAATAATCTATTTTTATAATTTTTTTCAGCATCAGCATCAGCACAATCTATTTTTGCCAAACATATTATGTTTATTTAAGCAGGTAGCAGATACGAATTTTATGATTTGCTGCCACGATCCACTTACATTCAATCCTACATCGCTCAGATTCGTAAACTAAGAAAAAGTTAAAAAGATGGAAAAAGAACTTACATAAGTATTGAGCTGCCTTACAAAGCTGGAAAAATTATTATGTTTAAAATACTTAGGCAACAAGCTAGTCGAAAACCGACACGAATCCCAGACGACAAAACTGTTCCTAGTCTTGCTCCAGGACACCACCTCGTCACTTGTCGGATCCTCAACCATGTCGAATATCTTTCTCAGAAATGGAGGTGGGCCCACTTCGTTTAAACCCTCCCTTGGCCTTGGTGATGACGAGGATGATGAGGATGATGATGAGATGAAGGTCACTTCTTCTTCCTTCATTGTCTGCATTTTTGTTTTTGTGTTTGTGTTTGGTTTTTTTGTTTGTAGGAAATGAAGTGATCAAGTGGGGAGTGTGTGTGCTTTTATAAGGTGTCGTGAGTCAGTGTAGAGGTGGCAATTTAAGACGGTTGAATATGAGTCTAGTTGTTGGGTAAATTTTATTAATGAGATTTTACCTTATTTTAATTGATGGGTGAGTTTAGTTTATTTTAATTAATTAATATTGATGGGTCTGGTTGGGTCTCATAATATATTCATATGGGTCCATTACAATATTTACATGGTTTAAGTTAGTTGTTAACTAAAATTATAAATATCACTCACAATCTATTTTTATACGTTTTCTTACGTTTCCATACATTTTATCATTTTCGTCCGTTTTTATACGTTTTCGTCCGTTTTTTAACCCTTTTTTTACGTTTTTGTACGTTTTCGTCTGTTTTTACGTTTTTGTCCGTTTTGCACGTTTTCGTCCGTTTATTTACGTTTTCGTATGTTTATTTTACTTTTTCGCCCGTTTTTTCACTTTTTCGTCTGTTTTTTTATGTTTTGTCCGTTTTTACACGTTTTCGTCTTTTTTTACGTTTTCGTCCGTTTTTTGACTATTTTTACGTTTTACACGCCGTCTTTTCACACGCCGCCCGTTTTGTTACGTTTTCGCCCATTTTTCACGTTTCATCCGCTATTTTACGTTTTCTCTCGTTCTTACTCGTTTTTGTCTGCTTTTTCGTTTTCGTCCATATTTTACCTTTTTTACGTTTTGACCATTTTACACGCCGTCTGCTTTATTACGTTTTGCCACGCGCCCGCCCGTTTTCTTGTTTTCGTTCGCTTTTACGTTTCTCGTTTTCACTTTCGTTTTCTTTTGTTTTCGTTTTGTCCGTCTTTTAACGTTTTTGTCCTTTTGCCCGTTTCGTCATTTTTACGTTTTGTCCGTTTTACGTTTCGCCGTCCGGTTTTATTATGTTTTATCCGTTTTACACGTTTTCGTCCGTTTCTTACGCTTTTGCCCGTTTTTACACGTTTTCGTCCATTGTTTTTACGTTTTGTCCGTTTTTACACGTATTCATCAATTTTTTTACGTTTTCGTCTGTTTTAATACGTTTTCGTCAGTTTTTTTACGTTTTCCTCCGTTTTTACACGTTTTCGAAGACGAAAACGTAATAAAACGGGCGAAAACATGTAAAAACGGGTAAAAACAAAAAAAACGAACGAAATGTGTAAAATGGACAAAAACATAAAAAAAAACCCTTGACGAAAATGTGCAAAAACGTAAAAAAAGGTTAAAACCGATGAAAGCGTAAAAAGATGAAAACGTGTAATGCAGAAAAAACATAAAAGGCGCGTAAAACGTGAAAAATTGGCGGCGTAAAATAACGGACGGAAGCGTAAAAACGTTAAAATGGTCGAAACGTAAAACCGACGAAACGTAAAACGGACAAAAGCGTAAAAGCGGACGAAACATGAAAACGGCAAAACGTAAAACGGAGAAAACCTAAAAATGGTCGAACGTAAAACGGACAAAACATAAAAATTTGACGAAAACGTAAAAATAGATTAAAACATAAAAACCGGACGAAAACGTGTAAACGGACAAAAACGTAAAAAACCTGACGAAAACGGACAAAAACGTTAAAAAACGGACGAAAACGTAAAAAAAAGGTGAAAACGTGTAAAAACGGACAAAAACATAAAAAAGCGACGGAAACATGAAAAAAACGAGCAAAAACGTAAAAAAACGGACGAAAACAAAAAAACAGAAAAAAAAAATTGAAAACGGACAAAAAAATAATCATTTTGCAATGTTTCTTCGAACGTGTTTCTTCGAAAATGTTTCTTCGAACAAAAAAATAATCATTTTGCAATGTTGTTTTTAAAAATTATCAAAATGTGTTTCTTCGAACAAAAATTTATGGCTCCGCCCCTTAGTCTGTCTACCCTTTCGAACCGCATCCCCTCACTACCACGACCTTTTGCAATCGCGTCTCTTCTATCCCTCTTTTTTTGCTTGACTGAGTGACCGGATAATTTGCATATGGTTTGTGTGTAAGAGTGTCTTTTTTAATTAATTTGTGTTGGACATGTTTTTGTTGTGACAAAGATTGTCTTATTAAGAGCATTTGGTCATGAAGAGAAAACTTGAGGTGGTAGGAGCATTTGGTCACCCATAAGGTTACCATTATACTGGTCTAATTGTTATTTGTATGTCACCTGAGTATACATCTAATATATCATAAAAACTAAAACATCTTCTCCAGCTATAACTGCTATTGATGCATGACCGGTGCAAGATGATGTCGTCGTTGGTGCCAAAAAAACCCAACGACGTGTTGTTCATCCACAACAATTCTCTCTTATAAATGCTTTATTAAGATACTTTTAGCAAAATAAATTATTGTTTCACAGTTTTTGAATATCTTAATAATTTACCCTATTGACAAAAAAAATAACTTGTAATTCTTTAGAAACATCAAAGTGTGATTGCCTCCTTAATAATAAGGTTTTTGGTGCAAGATTTTTAAAAAGACTCAAATTTTACAAGGAAAAAAAAATGTATTTTGATGAAAAGTTATTTTTTTTCACTTTGTTATGAAAAGTTTGAAAATAATTATATTTTTCATCTTCTTAAAATTTGTAAAAACACCTAGCTAGGCCAACTTTTTGAGCTTAAATGAGCTAATATTATAGAAAACAATGTTGTCGGAGAGAACCGAACTCGAGACCTCCAATAAAATTGCCTTTAATGCTCAACCATTTGCTAGAACTTCATTAGTGACAAATTTTGTATTAGCTTTTCTCTTTTGTTCTACTAGTTATAATACCTGTGCACGCACAGGGTTTTGACAAAAAAAAAATTTTGTATTAATGTTGAACATTGTGTCTTTAAAAATAATTACATATAATTATATACTTATGTACGAGTTTTTCATTATCCATTAATATCCATTAGAATTTTGTATAATAAAATTTTGTAAAAATTTGTTAGATAAGGCAAAATTCAACTATATTTAATGATATAGATGTTGATGTTCATATTTAAAATTCACTATTTATATTATGATATCACAAAATCACGAGTTTGTTGCATATAATAAACGTTGATGAAGTTAAAATATACTCCTTATGGTTTTTAAAATGTTTTCTACATATTGTTGCTTTTCCAAAAAAAAAATGTTTTCCTACATATCCTTATATGAATAAATAAAAATTACATGAATAGTTGTTATAAGTACAATCACATTTTTTTTTCTTCATATTACAGTAGCTCGTTCTTACAATTTGATAATTATATTTCCGTTTTCAATAATTTAGTCGTATTTAATATTCAAATTCGTGTCCACACTTGTCATACTTCTAATATGAAATAAATGAGTCCTTAGTAAATATATATAGTAAAAAAATGATATTTATAATCTTATGTATATTTATATGTTTGAGTTTTAAAACAACATATATATTGTATTTTGAAGTTATAAAGTATAGGGGGCATAAAGTATAAGGGGGTATTTGTTTAATTTTCAAAGTTATTAAAAAACAGAAACTTATAATATTACACTTAACTCTATATAATTTTAAAAAATTTAACCACTAAAGTTTTATTAATTACCCTCTCTTTTTTTAAGTTTTTATTTTCACAAAGTTGACACCTATATTTTTATGTGTTTTTCTTCTCATCCAAATTTCTCCACCAATCTAATTAAATGTTGACTAAAATCAATTTAATTTTGACTTTTATTAACCAATCACATCAAACGATTTTGCTTACGTGGCAAAATCAAGCTTTTCTATTGGTCGAATTTTTTTCAATAAGAAGGGTTTTGCAAAAATACTTTGAAATGTGTAATTCCTTTATTATATAAAAGATTTGCCAATAACAGTATTTTTTTATAAACATTTCAAATACGTCCACTTCACTCGACGTATATATGGATAATATACTCATCAAGGTATCAAATGTTCATATTGGTCAAAACTTGTTTTCTAAGGGTGTGTTTGTTTCATTAAGATGTTTTAGGTCCGATCGAATCACCACATCTTCTTGGTAAGAGTGGTTAGAAAGTCAAATCTGAACAAAATAATGTTGTTTGTTTTGTATAATTGTCGAATGATTTTAAATGCTCGTTTATAATTTATTTATTAAGTAACGCAATACGATAATAAGAACTTATGTAAATATAAACAAGACTTTTTATCGTAAATATAACGTAGTTAATTAACACGGGTTTTAATCTCTTATAGAGTAAGAGGCGATGAAGACAAGTCTCACTCTTCATGCGAGTAAGATGTTATATGTCTAACGGGTCGACTCAAAAGAAAAACAAACAACAAAAAAGCGTCTGCACTCTCTTGCGGTAAGAGTAAGAGGGTTAGTAAGACCTTTTTTTTAAAAACAAACACACCCTAAGTATTACTGTAAATTAGACCTCTTTTTCTAGATTAGTAAATGTGACATGAAGATATTTTGGTGGGATATCTTGGTGGCATGTGACTTGATAGTGATGGTAAGTAATGCCTGTCTAATTGTACAGTACAAGCAAATAATTAGGCTGATGAACGTGTGGTAGTGTGCCAGGTGGTTACGAGTTGACAGGTTCCAGAATGCTCTAGAGAATTCCACTACAAACCACAGGTTAACGAATCAATTTTTTTTTTTTTTTAAACGGCGAGTTAATAGTTAGTGATCCGAAACACGTTAACATCTAATCGGCGATGCTGGCGCCGAACTCGTTTTCTTGGGGATAAACCCCTCCTAACTTCTATTTATTTTGTTTCAAAATCCACGATGAAGCTTGAGCGCGAGGCATCTTGAAAAAACCTCACGAAAGAACCTCCCCAACTAACGAATCAATTTAGTTAGATCAAAAAAAGTTCAAAAAAGATGTATTTTAAAAATAATATTAGTACTTTTTCTTGACATCGACATTATTTGGTATTTCCACAAACTTTTTCAATAGATATACCAAAACTTACTTAGGATCAAATAAAATAAATAAAATTAAAATGAGAATGGTGAAAAAAAAATCATAACTGCATATTCAGATGTAGAGGTGGATTCATGTGTTATCAAGTGGTTCTCGGGAACCACCTTAGATGACGAAATTTTTTACAAGTGATATAGAAATTTTTTCAGGAACCACCTTAGAAATTATTTGGGAACCACCTTAAATTTGTTTTTGAAAAACACTTCACTTTTATTATAAAAAATTATTAACCTAAATCCCAAATAGCCAAAAAGATTAGTCCATTTAATAATTGGCAAATCGCATCAAAATGAAAAGCGACAAGTCGAACTTGTACTCTATTTTAGTTCGATTTTAATTTGAGGTACACAGATGTTTTTTTTTCTCGATTTAAGTGTCGAACTTAATTTTACGTGCAATGTTATATTTTTGACTTTTCGAAATAGGTTATCGGTCATAATTTTAGCCGAAATGACTTTTAAATACTAAATAATAATGATATATCACATTACTTAATCGTTTCAGCGAAAGCAATGACGAGAAACTCTTTCGAAAAGTAGAAAAAACCTCACAAAACTTTACATTACACATAAAAATAACTTCGGTACCTTAAATTAAGAAGAAAAAAAAAAGTTGAATTTCAAAAGTATGGTACATTTTTATGCGATTTCCTCTTTAATAAATAATAATTAACTTTAAAAAAGGGCATAAGAAATCCATTATGCGTATTTTTGTTATCGTTATTCGTTTATTAAATCTTGTTGGATCTTCTTATGTTTAATGTTTTATTATCGCATCTTATTAAATTGGACCCGATCCGACCTGAAAATTTGACAGGTTAGTCGGTTGACCCAATGCTATTTTTAACTTGACCAAATCAAGAAACCACTTTAGATTTTCGGCTAGATCCGCCACTGTTCAGATGCATTTAAATCTTGTTGGATCTTCTTATATTTAATGTTTTATTATCGCTTCTTGTTAAATTGGACCCGATCCGACCTGAAAATTTGACAGGTTAGTCGGTTGACCCAATCCTATTTTTAACTTGACCAAATCAAGGAACTACTTTGGATTTTCGGCTAGATCTGCCACTGTTCAGATGCATTTGAAAATTAGATGCATCTTCTTTTAAATTTATTTGTCTCGTTTGAAATATGTGGCTAAATTTTTTTTCTCATTTTTCTCATTTCATTTTCTCTCACTAGATCTCTTTCCTATAAAAATTACTCTCTTTAGCACATAATGAATGTCTATATTACTATTTTGGTATATCTCAAAATAAGTGTAACACACCCAAAAGTACCGCAGCGGAAGATTGTGTCACTGGGGTGTTATTTCATAATACAAAGTACAAGTTATAGAAAACGACTTCTAAATGAGAAGTTTTAAAAAGTTACCATTCGATTGATAAATTCAGAGTTACAAACATGAGGTCCCAAAGTATAATAAATAAATGTTTACAAAATATTTCGAATGGTAAATGATAAAAGCGTAAGTCTTCAAAATATGTCGTGCGACTCTATGCTTCAAACTCTAGCTATCGCCTTATGACCTGAGATAAACATGCTAAAAAGTGTCAACACAATGGTTGGTGAGTTCATAGAGTTTGTTTAACATGTAAGCCTTTAAAGAATGTTCACACAACAAAGGCATAGTAAATCCACTCAGTTCCAAGTTCCGCCCATACAAAACTTGCAACCTGTGTGTTTACAACCCACTGCTAAAATATAGTATGTCAATCATGTATGCATGTATCATAGTAGTAAAAAGTATAAATGTCACCACAAGGGTCTTCCAACAACTTAATTTGGGATGTATTTAATTTAATAGCCTTCCAACAACTTAATTTGGAGCCATTAAAGTAATGGTCATCCAACAACTTAATTTGGAGCCATTGAATTGCATGTTACCACAAGGGTCTTCCAACAACTTAATTTGGGATGTATCTAATTTAATAGTCTTCCAACAACTTAATTTGGAGCCACTAAATTAATGGTCATCCAACAACTTAATTTGGAGCCACTGAATTGCACGTATTGGGAGCCTCTTCCCAAAGATTAATGGTCATCCAACAACTTAATTTGGAGCCACTAAGTTGAATAACGCAATTAAGTATAATGCACTCAAGAATAACGCAAATAAGTTTAACACAATTATGTATAACGCAATCAAGTATAATGCAATAATGTATAATGCAATCAAGTATAATTTTTTGAGTATTTGTAAAGGGAAAAGAAAGTGTTTGTGCATGTATCTCCCCCAAAGAGTTAAAAACGAGTATAAAAACGGGGCTAAGAACTCACCTTAATAAATGTGATATCAAATGTATAACGAATCGATGGATAAGCCGGGAAACCTCTACGCGCAACCTAGAATATGATGTTGTGTCTTAGGTTCTGAAATATCGATGTGAATGTATAAACATGCCTTGTATAGTTATTACATCAATTATGCTTGGATACTTAACATTTGTGAAGTCGTATAAGTGTTTACGTTTCGTTTATTTAAGTTTTTCCCCGTCTAAATCTACCCGTTATAAACTGTAATTGAACAAGACTCGGTTTTTATTGTCACACCCCCAAATTACCTGTTTTGCAACGGAATGGAATTCCTGGGGGTTAACTGTCATAGCATCACAATCACAGTTATATTGAACGACCTAAAATGTCGTTCAGAAAACACATCGTTTGATTTAATAAAACAATCAGAGTTTACAAAGTATAGGTCCTAAATGAAAATCATCATGTGCGGAAATAAGTTTGATACAAGCCAAACGATGTTTTTAAAGTTCATAAATTCCCATGTGAGACGCGTTGTCACCACGACTCTATTATAAGTCCACATGCATGCCATGAAGTGTATGCCATAGATACCTGAAAATACATTGCTAAAAGTGTCAACACAAAGTTTGAGTGAGTTCATAGAGTTTATGTAAATGTTTTATACGACTACCACAAGTATAGGCCATGTATGACAAATATGTCACATAAAAATGTTACAATTCTATAAGCACATGACACCAAGCTAGGCCGATCATGATGTTCGCCCCAATAGAGTGTTTTGCCAAACAACTCAAATAATGATATTAAATGAAATGCATCCGTTTGACCGGTTGGAATCCACCAACCCGGATGGAGAGTCACCTCGATAGATCTATCCACTCACCCTCGCTACCCGATGATTAACGGTTCATGATTTACGATATTGGGACATTCAATTGGCAATGAGGTAACTTAAGCAATCTAATGAATTTGAATATACTTGGGCTCGTAATAAAACGATGTGCAATGTATTATCCCCCGTAGGTTTGAAATAATTAAAAACTTGAATAAATCGGGGCTATGAAAACTCACCTGATACAATGATTATGATGATATAGTGGCAATACTGAAATGAGGTGCAATCTCTAACTGCAACCTAATATGAATGATATGATCTATTATAAATCATGAATATATGTCGTACATGCAAATCCACATGTAATCTTTACCACTTGAACATTTTTGAAAATAGAATTTATCGTCGAAATATATGTTTATGACATCTCGTCATGTTATAAAATACGTTACAAGTATTTACGTTTAAACCACATCCTACGATAGTCGTTTAGTGATTTATCAAGAATTTATAGCTTTTCGTCGCAAAATAATATACTTTGATCATTCATGAAAAATGACTAAATAGCCTCGAAAAGCTAGTCGTAAAATAGTGAATATCGAGTGTTAGAAAACAAACTTAGCGGTTTTGGAAAGCTTGTAACATTTCTTAAAAGTCGTAACACTGAACTTTTGTCCATACGAGTCTCGATCATAAAGAAAAATGATGGTGAAGTGAGGTAGTTGGGCTAAAAATGCAGTTTCTGGGCAGTTTTTGGGAAAGTTTGAGAGGCCATAAGTTACTCGTTTCAAATCCGTTTGACGAACGGCTGGACATTTTGGAAAGTAGGCCAGGTGAACTAACTTTTACTAAGAGATACTCTTTTACCAAAACTGACCCGATCATTGAGAAAAACGGTTCCAAACATGGGTACCCCGAAAAGACTGTTTCAACACTTGGAATATTTTAGTAAAAGCTGAAGGAAAATAGTTATGATCGTCGGTTTTCAAATATGTATATCTTTAACGTTATAGGTCCGTTTTCTACGTTCTTTGTATCCACGGAATCGTGATAATACGTACTAATATATTTAGGGTAATAGCAAAAAAAAGTACTATACTTGCCACCCTTCCTTCTTCAGGGTAGCGAACAAAATTTTTTGCTTCTGGTGGTAATAAACTTTCAAATTCATCCTCTTTAGGGTATTTTGTCAAAAAGTCGGACATTTTTTCCCCTCTTACCCACAAGAGCAAATGATGGCAAGTATAATACTTTTTTTTTATCATTGGCCCTAGTTTTTATTATGTTAAATTTTGATTATGTATTAAGATAATTTATTTAATAATTTATAATTGTGTTAAATCTATGATAAAAATGTTTTGTTTTAAGTTTACACTATTTACTTATTAATCGTATTTGTAATAATTTAATATATACTTAAAAAGGAAAATTAAAATCATTCGGACAATTATAAAAACAAACAACACTTTTTCATTCGATTCGGACATTATAGCTACCTCTTATTAGTAAGATATGGTAGTCGATTCAGATCTTGGTAGTCGATTCGGATGTGTAACATCTTAATCAAACAAACACACCCTTAAGCTAGTCATAGTATACTCTAGTCTATGCTTCAACAAGTGACGAACGAAATTTATATGCAAGTACTTGAGTTGTGATATAATTCCTCTAATTTAGCGGGCGTTAAACAACAAGTGAATTAGGGCAAATGATTAAAAAACATTTTATCATAGAATTAACACAATTATAAATCATTAAATAAATTATCTTAATACATATCCAAAATTTAACATAATAAAAACTAGGGCAATGATAAAAAAAAAAAAAAATATTATACTTACGATCATTTGCTCTTGTGGATAAGAGGGCAAAATGTCCGACTTTTGGCAAAATACCCTAAAGAGGATGAATTTGAAAGTATATTACCCGCAGAAGCAAAAAATTTTGTTCGCTACCCTGAAGAAGAAAGGGTGGCAAGTATAGTACTTTTTTTTGCTATTACCCCAATATATTTTTGATAAGTCGGCTCATTTAGATAAGGTTTAAAACTCATTTTTGCCCCTTAAATAACTCTCGACAACATGTATATTTTCAAAAAAATAGTTTTCGTCGTTAAACTTGAAAATAGCATAACTTCTTCGTTATAACTCCGTTTTAACCCGTTCAAGCTACCACATTTTCGTTTTAAAGTATATTTTCTGAATATATAGCCCAAATTATTTTACAGACTGTCGAATTTTCCAGATTTCACAAATATGATCAGACCTCAATATAAAGTTGTCGAAAATGATTTGTCTTGCGTAATACTTGTTTCAATCACTTCATATCAACACCAAATCTATTCTAAACCTACCATACACCTTCTTAGTGTGTCATGGGTTCCTAAACATCATCAAAAATGATATGTTTCAAGGGATTAATTAAAGGATGATTATAATTCATTATAAGTAATAAAACAATAAAAGTGGTATAGATACTCATATAACTTGCATGTTTTCTTGCAAAAATGATGAAATAATATAAATATGAATATGAAAGAGTTATGAAGATCATGAAATACTTACTTGAATGATTTAAGAGTTTTTGAGCAAGAAACTTAATTAATCTATAGGTTTTTATTTCAAAACCTTAACATAGATTACTAATAGAACTTGATAAACACTAGATCTTAAAAAATTTATAACTTCCTCTTGGTGTTCTTGAGTTGGTCGACCAAAATGGTGAAGAGAGAAAAAAATGATAAAGTTTTCTCACTACTATATATATTGTATGTGTTAACATAGAATATAATTAAAATTAAAACAAGTGTAAGTCTAGTATAGTAGATGTGTAGTAGCTAGTTAAGATTTTTATGTCAAATTTGATGTTGAGTCATCTATTTGGTCGACAAGTATAAAACAAAGAAAGAATAGTGTAGTTTTGAATGACTACATGTGTAAAAGATTAAGTGTAGTGTTTATTTTGTGAGTAAAAGTTATTATTTAGTGTAACGTTAGCTAGAAATAAATTTTAACGGAACAAAATAAAATATATCGATGTCATAAAAATTATAAAAATACATTTC
This sequence comes from Chrysanthemum lavandulifolium, assembly GCA_022545495.1. NCBI lineage: Eukaryota > Viridiplantae > Streptophyta > Magnoliopsida > Asterales > Asteraceae > Chrysanthemum > Chrysanthemum lavandulifolium. The sequence continues at coordinate 297,096,573 of CM040240.1, forward strand.
TTACAAAAATTTAGTGAAATAATAATTATCGAGTAGTATTTATTTAAACCGTACGTATATATATATATATATATATATATATATATATATATATATATATATATATATATATATATATATATATATATATATATATATATATATATATATATATATATATATATATATATATATATATATATATATATATATATATATATATATATAGGGAGGGTTAATGTGAGATCAAGCTTAAAGTTGTAAAAATAAAATCAAATCTAAAAACATTAAAACATTTATAAATAACAATTTTAGCAATCACATACAAAAATAATAATATTTTAATACAAATTAACATTTTAGCAACTAATAACCAAATGATACATGAGTTTGGATTGGTGATACACCGATACACATTACACTAATAAATATTCCAAAACATGATACATATACAAAACACGATACACATTAAACTTCTAATCAAAGTGTATCACCTAGGTTTCAGAATTTTAAAAGAAATTTATCGAAACTTAACAATTTTAGTTGTAGTAAATAAAAAATTATTTTATTGTAAGGAGAGTATCTCTTGTCAAATTTTAGTTCGATCTCATTTTAAAAACTTTAAGTATGATCTTATTTGATCTAGATTATATATATATATATATATATATATATATATATATATATATATATATATATATATATATATATATATATATATATATATATATATATATATATATAACAATTTATATAAAAATAAATTTAAAACACCGGGTAAACTAATAATATTATTTTATAATCTTAATATGAGTATAAAAATATAGTAGGATAATTTTTAGAAGTGTCGGATCAAATGTTCAAAATAAATGATTACGCGATAGCGTTTATTTAATAGGAAATTATACGTTTAATGAAAAATGCAAAACCATGCATGAACTAATATGATGATGATGTTAATAATGATATGTAGACTAATCCTAGTCTATATGAAATGTCCTCGATGATTGCTCATGAATTCGCAGCTAAACCTTTAAGGTTACGCGAATTTGATACTCGTAAACCTAGTTTACGATAAATGATGAATAGTGAATCATGAATATTGATTTTCTCCGGGAATGAATAGTATTTCGTAAATAGTAAAATTTTGAAATACGTTCTCAGAATATTAAATCGACTCCGAAAACGATGAATAGTAAAATGATGAATAGTAACCGATGAATAGTAAATTCCCGAGATGAATAGTAAATTTGAGAAATGACCTGAAAGTACGAGTTGTCACATTTATGTCCTCGGAAAGGGAATTGAATGTGCTAAACAGATTAGTAGGCCCTACTGCCCTAGAAATTATTTAACTAATGTGAAATTACCAATTTACCCTTGGATGTACTAGTCATTTCAATCTGCTGCAAACTGTCTCACGGTTTTGGTCATAAGTCGAGTTCTACAACTCCGTTTGACGCACGTCCAGTGGACACGTTCAAGTTAGGGTGTTAGCTAAAACTTTTATTCTTTGACCAAGAAGGGTTTTGATAAGGTTTTAAAAGGTACCTTTTTAAGGGGTCATTTAAGCCCTTATTCGATCACTTCTGTATCCGTTATTGCTTAATATCGTTCCTTTTCACTTTTTAGGTCTCTTGAAGGCAAAATGCTGGAATGATGCTTATTTGGACGAAAAGCGCGAATATCTGAAGAAAATGGCCAAAGTCGAATCGAGACACTCAAAGTCATTGAAACATAAGGCGGCGGCGTCATCGTGATATCTGCGCGCCGTCGGGAAGGAATTTTGCGACGGGTCGGGCGAAATTGCATGTTTTCAAGGGACGACGTCGGGTTCTAAAGGAGTAGGCCGTCGTTACTCGGGGCGGCCCAGATGCGACCAAGACGGCGTCGAGTGAAGGGGACGGCGTCACGGTCATAAGGTGACGCCGTCGCAAGGTTTACGTGGCCAAGACGAAACCCTAATGACGGCGACACGACGGCGTCACGAAACATAAGGTGACGCCGTCGCAGATGTAATCTTATATATAGAATCCGAATTTTTAGTTTTGTGTGTAGTCTTTGGAGTAAAACCTAAAACCGAACCAAGGCTTTCTTGTGCGATTTTAGGTTCTAAACCCTATTATACATCAAGATAAGTATTTACTTCATTAATTTAATTATGTCTTTGATTATTTGTGTGTGCTTGCATGTTCTCCATGTCCGGCTAATTTATTTGTGTGTTTGCTTAGGAATATGAAACTTAATTATTGAATATTGATTGGTTGATACTTATCTTAGTTGACTAATGATCTAGAGTGCGCTAGATTATTCGTTGTGTTAATGCTTGACTTTTCTTTGAACTTTAGAATATAATTATCTAGGTAATTGTAGGATAAAGTATTCAAGGACAACCGTAGAGTAGGCGCCTATAAATCACTAGAGGATTTGTAAACAAGACCCTTTGGTAAATTCAAAGAGTTAGAAACAAGCACGCCCTATAGCCTTAGAATCACAACGCAACTAGGAATAAGGACGTGACAAATCAACCATCAATAGGAGATAATTAAGGAGTAGTAAAACCTAAGTAAACGCATCTTTAAACTATCATACGAGTACACATCAATTAGACATAGACTATCACAACCTTAGCATAGATAATTAGATAATAGTAGAGTAATCGGTAGCAATACCAACCCCCCAAATCCAATACCCGAGATTCGTACCTTTTCAATTTCTAAAAAAACATAAAAAGATAAAAAAAATAATCTTCCTCAACCTCAACCTTAGCGTAGTAACTTCTCACTAGCATTCCTATTCCCCTAGAGAACGATATCAATACCCGTGGCTTACCCTAATTACTACACTACAACGATTAGGTTCACGCCTAGGGTGTTATAAAACTTGCTCGAAGAAAAGGAAGTTTCCTTGACCCCGAACGGCGCGTGTAGCGTTATCAAGTTTTGGCGCCGTTGCGGGAATAGAATAGCTAGTTAGTAGTCCACCTCGTTTAGGTTTCTTTGCTTGATTCATATCAAGTAAACTTTTTCTCATTTTTAGCTTTCTCTTGGTCTATCCCCTTCTTCGTGACCTTTGTTCGTAATCCCATCACTTTTCACCATGGAAGGTGACAACCAACCACCACTCATCAACCCACCACCAAACGACCGCCAAGAGCCCGTACTCTTGGTGAGTACTCGAGACCAAACCACCTAGGTTATAGGAACACCATTGAGCTTCCCGACCAAGCCCAAACTACGGCCTGCGATCCGACACCATCCGGTTGGTGCAAAGCGGATGTGCATTCCATGGACTTCGTTCCGAAGATCCAAATCAACATCGAGGGATTTCTCAAAATTGTCGATTCCATCGACCTTGATGCTACTACTCGGGAGACCACGCTTGCGTCTCTTCCAATTCTCTCTGGGACCAAGCTAGTAATTGGCTTGAGCGACTTCCCGGGCTCCATCTCAAGTTGGGATGATCTTACTTCGCTTCCTTGCTCAATTTTTCCCACCGGAGAACCACTAAGCTTAGGAATGACATCTTGATGTTCCAACAACGTCAAGGTGAATCTCTCTGAAGCATGGACCCGATTCAAGGACTTACTTCATAAAGTCCTCATCACGGCATTGATCTTTGGCTCCAAGTCCAAATCTTTTATGATCATGTCAACTTTCCCACTAAGCGATCCATTGACCAAGCGGCGGTGGAAAACTTAGTGATCTCACCGCAGAAGAATCATGGAAATAATAGAGGACCTTGCCTCTATGACAACGAAAGTTGGGATGACCCCGTGAGCTGCCTAAAACCGTCAAGGCAATCTCCTTGCCTTCCATCAACTCACAACCTTCCGACCGTAGGATGATCGAACTTGAAGATCAAGTCAAATTCCTCATGAGTTCCTACGAGAATCCTAAGTCCTCGCGCCATATAAACAGAGTTCCTCTTCGTGCGAGCCGTTTGTGATCCTCATAACACGCGCGACTAGCACCCTATCCCGAACATGCTTCCGTTGAATACGCATCCTCGCGTAATAATGGAGCAGGAGGAAGATTCCTACAACGCCCGGACCTAGGAATTTCAATGAAACCCGGGAGGCATGGAAAACAAGCCCGACTTTTACGGGGACAAACCAAAGAATTCACCTCAATGATTTCGTGGCCCCACCTAACGGTCCTAACCAACAGTATCGAAGGGATGTTGCAAAACATAGTTGCGTCCCAAGAAACCCAAATGGCTAAGCTCTCGGACCGCTTTAACCATCAACAAGCCGAGATGGATAGGAAAATAGACAACCTGTTGAAAGCCATAAATGGTGATAGGAAGGTTAGTGCTATCTCGACTCCCGAGCCTCCAGGTGTAGAAATTAAGGATCCAAGCAAGCTTATTAAGCACGTTCAATTCATCAATGCCATCGCCTTAGTGGAACCGGATGAAACCGATGACGAAGAAGACCAAACATTTGTTGATGATGAAACACCCGAGGAAGAAGATGAAGTAGACAATGACTATTTCAACAAATTTCCTACGGAAGAGGAATTATCCCGCCACCCTCATTTATTGTGTGACCTCCGTCACATGTATGTTAGGAAAAGCCCTAGAATCAAGTTTGGGAACCCTTGGAATCTTAACATACCATGTTGCATAGGACACCTTTTTGTGGCAAAGGCTTACATTGATCGTAAATCCCCAATTAACATAATGACTAGCACCTATTACAATTGGATAATGAAGAAGCCTATCCCAACTAGGCAAGACCTCGATAATCCTAGTGATAAGTGTAATTTTCTTGGTAGAATTAAGGGATTGCCCGCTCTATGTAGGTAGTTTCACATTCCTACGGACTTCATAATTGTGGAAGATATTAGCACGGCCATAGACCCCAGCTTGTCCCACGTTATTCTAGGAAAACCTTTCATAGAAAGCACCGGATGACCTATGACCCATCATTAGGAGTAGTGCGATTCAAGGATGAGACCGACGACGTAGCCTACCAAATGCCGTTTAAGATTGAGAAATTTTCATCACTCTCCAATGATGAAAAGGAACTTAAACCGTCGGTCTATTACAGAATGATGAGGATAGGGAAAGGGAGTAGATTATGTTATGGCTAAGCTTTTCGGGTTCTATAAAGATTGTTTGAATTTAGGACCAAATATAGGACCGAGTGGGAGAGGGTGAACTCTTAGAAAGGAGTATCATGGGACACTTCTACAACATGGAACCCCGATGAGACCGTCAAGAGGCGGTGATGCAAAAAGCGTAGGAGTAGGACTACGAGTCTAGCTACAAGACTCTTAAATAAAGAAAAGCGCTTACGTGGGAGGCAACCCATGCTTAATTGTTTGCTTGTTAGTGTCATATATCTTTTATTAATTGTTTGTCCTCATGTTTAAATTTGTAAAAATGCTTTATTTTGTTTTAACCTCGTCTTAATTACATATAAAGGTATTTTACATAAAGGATAAGTGTAGGAGGATTACACACGTTTTCATAAAAACGTGAACATGAGAATAACAATTAATTAAAAGATATATATGTTTGTTTGTTCGAGTCAAATGCTTGTATCGAGTCATAATGGATGTTTTGCGAAATTTTTCGATTCTAAAGATGTAAATTTTCCGAATTTTTCGAGAAAATCGCAGACCGGTTTTTGTCGGGATAACTGACGTCGAGATTGCAACTTCGACGGCGTCGAGAAGGAATAAAAACATCGACTTACTTTTTCTCGTTTTCGAGCTACTTGTAAAATTTTGGAATTTTCCGGATCTTAACTTTCAAAACAAATTAGTAAACATCCATTCCACAAGCATTATATCCTAGTTTAAATCGAGTCTTATGTATATTATTACCGCGATTTTACGCGAAGGTTTCGTTTGTTTTCTTCTAGTGTGCGAGTTTAGTTTGTCAAGAAGAAGTTACACAAGTTTGGAAGGAGCCTTTCACGCAAAAACTCTTGGAAAAGATTTAACCACCACTTTTACGGATCCTACCGAGCTAATCGGGGAGTATTAGTTTCTTTCGTTTTAATTACCTTCTATTATCATAACTTTGATACTTTCGGGAACATTGGGGACAATGTTCAGGGTTTAAGTGTAGGAGGAAAATAAAGCGGAACTTTGAAACTATGCTTATCCTGACTATTTGCTTTGTCCAGTGTAATTGTGTAATAAACCATGAGAAAATGTAGGTTAGGGTAATTTTAGCCAAATTTAAAATTTTTCATGACATATAAGAGTGGGCCATTAGTCTTAACAAAAGCGTCTCATGGATAGGAAGTTGCATGACTAGCACAAAACCCTTTACCACCTAAATTCCACCAAATGTGAGGATCGCCCTTAGATTAGTAGGAATTAAAGCATTCATCTTTAATGCTTAGAGTGTGAACCGTAGTATATTAGATTCTAGAACTTGTTTTGTGATGCATTCCGAGATCGCTAGTGAGACTACACTTGTGTAGTTAGGAATAACTAAATGATAAGAGGCATTAGGATAAACCCTTGTTTGATACACTGTAATATAATTACTTCTTCCACCTCGGTTGAGTAATTCCCCACACCCTTTGCGTTGTACTCATCTTTAGTACACGATACCCTAGTTAACCCCTCGAGCCTATCCTTTTCGCGGTTCTCGTGATATTTCGGTTTTCGAATATCAATGAAAACATTGTTTACACCCCACCCCAAATATACACCCAAATCGCCTTAGCCTACCCTTTATTGCACTCACTTTTAGTGCAAATTTATGTTATCACCCAAAACCCTTAGTTCAATTATCCGGTTGCTTGCATGAGTTGCTAAGTCGAGTCATATCCTTTGTATACGCTTTTGGGATGATTGGGATTCATGGGAAAAGTTAAAGTTTATGAAATATAGGGAAGAGAACGTTAAACTCAAATTCCTTTGTTTGCATAATAATGTACTCCAAGTATTTTGATCTTTTCAATTCGGGTCAAATTAGTGTTAGAGTAATAAAACTCAAGTGTAGGGATGTGTCTATAAATCCCTATCATTTTGATGTACCGTAGAGGATGGTAGAGTAAAGTGTATGAAAAAAAAAAAAAAAAAAAAAAAAAAAAAAAAAAAAAAAAAAAAAAAAAAAAAACCATACGGGCTACCATCCTACATCTATCTTTTTAAATTATGTTTGTTTATTTTCGTTGCCTAGAGTTTTAGAGTGTCGAGTCTTGGCTTAGCAACGCCATTCTTCGTATACTTGCAACATAGAGATTTTGACTATCCACCACTAAATAGCCTATCCCACCAAACCCTTCATTTCCTACCGTAAGCCTAACATTACAACCCTTTAAAAGACCTCTTTGATAGTCTTTCCTAGGTGCTTCACGCCAAAGCGACGGAGGTTTGATCTATTCTCAAGCCTATGGTAATCTATGTACTAGGACCGGTTAATGAGTGTTTATCTTCCATTTCCGATTTGTTATATTTCATATATACACCCGAGAGAGATGTGAGTATCCAAACACCCCATGTGAGGTGCTAGTATGTAATTCCGTGCTTGTTATGACTTTTATGGGCTTATATGTGTTGTGAACGTTTTGAATGAATGCTTCATGACCCTAACTTATAAATTAATTGGCTAAAGCACATTTGCTTGAGGACAAGCAAATACCAAGTGTAGGGATATTTGATAAGGTTTTAAAGGTACCTTTTAAGGGTCATTTAAGCCCTTATTCGATCATCAGTATCCGTTATTGCTTAATATCGTTCCTTTTCACTTTTTAGGTCTCTTGAAGGCAAAATCTTTGGAATGATGCTTATTTGGACGAAAAGGCGAATATACAAAGAAAATGGCCAAAGTCGAATCGAGACACTCAAAGTGCTTTGAAACATAAGGCGACGGCGTCACTGCATATCTGCGACGCGTCCGGAAGGAATTTTGCGACGGTCGAGCGAAATTGCATGTTTTCAAGGGACGACGTCGAGTTCTAAAGGAGTAGGCCGTCGTTACTCGAGACGGCCTAGATGCGACAAGACGGCGTCGGTCAAGGGGACGGCACACGGTCATAAGGTGACGCCGTCGCAAGGTTTACGTGGCCAAGACGAAACCCTAATGACGGCGACACGGCGGCGTCACGAAACATAAGGTGACGCGTCGCGGATGTAATCTTATATATAGAATCCGAATTTTTCGCTTTTGTGTGTAGTCTTTGGAGTAAAACCTAAAACCGAACCAAGGCTTTCTTGTGCGATATTTTAGGTTCTAAACCCTATTATACATCAAGATAAGTATTTACTTCATTAATTTAATTATGTCTTTGATTATTTGTGTGTATGCTTGCATGTTCTCCATGTCCCGCTAATTTATTTGTGTGTTTGCTTAGGAATATGAAACTTAATTATTGAATATTGATTGGTTGATACTTATCTTAGTTGACTAATGATCTAGAGTGCGCTAGATTATTCGTTGTGTACTTAATGCTTGACTTTTCTTTGTGAACTTTAGAATATAATTATCTAGGTAATTGTAGGATAAAGTATTCAAGGACAACCGTAGAGTAGGCGCCTATAAATCACTAGAGGATTTGTAAACAAGACCCTTTGGTAAATTCAAAGAGTTAGGAAACAAGCACGCCCTATAGCCTTAGAATCACAACGCAACTAGGAATAAGGACGTGACAAATCAACCATCAATAGGAGATAATTAAAGAGTAGTAAAACCTAAGTAAACGCATCTTTAAACTATCATACAGTACACATCAATTAGACATAGACTATCACAACCTTAGCATAGATAATTAGATAATAGTAGAGTAATCGGTAGCAATACCAACCCCCAAATCCAATACCCGAGATTCGTACCTTTTCAATTTCTAAAAACATAAAAAGATAAAAATAATCTTCCTCAACCTCAACCTTAGCGTAGTAACTTCTCACTAGCATTCCTATTCCCTAGAGAACGATATCAATACCGTGGCTTACCCTAATTACTACACTACAACGATTAGGTTCACTCGCCTAGGGTGTTATAAAACTTGCTCGAAGAAAAGGAAGTTTCCTTGACCCCGAACGACGCGTGTAGCGTTATCAGGTTTATATGAAAGTTTTATGAGTTTTAGCCATTTAAAATCTGTTACTCAATTTTGGACACGTTTATCCGTTTTGGCTCTAGTTTATTTGTCGGGATGAGTTACGGCACGAGCTGCCCGGTGAAACGGCCACAAGACATAGATCTATAATCCTATGTAATTACTTAACTTTCTCAGTCCACGAATTTTACCCAGAATTTACGTTTACAGCCCCTATCCAGTTTTTGTGTTGCAAATCTAGTCCTTTCGACGATTTCTAGTGTTTTAGTCCATTTATCCAAGCACAATCAAGTATAATAAGCATATAGAACATATTAAATATATGAAATACTAGTATTTACTGAAATCAAATGTAAGTATAGTAGTTTGCTTACAATCCTTGTGATGAAATTTAACTAGAACCATGAATCAAGATCACTAAACCTATGTTTGTAACACAAAACCCTAGCTTCCAAATTTTTTCACCACCTTGCAAACCGTTTATAAACACTTGCTAATCTTTGTAAAAACCTCCTAACCACAGCCCCTAACACTCTTGAGTAGCTCCTAATCCAACCATGGAATCATCAAATAAACTTAAGATTCATGTAGAGATTACTAAGGGCTTTAACTTTGTAGTATAACTTGTAGGTTGAAGATCAAAGATGAATTATGTTGGTGACTGTGTATGTTCGGTTATGGAGAGAATAAAAGAAAGATGATTATGTGTTTTTGATGAAATGAGATGATAAGTGAAGACTTGAAGAGTTGGTGTAAGACTTTGCTTAGGTATAATACTTGTAAACTTAGGTGCTAAGTTAAAAGGACACATGTATAAGCCTTAGTGAATAAGTAAACCCTATGTGTCATATATTTCATCATAATTTCGACCAAGGGCTGATTTGAAGTGATAATATCAAGTCTTGATATTATCTTGTGTTTACGGAGTGTCGTTTGGTCACGGTAATCGCTAACTGTAATCCGCAAAGTCATAAAACTTAAAATCGGGTATCTTAAAAATATGAAACTTATAAAATGTAAAAACATATTAATATAACCTATCTTAGCATATTAAATAAGTGATAAGTTTGACGGGGCACGTAAACGCTGTTAAAGCCTAGAATGATAAGATATTTAAGAAGAGTGTTAATACAAATAAACCGTAAAAACGTTTATTAATATTTTACGATCTCTTTGTGTTTTGTTGATAACAAATATAATGTTATCTTAAGTATAATTTTAAGGATACATGTCATTTTTGTAAGGCATTTACATATAGCCATTTAAATACAAAATTGTTGTAATTAATCATTTGTTGTAATAGTTTATTAGGATGGGTAAAAACCACAACCCATGGATGATAACCATAACCCATGGATCATAACCCATACCCAAGTTGGCTAGATACAACGTATACTTAGATAAATTGAATCTAAAGAAAAACTATGGACCAACCCATAACCCATGACCCATAACCAAAAAACCCATGGGCAAAGAGGAGCGTCCCACGGATCCCTAGGATTACACTAGCCGGATCCCAAGTGGGAGGGATCCATGGGATCTGGGGAACAGTGGCTGAAATTTCCTATAAATAGAGAGCCATTTCTTCATTCTAACTCACCCCTCTTCTTACTAAATCTCTCAAACACTCTCATTCTCTTATAACATATAGATCACTTGATTTAGAGAGTTGTTCTTCTTTCTTTCTATTGTGATCATCATATAGGTCCTTCTCTAAGGCGAGATCACGAGCATTCTACAAGTCATCCAAGCAAGGTTTGTCACTACCGCAAGATTTCTGTAGCAAAGATCTTGTATTTGATATTTCACATATTTGTTGTGTAATAGTCGTGTTGGTTTGGTCCACCGTGTTACGAACTCGGTATTTAGCTTCGTACCGGATAAAGGTGTAAGCAACGTTGTGAAGGCTTCTCCACCAAGTGAAGGAGTTTGTTGACATAGTGCTTGAACTCTCAAGTAGGTAACTCGGGGAGTGGAGTAGGGCAAGGAAGGTGTCCTTGTAGCCGAACCACTATAAATCGGTTGTGTCATTTCTATCCTTTAACTTTACTTTACTTACTTGCTTTATCATTAGATCTATACTTTCTCTACATCCACAAGATCTCACATATTAACGAATCTAAAGTTTTTGAAAACTAACTTAAAATCGGTAAAACTATTCAACCCCCTTCTAGTTTTCCACAATTGGCATCAAGAGCTAAGTTTATAAAAGTTTTAAAGTAAATTTGTATTTTAAAAACTTTTCGATCACCATGGGTTCTGAAAATTATAAGGAAGGGCAATTTATGCAACGACCACCACTATTTGAAACTAATGGTTTTATATATTGGAAAAATAGATTCGAAACATATGTGAAATCTAAAGATATTGATCTTTGGTACATCATTGTTGAAGGAGATTTTGAGGCTTCCTCAAAAGATGATAAAGGAAATTTAGTTAACATACCTCCTGATAAACTAAGTGATGATTTAAAGAAAAAGCTTTCTAAAAATAGTGAAGCAAAAATGGTCTTATATAATGCTTTACCCAAAAAGGAATTTGAAAGAATTTATATGCTTAAAACCTCTAAAGAAATTTAGAATTCTTTAGTTGTACCTCATCAAGGAAATCAACAAGTTAAAAATAATAAAATTGATTTATTTGTTCAACAATATGAACAATTTTCAATATCGGATGAGGAAACTATAGATCATTTATTTGCTAATTTTAATATTATTATTACATCTTTACAAGCACTTGATGAATCTTTTCTAGCCGTAACCATGTTAGGAGATATCTAAGGCACTTTCATCTAAGTGGAGATCCAAGGTGACGGCGATCGAAGAGTCAAAAGATTTGACAATCCTCACCTTGATGAACTCATAGGCAACTTAAAAGTCTCGAGCTTGTCCTTGCTAAAGACTCAAGCCACAAAGGTGAAAGAGAAACAAAATCTCTTGCCCTTAAAGCCAAAAAGGCTTCAAGCGATGAAGAGAACTCCTCTTCAAATAGTGATGATGAGGGGTACGCTATGGCGGTAAGGGACTTTAAAAGTTCTTTAGAAGGAAGGAAGATACGTCAAACAACCGTATGACGATAAGAAGGGCTTTCGAAAAAGCAAAGAGGACGATAAGCGAAAAGATGATCGTACTTGCTTTAAATGTGGGGACCCAAACCACTTTATTAGTAAGTGTCCCAAACGGGATGATCAAAAGGCGTTCATGAGCGCACGGGGGAATGAGCGACGAGGAGGACAAAGAAATTTGTCTCATGGAAAATGACGGTATGTCACGAATACTATAGTAGTTCATCACTTGATGACGACTCATTGCATAATGAATATGACAAACTATGCAATATTAGCTTAAAACTAATTAACAAAAACAAGCTTTTAAAGAGTCAAAACCAACGTTTAGATAAAGAAGTCATAGAATTAAAAGCAAAACTAAAACGTTTAGAAAAAGGTAAAATAGCAAGTGGTGAATGTGAACTTTGCGTTCAACTTCAAACACTAGTTGATCATCTAGATTCTAAAATTGCTAGAATGAGTACAAACACTTTAGATGCAATATTAGATAGTGTAAAAACCGGTAACAACCAAAAAGGTTTAGGTATTCAACAACTTGATCCATCAACCAGCCACTGTTGTGGCGGATCCCTCGGATCCATTAAAAAGGGAATCGGCTAGTGTACAGCCATGGATCCGTGGGTCTGCTATAGCAAACAGTAGTAATAACGTAGCTTCTTTATCTAGAACTGATTTTGTTATTGTTAATAGGAAGAAACCAACTCACGTCACCACTAGACAGCCACCTCCAAAATATAATCCTACTTTTGCAAGAAACAAAGCTCCATCTTTTTCAAAACCTAATCCATTTAGGAGACCTAATAATGTTTACCCGAAAAGTAATCATCAAATGGGATGGAACCCAAATATGCAAAATGGTTTTCCTTTTCAAAACTTTGCTCCATGGATGGAATGTTTAACACTAATGGACCTATGAACAAATGGGGACCAAATTTTTGAGTTTATTATTGTTTTAGGTGTGCTTAAAGGTCGACCTAGACCCCGATAAATGGGTCAAGGATAGCGGGTGCACGAGGCACATGACCGGAAATAGGGATCTATTCTCCACATATGAATCCGTCAATGGAGGCAATGTGGTGTTTGGAAATAACAAAAGTAGAATCATTGGTAAAGGTACGACTTCTAACAAATCTCTAACCATTAGCGATGTGTGTCACGTAGAAAACCTAAACTTTAACCTCTTAAGTATAGGACAAATATGTGATAAAAGTTCAATGTACTTTTACCAAACCGTAGTAAGATACTAAAAATGGCATAACCATAGGAAGAGGAATTAGGAAACATGGAGTCTATGTCATTAAAATTGGTAATGAACCTAAAGACAAACTTTGTCTTACCTCTATGGATGATACTTGACCTTATGGCATCGAAGATTGGGTCATGCCAATATACGACTTCTTTAATCGCTATCATCCAAAGATCTAGTAAGAGATCTACATAAGTTAAAATATGAACATCATTTTTGTGATGCTTGTAATGTAGGAAAACAAGTTCATTCTAGTCATAAAGCTAAAAACATGGTGTCTACAACTAAGTGTCTAGAATTACTACATATGGATTTGCTTAGTCCATCCGCTATCCAAAGTTATGGAGGCAACTACTATACTTTGGTCATAGTGGATGACTATTCTAGGTATACATGGACAAAATTCTTAAAGAACAAAACGGAAACCTTTAATTATTTTGAAATATTAAGCAAAGAGATCCAAAGACAACTAGGAAGTCCCATAGTGTCTATTAGGACGGATCACGGTAGGGAATTCGATAATGAAGTGCAATTCGGAGCTTTTTGTGACGCTAATGGTATTACTCACAACTTCTCGGCTCCACGCACTCCACAATCGAATGGGGTAGTAGAAAGAAATAATAGAACTCTACAAGAAATGAGTCGAACCATGCTTAAAGAACAATCCATACCTCAAAATTTTTGTTGTAATGCCGTTGATACTTCAACATACATACTCAATCGAGTCTTAATTAGACCAATCTTAGGTAAAACTCCATATGAGTTACTCCGAGGCAAAAAGCCTACGTTAAATCACTTTAGAGTCTTTGGAAGCAAATGTTTTATTCTTAACACTAAATATTACCTTACAAAATTTGATCCTAAATCAACTGAAGGTATCTTTCTAGGTTACTCGCCAAATAGCAAAGCTTATGTCATATTAAACAAAGAAACAATGAAGGTAGAAGAGTCTTTTTGGGTAAAAGGTCAATGACCGGTAAATATATTACTCCAAAAATGTTTAAGTACAAAGGATATGGGTCAATCCCATATCTCGGCCGATACATAAGCGAAAAGCTTACATAACAAGATACTTCCTATTTTCTAAAGAAGAAAATCAATCACTACTCAAAATATAACATCGGACTCCTATGAAGATAACATTTACTTCCTACCAAGGCCTTGGAGCTTAATACCATAAGTGTCGTAGTAGGCATCCAAATTACCTGGAAGATCGTAAACCTGATCCACATAGTTATCATAACCATAGTCATCAAAGTCATCTTCACGATCATGACCACCACCAAATAAGTTACTCGACTCATCAAAGGTGTTAACAATCTCCTTATCATCACTGTCAGATACCACAATCTCTCCCACCTTAGAGAATGGGTTGACCCTCTTAATAGAAGAAGTAGACGGAAAATCCTTTTTACCTGGATAATCAACCTTTTAATAGGATTACCAGCATCATCAACAAGAGTAGCTTTCCCATCCATAAGAAGCTTTTCAAGCTCTCCAATTTTCTCAACAATAGGGGTAGTGCCACCCTCGTTAGCTTCCATTGAATCACTCACAAGCGGCTCCTTAGCTTCCATTGAACAACCAGAATCCACTACATCAGTAGAAGTACCACATTCAGCAGTATCGATCATATTAAGAGCATCAAACGGGTTAGATGTAGCAATCGTCTTCCCACTCATACTAGCCACTTGATGGCTTTCATCTTAGAATTATCCACTGTTTGGGATTAGGGGCGCTTTAGGTTGATACCGAAATTTAGGCCCCACACCAGTTTATTAAAACCTCCTTACCAGAATATTTGTACCACCATTCTACCCTTATTCTTATTACTTACGGTTTGAAACCATCAAGAATAATTGCATTAGGTGAGTAGATGGTGGAATAGATTTAGGACAGTCAAGCGGATGACCAAACCATTTACACGTATCACATCTTGGCGGTTTCCATTCATATTCAACCCGGATCTTTTCAATAGTAGAACCCGATCCATCCAAGTAGGGTATCTCAACGATGAGGCTTTCCCAAGAGCCTTATCCGCACGAACTTCAATCAAGCACCTAGCAAAACTACTACGGCCCTGTGAATCCAAGCACATTTGACTAGTGTAAGAATCTAGAATTTTCGGAGTACCAATCAATGTAGCAAGGAGACTGAGACCATCATCAGAAAACATAGCAAGAGGAACATCATGAAATTTAACCCACACCGGAATGTTAGTCAAATCCTCTTTAAGCAGATTAGTATTCAACGTCCAAGTTATAAGAATAATTGGCGCATTCCTAATCATCCACGGCCCGTTTTCAAGAACATCATCAACACCTTTACGAGTGGAAAACTTAAAGAAAGAGAACCCCTTCGCATTCATCATAACTTTTTGAATCCCATACTTGGCCCACGTATTACGAACATAATAATCAACGACCGGAAAAGCAATACGTTTACCAAGAAAATAACCATAAAGGGTATTGTAAAACCCTAAAATCTCAAACGTGTGAAAAGACCATTTTGCCCTTCAAGCTTAAAAATTTTAAAATACGTATATTACGTCAACCTCGTCAACTACGTTTATAACCTAACTAACAAATAATAACTTGTGCAAGAAAAAAAATAAATAAATAAAATAAAATAAATTGACTTCCACTTATGACTACCATGGGAATATCACACAATATATAAGTTGCTTGGACTACCTAATCATGTACAATATTACTAGACACATTATATTTGAAATGATAACTAACACTTAAGTGTATATGGTAACTTGATTAAAGATTGATTTGGTCTCCTAATTGTCCCCTCCTAATTGGCCGAGATTCACTCCCCAATAACCCCCATTTACTCAAATTTAACTCCCCATTATTTTCATTTAATCCCATTTACCAATTATTTGTAACTCCCTTTCTTATTCAAAAAGAAAAAAAACACACATTAAAACCTAACCAACAAAGTGACGGCTGGATACTTTTTCTTCCATTTCATTCGATCAAACACAAAAGGTGGCGCCAATCTTTTCTTCTTCATTATGTCGACATTAAGGAGTGCACCAAGGAGGCCGTGATAAGGTGAACATGGTTGTGGACTTCACGTTCGAAGGTGTGGTTGTTGGTCGTGGTGTTTACGGGTCGAAGGAGGCTGTTTGGTTTGGTTCTCTCGTGGGTTTAGGTCACAAGGAGTGTAGTTGTGTCGTGATGTTGTCCTTGTTGGTACTTGTTTTCATTCACTCGCACGCTACAAGGGTAACACATTAAAATCTTGTTTCGATTTTTCTTCTGATTTTATGTCGTAAGGTTCCATCTCGAATGCATGTTATACCAAATGAATCTCACATGAAATGATGTGTTTTAATCTTCACTTAATAAAAACAATCGCATGAAATCATGAAAAAGGAATACTACACCTGTCGATCATTGATCCCGTTTTTACTTTCGAAGCTGTAACTATGTATACATTTGAACTCGCATATATGTACATTAAAAAAAATAGATTATTAACTTGAGTAATAAGAGAATGGGGCATGCATGTTGTCACGTGGGTTAAGGTTATGGCTCATTAATTGTGAATGAATATCATTTGAAATCTTAGATAAAATCACAATATAGAATCACATGAAATGATAAAGGTAATCACTTAAGATCATATATATATATATGGAATAAGAAATGGCTGCATGTTTAGACACACATAAATCTGATATAGAACCTCACAGATCATGCATGTTACACGTTTAAACAACACATGAAATGACAAAGTGTTATCACATGAAATTATGATATGGTTACCTATATGGTCGAATGGAATATGGACACATGGACTCTTAAAGTTGAACCTTCGTTAAACCTATCTTTTACACAACATGGGCATATACTAATGACGAGCTAGGTGGGCCTCAAGAAACGTATATATATATATATATATATATGTGTATATATATCTTGGTTTAAATCAAATCGACAACAAAATTTTGTTAAGGATCTCGTTTGGTCTTTATATTGGTCGTATGGTATTATTTGTGGGAAGGGATGTCTCGACCAAAATTATAATCACACAAGGGTCGTATAACTCGATTTTGGTTTAAGATTTCGTGTGGCCTACTATGTTAATGGTACTCTAATAAAACTAAGGTTTTCAAAAAGATTATACTTATAATAAAAGTTAAGAGTGGTTTGGAAATTAATGAAACTTTAAGACTTAAATTGCTAATATGATAACTAAATGGGCTAAATGAGTAAAATGAGTAAACTTGCTATATTTACATTTATGACCCTATACGTTGTAATATTGATAGTTTTGACCCTAAACTTGTATAACTTGTTAAATCTCATTTTCATCATTTTAACCTAAATTGACATTAATTACATTATGAATGGCTAAACCTGCTTAGAAACCCGCCTAAAATAGAAAGTTACCTAAAGAGAAAAGTTACTTAAAATGGGTAAACTACTTAAAGTAGAAACTTACTAAAAATGGAAAGACTCTTATAAAACCTAAAGGACTTAATCAAATAAAACACATTAACTACATCTAATAAATGTACCTCCTTTAACAGAGATCCCTCGAGAAGGAGTGATCTTCTGCTGGCTCTTGTTTCCGTCATTGTGTTTGCTTTGCTGTGAATTAAGTGCATGATATTCGACCTTACCTCTTAAGGTTTCTCATGATTCGTATACATCTTTCAATACTAGCTTGAACCGTTATGCTTTACTCTAAGCCTCCTTATTAGGGCTTCCCTATGACTTTGCTATGCTCTCTTTGATATGAAACGTTGATATGAAATTTTGATATGAAACTCGATATGAACCTTGATATGAACTTTGATATGAACCCTTATGTTATGATTATGCTTTGACCCTTCGCTTGATACCCGAGCCAAATATGTGTTCCTAGTCATGAAGGTAACATGACCGTGTCATTGATGCACCAATGGCATGACTCCAATGTGTACGAGTGATGTTGCACACTGTAAGAACTCGTGAATTTCCATGCCAATTTTCGTGACTATATTATTTTTTCTTTCGTTTCGAACTTTAAACACGACAAAGTCACGAAATATTTTTCACCTCGACCTCGATAATAAAAACTTTATAAAATAAATATATAATAAACTTTTATACTTTTATATTTCACCGGGCCTCTAAGCCCAAACCCGATCCAATCCAATTCATTTTATTCTCTTGGGCTCACGTATACTCACAAGTCCAACCCAAACCCTTTGTTCTTCTTGGTCCTAGCCCAGCGCAAACCCAATTCACCTCAATGATATTATGTAACACTAAAACTTGTACAAAAACCACCAATACAACACATTTTTAAAATTCCTTCCTTTAACCAATGGCCAACTTTGTTGAAATTTGTTTTTCTCCCTTTTGCCTGCTACTCCTCACGAGCACAAACACAACACCCTCTTTTTCTTTCTTTGCGTGTAAACTCAACCCAAAATTAAACTAATACCTAAACCATGCCTTGACCATTTTGACTTTGTTACCCTTTGTGCAATATGTCCCCCTAGCATGATTGACAAGACTAAACCTCCTTCTTCCCTTGTTTCCAGCCGATCCATGAAGCATGCCAAAACCATCCAAACTTCTTTTGCTCTTTTGCCAAGTTCCCATGCAAGTAATAGTAAAATAATCCTAAGACCATGCCATGGTTTGCTTATAAAAGAGAGATAACTTAGTCTCAAATCCTCACACTTGGAAAAACTCTCTAACTCACAAACACAACTCTTGTTACTTCTTGTTCACTGCCGAGAAAGAGAGGAGAGAAAGCAAGTCTTTGTGTTAGTTTTCAAGTTCCTAGAGTCTTACGGGTTACGGGTTACCATCTTGGAGGTTCGAGTTCACTTGGCCCGCTCGAATCCTACAAATCGCTTTTCCTCACCACCACTTTTGGTGTCGTAAGTTCCTCAATCTATTTCACTACTTTAAGTAGCTTGCGTCTCGTTACTTAGTTATTTTATAACATTAGTTACGTTCGCGACATGTTTTAAGTTCTCTAAACTCGCCTCTAATTCACACATGCACACGCTCGACTTTTCATGCATACATGACCAAGATTGTATTTAAGACTTGGTGGCATAAACAAAGTTTTGTAACTTAATTAAGCCAAGTGAATAAGCTTGAGTACCTATTTGTTAAATGAAATGACAACCGAAATGGAAGAGAAAACACAACGTATACATGCAAATTTAGTCGTGTCAAGACATATTAAGGAGATGCAAATTATAACTAAAATATTGCGACACAAACCCATTAAATCTATTTAAACTACATTAGCAAAACACAAAACAAGCTTGGCTCAGGTGGTTGGAGCGTTGCACTCTCAAGCGAGAGGTACAAGGTTCGAATCATGCTTTTGACAAGTTTTGTGATTTTTTTTGGTTATTTTAGCCAAGTTTCGCGAATTGACAATTCCAGCCCCTCAATTTCAAACTAATTGTCACTTTCTCTTAACATTTTAATAATTTTGTAATTTACAACTTTAGGCCTCAACTTTAAATGCTTTTGATATCTTTAACAAAACTTTTATAAGTTTTATAAAACTTGTATCAATCTTTACAACTTTAGGTTGTACACTTAACACTTTTAATCCTAAAACTTTGTAAGATAATCAACTCATATTATTTTACCACTTTTACTAAATAAATATGTCTAACACATATTTTAATTTGACGACAGCGTCCGTATAAATATTAAATAATATATTTGTCCGAATTTATTATATAACTACGACTTCAATAAATATATATATATACACCTTCACACTTGAAACCAAATAAATCAAATAAATACAATTCTATTTGTATCTAACTTGAACCAATATTCAATACTCTTTCCTTTTGGTTGTAAACCAAACATTTATCATTATTCGAGTCATGCCATCTCGTTCTTAGGTTTCGGTAGGAGCCATCATTGTACACACTTGATCTCTTTGTACTTTATTCACCGAATCACGAGGTGAGTTTATAGCCCCACTTTTACTCTTATTTATTTGCTTTATAAAACTATGGGGTGAGAAACATGCAAAACTCTTTTCGGATGGAAACCGAAAACACTATTACGTGAAACAACCTTGAATCCCAACTATGCTACCGTTAGTTCCCTTTGGGGAGCGCGATTGTTATGAATAGATCTATGGGGATGACACCCCGCTCGAAGTTTGACCGGATAGGCAAACGTCGGGCGATATCATATCGTATTGATTGAGTGTAATCGGAAATACACTTGCGGGCTTTTATTTATCATGCTTCTAGATGCATGCACACCGTCGTAGTTTCGGTCGCATGAACTTGGTACTAGCGTAATAGCCCTTTTGCATATAGTGTCATTCACGGAGATGCTATATGTGCAATCGTGGTCCAACTTGATTTCTTTAAACTAAACCTATGAACTCACCAACCTTTGTGTTGACATTTTAGCATGTTTTTCTCGGGTTTACTTATTGGCGTGGCAATGGAAATGGCATTCATCAAGACCGGCATCCGAAGTATTTTCAAGCAAATCTAATACAACTTTTAATGGGACAACTTATATTTTATGGGCTTTACTTCCGCACTTTGAAACAACTATGTAAAACTATTTCTTAAATTAATATATCTTTTGAAAATGGAATAGAATTTTAATTCTTTATTACCTTGTGTTGTGTATATTGATTTAGTAGCACCCCATGACCCGAACGCTTCCGCTGTGAAATTTTGGGGGTGTTACACACACCGTCCCCATTATGTTATATGATTATGAGCTCACTATATATATGATTTGGCCACTATGTTTTCGGGCGATGGATGCATCCTAGATATGATATGATATGATATGATATGATTTGATATGATATGATTTGATATGATATGATTTATATGGTGAATGATGTCGTGTGTGCAACACGCTGCTTCACATTCCGGAGCCGATCACTCCACTTGTTACTGAGGTCTCCTCCTACTATATATGGTATTCCAAGATCACCTCCGAATACAATGGCTACTTATGATATGATATGATATGATATGTTTCCTGCTCGTGGTAGATTTCGACAACCCTTACACTTTTGATATACCTATATTGTACCTTCGTATTCTCCAACGCACCATATGCTACGTTAATTGTTCATTACTCGGTACCTTATATGACTCACTCTACTACCAAGATATATATATTCCATTGCTTTGATCCGTCATACTCTCATTCTCATTACTTGGACTATCGCTCCATTCACGCACGGGTTATTATATGTTTATTGGATTTGATTATGATATTCATGTTTTATGCGACTCACCGATTACCTCGCTATGATATGATTTATATACGGTTATCGATTTACTGTTGTCACCGATGATATGTGATCTTCTTGTTATGTGACCCTCGATTTGTCCATTCATCATGTGTACTTCGCTCGATTAATCTCGTTGGACTATGACTATCCGTTGTATCCTTATCGCTTATTGTTGACCGCCATGTTTACATTTCGTCTATGCTATGGATTGATTGGGTAAATGTTTCCACTTATGACGTCGGCTTGTTAACTTATTTAATTGCCCTGCTATGTCTCTAGTTCATTTAAATATAATGTTTATACTGTATTCCTACTTGTTACGTGTAACTGCCATGTTTTAACTGCTGTTAGTACTTCCGCTGTTATGATACTGGTTATGTTTTCAACTAAGGGTTTTGACCTATGTGATTGCCATGCTCACTTACTAATTAATTGCTTCCGCTTGCCTTTAGATTTCTGTTTGACTTGTATGTCTTCTGATTTCCCGAATTGATTGTATGCCATATATATGTTGTGTGGATACGACGTCTGCTATGCTTGCTTATGTTTCAGTACTTGTAAGTCTAAGTTTGTATGTGCTTATATTCATGTCATCGATGCTTTGCTTGAGCTGTTTTCCTCTGTTATCTGTTCCTTCTGGATATCTGTATAATTGTGTTCTGCATGATCCTCATTGACTCATTGTTCTCATTTCGCTGCGACCTTGTTATCAGTTTCCTTATTTCATTTCGTATTTCGATTTTATTTAGCTTTTGTTTTGTTATATCATTCACTTGGGCTTTTAAGCTCACCGCATTTCTTTTCTGCGGCAGGTTTAGGTTTGAAGATGGGCTTTGATGGGTGAGAGTTGGATTATCCGAGTGGACAAACCCTAGTTACCTTATTATTTGGACTTTTGTCGGTCGTTGTTTGAGATTCCATTTTATTTTAGACATTTTGGATTTTGTAATTTTCCTTGTAAGTCGATTGTTTATATGATTTGATACTTCATTTTAAGGCTTCCGTTTGTAAAGATTTTATTGTATGTTCGATATGACACGTAATGTGACACTTCTACCCTTGTCGGGTTGGGTGTTATAGGTATTCTCAAATTTAGAGTTTACCTTCCACTACTTTCATAGGAACCGAGAGATCCACCTCGGTGAGGCTTCTTACTACATTCCAACCTACGAAAATTAGGCTTGTGTTTCATAGCATCATTGGACGTAGCACCCGCATATGAAACCGGCTTATTAACACCACGCATAGCCTCTTCAAAATTCTTGCACGCCGCTAAAACAACCGGATCACGACTTGGCTCAGCTTCACTCCCACTGTTACCAGGAGTTTTATCAGAACTTGTTCCAAAATTTTGTGATTGACAAGCAACATTGAAGCTCGAAACTTATGGAACCGTCTCCACATGAGGTTTATTAGTAGACTCCGTAGCCACTTGCATGCGTGCGTTAAGTTCAGCGAGATCAATATTACCAACGTTATTGAAACCCACAGAATGTGGTAGACAGTTATTCGACTCTCCCAAATCCGACATCAAGAAACCCTAAGTACAAAATTCACGCAGAAAGTAACAAGAAGAATATAACATCTGATCTTCACAACTAAATGAGTAAAACCCTAGTTTAGACACTAGGTTTATAAAAATAAGATCACAATACTAACCTATATTAAAGAATCGATCCGATGATTTGTATGGATGGAATAATGAATATCAATTAATTAACCTTACACAGACCCACGAATGGTACTAGTTTAATACTAAAACTCAATAAACAATTATAACAACTGAATATTGAATATTAAAATTACGTCGGTTGTTAAATAATTGAATATGAATGACGAAGACGAAGAAAACCGAATAAGATTTGCAAGGATTCGCTTTTTCTTTTTTTTCGCCAGAGAGAGAGAGGCTATAGTAATAAAGAAAAAGATAAATGAAGAAGAAGAACCTTTAAATGATGAAATCATAAACATTAAAGAGTCCAAAGATCACCCCATAGATAAAGTCATAGGAAAGCTAAACGAACGAACATTAAGGTCTCAAGTTCAAAACCAAAGTAGCTTGTTTTGTTTCGTTTCAACCATAGAACCTAAGAATACACAAGAAGCCATAAAAGATGAGAGTTGGGTAATGGCTATGCAAGAAGAACTAAATCAATTGTTTCTAATGATGTTTGGACACTTGTCCCTCCACCTAGTAATCAAACCATAATAGGAACCAAATGGGTTTATAAAACAAAATAGATGCAAACGGAGTAGTGTCTAGGAACAAGGCTAGACTCGTTGCCCAAGGGTATAACCAACAAGAAGGAATAGACTTTGATGAGACCTATGCCCCGTGGCTAGATTAGAGTCTATAAGAATACTTCTTGCGTATGCTTGTGCTAATGATCTAAAGCTTTATCAAATGGATGTCAAAAGCGCTTTTCTAAATGGTTTCATTAATGAAGAAGTATATGTAGCTCAACCTCCGGCTTCATCGATTTTGAAAACCCAAACATGTGTATAAATTAAAGAAAACCCTTTACGGTCTTAAACAAGCTCCAAAAGCTTGGTATGATAGACTCAAGTCATTTTAATTAAACACAACTATACCATGGGGTTAGTTGACAACACACTTTTACTAAGAAAAGAGAGTCACAAATAATCATAGTACAAATATATGTAGATGATATTATATTCGATCCACTTGTCAAGACATGTGTTATGATTTCTCTAAAATCATGCATGACGAGTTCGAGATGAGTATGATGGAAGAACTTAGTTTCTTTATTGGTCTACAAATTAAACAAGTAGAAGATGGTATCTTCTTTAATCAATCTAAATACATAAAGGAGATGTTAAAGAAATTCGGTCTAGAAGAGTCGAAACCAATTAGACACCAATGTCATCCGACACCAAACTCACAAAAGATGAAGACGACGAATCCGTAGATAATACTAAATATCGTGGCATGATAGGTAGTCTTCTCTACCTCACGGCAAGTAGGCCGGATATCATGTTTAGTGTTTGCTTATGTGCTAGGTTTCAAGAAGACCCTAAAACATCACACCTAGAAGCCGTAAAAAGGATATTTAGATACATTAAGGGTACAACACAATTAGGATTATGGTATCCTAAGGGCACGGGAGTAGAAATAATTTTATATGCAGATTCTGACCATGCAGGTGATTACGTTGATAGAAAAAGTACAAGTGGGGTATGTACTTTCATGGGATGTTGTTTAACGTCTTTGTTTTCTAAGAAACAAACGGCACTAGCAATATTAACAACTGAAGTCGAGTACGTCTCCGCCGCAAAGCATGCCAACAAGCACCATGGATGAAACAAGCGTTAGTCGACTCGACATCCATCTAGCGACATAGCCATCCTATGTGACAACAAAGGTGCCATCGAATTAAGCAAGAATCCGGTATTGCATTCTCGCACAAAGCATATAGAGATTCGTCATCACTTCTTAAGAGACAATGTTCAAAAGGGGAACATCTCTATTGAGAAGGTAGCATCCGAAGACAACATAGCCGACGTCCTCACTAAACCATTGAAGCGGGAACAATTCAACCTACTTCGTCTTGGTCTTGGTCTAATGGAACAAACGTAGTAACTTATTTGACTCTACAAGGTATGTAAACACTAGCCTTCTTCTTTCTGAGTCTAGGATCTCTATTTCACGCTCAACTCACAAACAGTACGGGAATTTTCAAAACCCAAGATAAGTTTTCCACTTATAGCTTTCTTATTCTTTTAAACACATACACATTTTCAAAGAAAACCTATCTTCAAAATGGTTTCTAAAGATGATTCCTTCCCGTATCAATTTCACAAAAGCAATTTCTCACGTCTAGGACAAATCGCTTTTCATTATTAATACAAAGTAAAAACCCGTTTTCCTTGCATCTCATGTCTTGTGAATGCTAAAGGATATACATAACTAATATGTACTTTCGGGTACATTCACTTAAGCAACAGTGAATTAGGAGCATCGATAACACTAAATTACGTACTCAAAGTACTACTTTGTGTTCTCGGGTTATCTCAATAGGATTATTTTTCACTTCTAGTATATTTCTATTTTTTCTTAGGAGTCGAGATAACATGAACTCTAAATAGTTTGCATATAGGCACACACTAGGCAAAAATGTTTCCAAAAGGAAAATTTTGTCTTGCTCGAATCACTGGACCCACGATCCCAGCCTTGTGCTAGGATGGATCCTCAAGGAAGGATCCGTGGGATCCGTGAGATAGAAGTGTTTTACCTTCTAATTTTCTCACTTTGGATGAAAAATCCACATTTGTTTTATTTTTGGAGTATGCTCTTTAATGCTTATGTTCTCATGATCATATGCCTTAAATTCATATCTAATCATTAGATTTTAATCCACATTTGGGTCAAGCATTCATTACAAAGCATTATTTTCTATATATAGAACTCCCAAAATGCTTGCATACTCATCCCATCCTCAACAACATGTCATTCACAAACTCTTACAACTTAGATGAATCACCTAGTACAAACAATCATCTTCATGATACCCAAACCTTTTTACTTCCACCATCCAAAATACTACAATCACACTCTAGGATATCCACACGGATTAGTATCCGACCTTGTTGCTTAGCAAAACAATCATCTAATAGCTCATCACCATCAAATAACTCACAACAAGATGCTTCCATCATAGCACCTCCCTCATCACCAACAAGTACACCAACTTCATCACCACCTAAAATCACTCTTTTGGAACACCTTAAGACTCCAACAAAATCTAAACAACCTAAACAAAAGAAATAGTCTTTTCAACACCCCACATCTCCAAATACTATTTTCAAGATCTTGAAACATCACCACCATTAGCTCCCATCATATTACAAGAACATCTAGGTTCTTTTCCACCACCACTTATAAACATTCGGATGTTGATCCATATTTTCTTATTTTTCCACCACATCTTCCGCATAACTCAAATCAAAACAACCCGAAAACTTCCGCACTCATTACCCACATCACTTACATTGTGAACATTGCAAATCCACTAGGGAAATCGCAATAGATGTTAGGGAAGAAATCGTTTCATACTCAACCTCATCCTTGATCGTATCAATACCATCACTCATCAAAACCTCCATCCATAAAGCTTATGCAAGCATGGACGGAATCATTACTACT
The DNA here is from genome assembly GCA_022545495.1 of Chrysanthemum lavandulifolium. NCBI lineage: Eukaryota > Viridiplantae > Streptophyta > Magnoliopsida > Asterales > Asteraceae > Chrysanthemum > Chrysanthemum lavandulifolium. The sequence goes on from CM040240.1 coordinate 297,123,325, forward strand.
ATTCTATTTTTAGTACTTTTCATTTGAGTCATTTTCAAGAACAAGTCTTGTTTTTATTTTTACATGCTTGTAGGTGGCATAAATACCACTACACTTTGTTGTTTTATTACAAGGCCTTGTTTACATACCTTGGCTCCCAATCTTGATTCTCGTCAATCACAAGATTATTTAAGCATGTTACTAACCCTTCTCTTTGTAGGATTTACTTTTTATTTTCTTCACTGACGCTCCAAACTAGGGGAGTTAGCGGACTAAATTTTCCACATTTTTATGTTTATTTCTTCCAGGGTTAACTTTTGTTTCGACAAAAGGGAGAAGAAGTAAAACTTAGGAGCTTTCAAAACTTACATCTATTCTTAAGTTTTACTCATCATAACATTATGTTTTGTCATCAACAAAAAGGGAGAGATTGTTAATACAAATAAACCGTAAAAACGTTTATTAATATTTTGCGATCTCTTTGTGATTTGTTGATAACATATATAATGTTATCTTAAGTATAATTTTAAGGATACATGTCATTTTTGTAAGGCATTTACATATAGCCATTTAAATACAAAAATGTTGTAATTAATCATTTGTTGTAATAGTTTATTAGGATGGGTAAAATCCACAACCCATGGATCATAACCATAACCCATGGATCATAACCCATACCCAAGTTGGCTAGATACAATGTATACTTAGATACATTGAATCTAAAGAAAAACCATGGACCAACCCATAACCAAAAAACCCATGGGCAAAGAGGAGCGTCCCACGGATCCCTAGGATTACACTAGCCGGATCCCAAGTGGGAGGGATCCGTGGGATCCGGGGAACAGTGGCTGAAATTTCCTATAAATAGAGAGCCATTTCTTCATTCTAACTCACCCTTCTTCTTACTAAATCTCTCAAACACTCTCATTCTCTTCTAACATATAGATCACTTGATCTAGAGAGTTGTTCTTCTTTCTTTCTATTGTGATCCTCATATAGGTCCTTCTCTAAGGCGAGATCACGAGCATTCTACAAGTCATCCAAGCAAGGGGTCCTTGATTGATTTGTCACTACCAAAGATTTACGTAGCAAAGATCTTGTATTTGATATTTCACATATTTGTTGTGTAATAGTTGTGTTGGTTTGGTCCCCGTGTTACGGACTCGGTATTTAGCCGTGCGGATAAAGGTGTAAGCAACATTGTGAAGGTTCTCCGCCAAGTGAAGGAGTTTGTTGACATAGTGCTTGAACTCTCGAGTAGGTGACTCGGGGAGTGGAGTAGGGCAAGGAAGGTGTCCTTGTAGCCGAACCACTATAAATCGGTTGTGTCATTTCTATCCTTTAACTTTACTTTACTTACTTGTTTTATCATTAGATCTATACATTCTCTACATCCACAAGATCTCACATATTAACGAATCTAAAGTTTTGAAAACTAACTTAAAATCGGTAAAACTATTCAAACCTCCTTCAGTTTTCCACAAAGAGAATTTCAACTTGACTCTTGGTGAGATATTTTGTAGATATTTAACTAGGTATTATCTAAATAATATCTAGTTGATGACTAGGTATATGACTTGGCAAGGTAAATTAAAATGTATTAGTCAAAGGTGGTGCGGGTATCGAGTGAATAGTGAAATGAATAGTAAAATGAATAGTAACCCAAAATGCGAATTGTTACAATAAGTTTCTACTTTATATTTCAATAAATGAGAAAGAGTTAGTGTAAATGATATTTGATCGGTGAAGATACGTGTCGTTAATCGAATCGGGGGTCGGGTTCGGGTCAATTGGAGACGAGTCAAAGTCGGGTCGAGGCTAAAAATAACATACCCAAACCCGACTCTATATGAATTCAGGTAGTCGGATTTTGGTCAATTTGGGTCGGGTACACTTGGATTGGGTTTCGGTCAACCCATATATAAGTTACATGGTCATAAAGTTGCTTATTTGTACTAGTTTATATAGATAATAAAAAACAAGCATATTTGAGAGAGAGAAAAAAAAAAAGCCGTATTCTGATCAAACGGGCTGACCCGAACCCAAGTTAGCTGTAATAATTCACATTTTCGGGTTTTATCTAGTCATCCTCGATTTTCACTATTCACAATTACTATTTATTTTTGTTATTCATCGTATTTTGTGTCGGTATTTAAACTCAAACTTTTTACGAAAATTACTATTCACAAATTGCTATTCATGAGTTACTATTCAACGTATTTTTTATTATTTACTAATGTCACAAATTGAACAAGTAAATACTTTTACATGATTTCCACGCATAAACAATGTCTCTGTCTTTCTAATATATAAATATCTGATTCTTATTTATAAATATCTAGATATTTTCAAAATATCTAAACATTATTCATAAAAATATCTAAACAATATTCATCAAAATATCTAAACATTATTCATCAAATATCAATATATTTTCATATATTTCCTATAAATAAAAAAAAAAAAAAAAAAAAAAAAACTAGTTCATTATTTAATCGAAAAATACAAAACCCCCTCCTCCTCCTTGATGCCGCCACCTCAACCCTCCATACACCCTACATACTTGATTTTCAGGCTCCGAGTTATACACATAAGTTGAAAATTAAGTTTATTTTGTATTTTCGCGGTTGGATTAAGAGCTACACAATGGTGGATAGGAGCTGTGGTTCTCATAAATTTCTTGAAACTTTGGCAATGATAGATCGGCTAATTCTAAGAATGTGTTTTTATTATGGGAGCAATTAGGATAGTTTTGGGGTTGATATGAGGTGATTTAAAGGTTTTTATAGTTTAGGAAATGGATTTTTTAATTTAGATGTGGAAGCGCTGCCCAATTTGCAAGTATCATTCATCGGTTATTATCAGGTGAGTTTCGTAGCCCCTACTTTTACTTGTTTAACCATATTACAAACTCTTTGGGGGAGATACATGCTCAACTACTTGCTTTTACAAATACTAATACTCAAAACGTTTACACTTTTATGCTACGCTATACTTTTTATACTTGATTGCATAATACGTGATTGCATTATAATTGATTGAATACATACATGATTATGATATACTTATTTGCGTTATTCTTGAATGCATTATACTTATTTGCGTTATTCAATTCAGTGGCTCCAAATTAAGTTGTTGGATGACCATTAATTTAGTGGCTCCAAATTAAGTTGTTGGAAGGCTATTAAATTATATACATACACAAGTGACTCCAAATTAAGTTGTTGGAAGACCATTAATTTAGTAGCTCCAAATTAAGTTGTTGGAAGGCTATTAAATTAGATACATCCCAAATTAAGTTGTTGGAAGACCCTTGTGGTGACATTTATACTTCTTACTACTACTATGATACATACATACATGATTAAAATACTATTTTTAGCAGTGGATTGTAAACACACATGTTGCAAGTTTTGTATAGGCGGGATTTGCAGGCGGGTGGATTCTGATCCTTTCTGTGTGAACATTCTTTCAAAGCTTTTCAACTTATTCAAAACAAACTCTATAAACTCACCAACCTTTGTGTTGACACTTTTTAGCATGTTTATCTCAGGTCATAAGACAATAGCTAGAATTTGAAGCATAGAGTCGCACGACATGTTTTGAAGACTTTATACATTTGTATTTACCATTCAAACATTTTGTAAACATTTATGTATTATACTTTTGGACCTCATGTTTGTAACTCTAAATTTATCAATCGAATGGTAACTTTTCAAAACGTCTCATTTAAAGGTCGTTTTCTATAATTGTACTTTGTATTATGAAGTAGGACCCCAATGACACAATCTTCCGTTGCGATATTTTGGGGGTGTTACATTAGCCACAAATATTTAACCCGATACCCGACCTTATTTTGGCATCAGGTTATTCGGGTCAAACCAAATAACCCAAATATGATTATTGATCCGAGTAACCTGGCCTGAATAGTTTTAGTCGAGTTTTGTCATGTCAACATTTTTAACACCTCTAGATGAAAAGTATAATTAGTGAGATTTTGTAAGAGTTTTGAATGAAAAGTATAATTAGTGAGATTTTGTAAGTGCATTTTGAAACTGGACATTTATTATGAAATGGAGAAGGTATTAATTTATGTTGCAAAATTGTTCAATTTAACAAAAATCTCTTAATTTTGCCCAAGTTCAAAGATTTTTAGTTACATGTCTTATGCATGTCATCGTACTAAATACAGTTGTAAGTGACTCGATAGATCTTATCAAACACTGACCAACAAGATGTGCGTTGGTCGCAGAAACTATGCAAGAATCCGTTGTATCAACTATACAGGCAAATCCTGCTGTATCAACTAGACACTGCCGCTAAAAACAATTAGCTAGATAGACCTGTTGTCTGTCTAAACAGCTTCTCCCCTCAACAATCTTTGGTGCAACAGCCGAACACGTACAGACACAAAGATTGAAATACATTTGCTACAAAATATACTTATGAACCAATGCCAGTAAATTTAAGTCATTTCACTAACAAGTCAAGTTCACAAAATCACAAGTGGGGATGAATGATGACATCCCCATATACAAATTTCAAGAACTATGCAACTTTCACTAATGCCAAAATTCTAATCTAAATATAGGTTCTTGATGTATATCTTCTAGTGAGAATCGAAATGAAAAGATTTGAAATTCTATTTGCGTTTCACGTGCTGTGTTTTTCTTGGTATGGTTGATGGCTGGATTAAGCGGGAATGTGTCTATAAGTTATGCAGCAGAGACTGATTGAGCTTTTGTCGAGGAGGTATGCGCGGCCATGACTTCATCATGTCATACGCTGTGAAACCAATAGCAACTGAAGGAACAATCTGCGGAAAAACAGCAAATCATTGTTAGCATTGCCATAATCTAATGACTCAAATATACACACAAAATCTTAGACATGTTTTCAAACTAAGCATACGTACTAAAACCCGAAAAATAAAATTTTAGTTTCAAAGCCTAACCTTAATGTAATTAATGCTGAGGCCTGCAAATAATTGTCTCCAACCTTGTTCAGAAACAATCGTTGTAAGCCCCTTCCACGTATTCTTGTGTCTAGCACTACCAGAAGCTTGCATATTTTCAACCTAAAAAAAAAGACGCTGAAATTATAAAAAATCATACGGAACACGTTACACATATCAGTAGATAAGAAAGAAGAAGAAAACGACGCAAACCTGCATTTGCCTTCTAACAACGTCTAAAGGGTATGTGACGGTTTGACCAAGTAAACCAGCTAAAGCACCACATGACAAACGCATTGTGATCGACTTTTGCTGCTCCTCAGGAACACGTCTTTTGAGTTCTTCATAAATGTAGAACTTTAAGCCGGCATATGGCAGGATACCAATAAGGGTTGGACCTAGTTTATATAAATGAACAAAATTAATTATAAAGATTACGACTTCTAGGCTTCTAGCAACACTGAAAAATTCCCAAATAGCAAAAGGCTTTGAATATCATAAACTACATGGATGGCCCCTGTGATTCGTCAGTTTTGTGAAAAAATTAACAGATATTGGTCACCTTGTATGGAGTCAACGTCCGTCCATATACAAGGTTTCCATATTCAGAACTATCAATATAATTAATGACAGTTAAGGAATAAAACCACCTTAAGTATAAACCACAGGACCATCCGTGTAATTTACTCTTTTCATTATTGATGAATCCGTTTACAAATCTGATAAAAGGCATATGAATACATACCTACGCCTCGATACAAGCCACGCATCCCACCCTCCTTATAAACACTCTGTAACACATTCTTAATGCCACTGTATTGAGGCTGTGCAATAATACTTTTAGCCCCATTCCCTACACTTGGTTTTGCATCCGCAACCTATAATAAAACCATATGCAGACCCAATTATGAGTGATAGAAAAATATATGTAACCATTTTGTAATAAATTTAAGCAAAACAGCATAAGGAACTCATGCAATAACTCACTTGATAGGCGAGTTTGGTCCGGGCCAAATCTAGGGGATATGTGCATAAAACAGCAGTTCCTCCAGCTGCGGAACCGGCTAAAAGATCTACAACAGGCCCTGTTCCTAAAACAGTGTAGTTGTCCAATATCCAACATCTGTATTGCTCATATGTCATGAAGTGTAATGCTGCATACGGAACTATTCGAAGAACACTGGCACCATTTCCTCTGAAACATAAAAGAGTATAAGGTGTTAAATTCAATTTTCATTATTGATCATCGGCAAAATAGATTAGACGGCAACTCAAAGTCATACTTGTAAAATCCAGGAAGCCCTTCATGCTTCAGAAGTCTTTTAAGCGCTTGATAGACTCCAATAGTATGGAAACCTTGAGTACGAGTCTGGGTATCCAAAAACAAGAAATTTTGTTATTTCCTATATACCATTTGGGCTTTTGTTCAAGACTAACGGTCTTCAAAACATAAATTGAGGGTATCACTATACCACGTTAAATTCATCCAAAAGTGAAACTAGCAATTAGCCAAATCATGAAGTGATCATACACTATGTCCTTTTCATTATATGAACTTTTTAGTTATATTGATATCACATAAACAAAGCACGTGACTTCTTAGCAAATATAAGATTTTAGCAACAATCTTGCAAACTACGAGTGATAATCATATCTTGATATTGCCTTCATACAAACCCTCATGTCAAGTGTCAGGAGCTAAACTCAAATTATAGAGTTACTGTTGTTCAAATGTAAGTGTTGCTTCAACTATGTTGAAGAGATACTTTAATATATTTTACGTTTTCTCCTACAAATAAAAGACTGATAATCGAATATAGCCTAAAGTTTAAAATTGCCATTTTAACTTAGTCCATACTATCAAACTCTTCCATATAACCCACTGTCTTTAAAGCAATTAAGTTTCCTAACATCATCTTTATCCTAAAATCCATGTACACAGTATGCTAACACTTTCACATTGTAAACTACTCAACATGAACAATCATAGAACACGAAGAAACACATAAACATATATACAAAACATCAATCAAAATCGCACCTGCAATAAAATCTTAATCCTTTCCAATGGAGCAACAGCGGTTTTAGCAAATGCACCCGCAGCACCTCCGGCTATTAACTCCTTAACATACACCGGTAACGAATCAATAGCCGAACCCTCAACCAACCCAGCCACACTAGTCGAAAATGAAGAACCTTGTGAAGAAACCATCTTCACAAAGCACACTCGTAAACCAAATTCCAAATCACCAACTTATTCTTTTCCAAAGTATTATTCCTATCCGCCTTGCAATTTGAAATACTCCTTATCCCATCTATCTCGAACAATTCCCTCAACTAAATCACACGAAAACCGTCTGAACACGCTCAAAAACACGCTTTCCAGACAATCTTTTTCGACAATGACAACAACCATATGCATCAAACACTAAAACTAGAAACCTTAATTATCACAAACAACCTATAACCATATCAACAGTATCCAAGTTCCAAACTTTATTAAACTTCACAAATCAAAACCTATGACCCAGTTCAAATTATTCAATAAAAACCTTCAAAATTAAAAACCCATGTAGATTATATAAAATTAACAATACCCAAGTTCCAAACTTTATAAAATTTAACAATTTAAAACCCAAAAAAAATAAACCAAAAAACTCAATTTACTTAATAAAAACCTTCAAAATTAAAAACCCACAAATATTTTATAGAAACAAAAATACCCAAAAAAATTAAAAAAAAAATAGCCCAAAAATTATATTTTGTAAACCAAGAAACTAACAAACACCCAATAAAACCTTCAAAATAAAAACCCACAAATATTTTATAAAAATAAAAATACCCAAGTTCCAAACTTTATAAAATTAAACCCAAAAAATTATATTTTATAAACCAAGAAACTAACAAACACTCAATAAAACCTTCAAAATTAAAAACCCACAAATATTTTATAAAACAAAAATACCCAAAAAAAAAAAAAAAAAAAATAGCCTAAAAAATTATATTTTGTAAACCAAGAAACTAACAAAGACCCAACAAAAACCTTCAAAATTAAAACCCATGTAGAATATATAAAAACAAAAATACCCAATTGAGATCTATTGATATAACCGCTAAAAAAATTAATTTTTAATTTTATTTTTATTTTATTTTATATATATAAAAGGAGAATAGGGTATCTTGATGGATTAGATTTTGGTGTTTTTGTATAAAGATACCCGAATCTCCTAATGGAATTAGAATGGGATTAGGTTTTCTGAATTTGGTTTTTTTTGTAGATCTGATTTTATTTAATTTATTTTACAAGTTTTTGAAATTGGAATTTTTGAATGGTTTATATAATATTTGAAGGGTTTTTAACGTATCTTAAACATATTAAACATATAAAATAATGACGAGGCCGCGAAAAATGACGTCCGGACCCATAAAAATTACGCTTTTCAAATAAAATATGTGGGTTCAGACGTCTTTTTTCATAGGTCCCGCCGTATTTTTTTTATGCTTAACATTGCCCCGATCACATGTTAAGAAAAATCCATTTTTGAATTGGGGATGATTTGGTCAAAGTTTTTGTGTAGGTTGATTGAAGATGACGTTTTTTTGTTGACTATTATTTGCATGGTCATGTGATAAAAAAAAATAAACGTGTAAAAAATGTTTGGCGATAATTAATTATTTGGGTTCGGGTGAGTGGTGGTGTCATCTAACGATTAATCGGTTAGTAAAGATTAATTAAGGATTAATCGAATTGAATATTATATATATAATTATAAAATTTTGAAACTATATGCCCAATTTGGCCGATCTAGTTTTTTTTTTTTTTTTAGGTCGAATTCTACTCATGAATCGAGTTGGCCGATTTATTCGATTTTGTCGATTTGGCTTATATTTATCCGATTAATTGGTATCTTGACCGATTTTTTACTAAACCGATTAGTGTCGGTATGGTTAATCCCCTCTTAGCGATTATTCAGTCGCCTAGGCGTTTTGCAACACTGAAAAGATCATGGTTTTTTTCGGTTTAGGTTACTCAAAAAAAGTGAACTTTTTTTTTATTCAGATGTACGCAATCTTTTCAGTTAATTTTAAGACATTTTTTACTTTTCTTTAACTGCCCCTAAATCTATACATCTAATTAGAGTTGAACCCTTATTTTTTATTTGACAGCCAAAAGACCTTAACATTAGGCTATTTGATAATGGTTATTTTTTTAGTTATATAAAAAAAATGTTTCACTTAGTTATAGTAAAAGAAAAAGTAACAAGTACAATAAACTAACTTATCGAAATTTAGGTAATTTAAGGGAAACATTTTTATGTGATTTGAAATTTTCTTTTATGTAATCTATATAAAAAAAAAAAAAAAAAAAAAAAAAATTGATCTTTTGTTTAAGTCGTTTCCCAAAGACTTGATAGAAATATATTAGAAATTTTTTTGGTTTGTTCTTTAGGAATGACGATTGGTATCGGATTTGGTATGGGGTAGAATGATGATGGATATGAAAAAGTGTATCATTCGATTGTTTATGTTTGGATGAAAAAATATGGTATGAAAAAGTGTATAGATATTTGAGTTTTGTAGTGGAAAAAGAGAGGCGGGAATGGATTTCATGGGCATCAATTGGTGTGTAATCGATCATGGTATGATATCTTATTTAATTTCCGGACCATTAAACAAACGGCAGAATCGAATGAAATTCATGATCAATTCAGGTTGTGGATCTCCAACGCACTTTTTTTGAGGCTAAACAATGATTTATTTATTTATATAATAAAAATAAATAAATAAATCATTGTTTAGTCTCAATGAAAACTACAACTACAATTATTGCTTTGATCAAAATAGAAAAATTTTACAAACTTTTTTGATATTGGTCTTTAGTAAAGACTTTTCATGTAATAGTGACAAAAATGTTGCCAGTAGACTAGAAACCCATAATTGAGATTGACCATTCATGAACATATTTGATAGCCAAAAGCCATAAAAATAGTTCTGAATTATACTTACTTTTAGGGTTGTAAACGAAACGTACGAATAAGAACGGAGTTTTGTTTATATTCGTTCATTTAATTTTAATTGGATAAATAAACGGATACGTATGTTTAAACAAACGAATTTTTCTTGTTCATATTCGTTTATTAAAAAAAATAAGTTGTTCATGTTCGTTCATTAAGACATTAAACAAACGCGAAACGAACATAACGATCGAACCTAAATGAACATAGACAAACAAACATAAAATTTTATTAAATTATGCACAATATATTGTTATATAATTGTTGTTTTGTTTAAACAAACCAATTTTAAAAATATACAATTAGAAGATATTATATACGATAATAAATATATAAATGAACATAAGCGAATGCATAATCGAACGTTCATGAATATAAATGAACGGACGCGAATTTTGTTCATGTTCGTTTATTTAACTAAGCGAACGTAAAATATTGTTCATGTTCGTTCATTTAATAAATAAATGAACTTTTTATCGAACAATTCATGAAATGTTCACTGAATTGTTTTAGTTCGTTTACAGTCCTACTTCCTTAGACTATGGGTTACAATTGTTTTCTTCTTCTACTTCCTCATTGGTTGCCTATTACGATGCGGTTGGTTTTGGTTGCCTACTACTAGGAGATTTACTTGATTCTTGTGTCTTTCTTGGCAACAACCTTCTATCCAGGTCCTCTGGCTACAACCGACTCTCTCGTTCTAATGCGAGCAGTGCAGTGGGGTTGCCAATCTTGTTCTGAGACTTGTTGGTTCTGAATTTACTTGTGAGCTTCACACACCTTTATCTTCCGCTCGCTCGTCTCTTGTGATAATGTTAGTGCGATCTACTTATCCTGTAATCCGGTTCGACATCGGTATGTCACACCCCAAAATATCGCGGTGAACGATAGTGTCTTTGGGGTATGACTTCATAGCACAAAGTATGGATCTGACGACCTCTAAAATGAGGCGTTTTAAAATGTTTACCATTCGATTAAATAAGTTAAAGTTTACAAAACAAGAAATTCCAAAGTTTGATAATACATAAAGGTTTACACAACATGTCGAATGGTAATTGATAAAAGTACAAGACTCCAATGTATGCCATGTGACCCAAAAGCTCCATGAAATGCTATCGCCTTACGACTGAGATAAACATGCTAAAAGTGTCAACACAAAGGTTGGTGAGTTCATAAGTTTGTTGAAAATGATTTGAAAAAGTCTATAAAGAATGTTGATGCAAAGAAAGGCATTGCAAATCCATTCGATTCGAGTTCCGCCATACAAAACCCAAACCTATGTGTTCACAACCCATTGCCTAATATATAATTGTCACCTTGTTTGTAAGTAGGACATATGTGCATCGATATATACATGTACTTAATGCAAAGAATCACAACCAATCGAACCTCTTGACAAGTCTAAATTGTTTGTTATGTTTCATTGAATAACAAATTATATTCATCCAGTCACGTCATCAAGGACCCAAGGGGGGCGTCAACCCAATAGTACTATCAATACCTCTCCGCCGGCTCCGCAGAGTTAACCATTGCTAATGTATGTATGTTGAGGCATAATTGAAAACAAGTTTAGCACATTAAGGCACATATCGCAATAAACCACACATAATGTCCAAAGAGTATAAGAAGTATAGTGTGACACAATTGTATAAATGGTTTGAGTATTCAAAGAGTAAAACAAGTATTTAAGTATGTATCTCCCCAAAGAGTTTGTAAGAATTTAAACGAGTAAAAGCGAGGTATGAACTCACCTGGTATGATTGATATGCTAACAAAATGAAGTGCACGAAAATGAGGCTCGGAAACTATCCGCGACCTAAAATGAATGATGTGCTCTAATATAAGTCATGAAACAATGTCGTGCATGCAAAATCATATGATATCCATACCACTTGTACGTTTTGAAAATAATGTTTATGCGATAGCGTTTATTTAATAAGAAAATAAACGTTTAATGTAAAATGCAAACCCATGCATAAATTGATATGAAATGATGAATATGGAGTTTGAGAAATGACCGAAATTGAGAATTGTGACAAGGTTTCTTATCTAGTGAGGCTCATGAATCAATAATATAGTGGATCACTTTATGGTCTAGGGAAACGTGCCGATTCACGCATTGCGGGTCGCCTCGGTTCCTAAATAGAATGCTCGATCTCGGGGTGGACCGATATTGAGTATGGGGTTCGGGTTGTTTCCGTCAATTGCTAAAGCTAGGTGTTGGTTACCACGTGGTTGCCTCTGCGTTCCATTCAACTTAGGACAATTATTAGGAAGTGATTCGGTTTGTTACATTCAAAGCAAGTCCTTTGATTATTCCTCATGTCACCTTACGTTAGCGGTGCATACCGTGTTTTACATCGCTCCTTAAAATGGCCGTATTGATTGCAATTTGTACACAAGCGGCGGGCTTGGTCTTTGGATGATGATAAGCACATTTAGCACACTTGGGATGTGTACCGCATACTCTCTTTGTTCGATGCCGGTTGCCATAAAAACTCTTGCCCTTTGTTGTCTCCGCTACCACGTCCATCCGCTATTCGACCCACTCGCTTCCTTCCTCTTGTCACCGCTCTTCAAAGTAGCATTTCTAACCATCTCGCCCGCCGGGGTTCCCGCCTCGATTGCACTTTGTATTGTAGACGGCCGATCGTTTTCACAGCCCACGGATTTCGTGCACAAGACCATATATGTACCTCGCGATTCTCTTGGATTGGGGGTAACCATATGAGGAACTAGTCCGCTAATTCATGGAATCGATCCGTGTAGGTGCGTGACCAACTCCTATCATAGAGTCATGATAAAGTTCATGTTCCAGTTCGCATTTCATTGTCCGGCAAGATTTTACCTTCTTGCAATCACGCCTTAAATTCGTCCCATGTCATACCTATAAACGCCTGCCTTTTAGCTTTGTGGTTGTGTGTTCCACCATGTCAATGCCTTCCCGATAGCAAGCAAGTCGCATACTTCACCCTCCGATGTGTGGCACAATTGTCGATGTCGATCAACGACTCGCCTTCTCTACCCATCGAGTATACGCCAAAGCACCTCCTATACCATCAAACTCACGGGTTTGCATACGAAAATTCCTTATCGTGCATCCAATTACATTGTAGTTGTTGGTGGTGGTGTTGTTGTTGTTACGCTCAACTACATTGTTGGTGTCGACATTCCGTTCTCGCGGTTTCCGAGTTATTCATATGGTTTCCAACTTGTGTGACAATAGTGGAAGCAAGATTTGAAGTTGTTGAGCGATGATGGAGGCCAAATCGGGGTTTCCGCCAACGTTGTTGTCATTGTTACCCATGTCGCTACCGCTTCTCTACATCCACGCTCACCGTCCTTCCACCCCTTGCGCGCACCACCTCGGCCAAGGTCTGCGTGTTACCTCTTTGGTGCCATGATCTCTGCGAGGAAAGAACCGCTGAATTCCCAATGTCTATACTTAACGCCCTCAATTATAATACCACGCCACAAATTTGTTCCTAGGTGTGCCCACATCGATCTACGTATGCGTGGTCGCATATGTCCATGTGGGTTGTGGCGCATTTATAATTATGTTGGCCACCATAATTATAATTGCCTCATTTCACACGCTGCACATACCACCAAGCATACATGTCTCGGAGAATTGTTGTTCTTGAAATAGGTAGCCATTCTATCATCCGATTCTAAGCGGTGGAGGAGAAATTTAGGGTAGGTATCTATGGAGTTGCACTGGTGTATGGGAATTCCTTTAGGTGCTAAAGTCACTATGAGGTTTGGTCGCCAAGGTTCCCAAAGTATCCTCAAGAGAACTCCCATCCCCGGCAAAATCATCAAATCTATCGACTTTATAGTAAAACTTATTTAGCTCGATCTCGTGTCTCATCAAACAAGAACCATCACGAGATCAAGTTGATAAGTGCTCACATTCTTGAGCTCCATATTTTTAATGACTTGACTAGATTTTGGGACTCCCTATCGGTACAAGGAAACCACGTTATCCAATGAGGTGGTTCTAGGAGAAATATTTAAGAAAACATATCGCGCGAAAAGTGTGTAAGGCGATAGGAAAAGAAAGGATCGACGTGAAAGCGGTTATAGTCTAGGAACTAAATGCAACCTAGTTCTCTATAACCAAGGCTCTTATACCAATCATCACACCCCAAAATATCGCAATGAACGATAGTGTCTTTGGGTATGACTTCATAGCACAAAGTATGGATACGAAAATGACCTCTAAATGAGACGTTTAAAATGTTTACCATTCGATTAAATAAGTTAAAGTTTACAAAACAAGAAATTCCAAAGTTTGATAATACATAAAGGTTTACACAACATGTCAAATGGTAATTGATAAAAGTACAAGACTCAATGTATGCCATGTGACCCAAAAGCTCCATGAAATGCTATCGCCTTACGACTGAGATAAACATGCTAAAAGTGTCAACACTAAGGTTGGTGAGTTCATAAGTTTGTTGAAAATGATTTGAAAAAAGTCTATAAAGAATGTTGATGCAAGAAAGGCATTGCAAATCCATTCGGTTCCGAGTTCGCCCATACAAAACCCGCAACCTATGTGTTCACAACCCATTTCCTAATATAGAATTGTCGACCTTGTTTGTAAGTAGGACATATGTGCATACTGATATATACATGTACTTAATGCAAAGAATCACAAACCAATCGAACCTCTTGACAAGTCTAAATTGTTTGTTATGTTTCATTGAATAACAAATTATATTCACCCTGTCACGTCATCAAGGACCCAGGGTGGGCGTCGACCAATAGTACTATCAATACCTCTCCGCCGGCTCCCGCAGAGTTAACCGATTGCTAATGTATGTATGTTGAGGCATAATTGAAAACAAGTTTAGCACATTAAGGCATATATCGCAATAAACCACACATAATGTCCAAAGAGTATAAGTATAGTGTGACACAATTGTATAAATGGTTTGAGTATTCGCAAGAGTAAAAACAAATATTTAAGCATGTATCTCCCCAAAGAGTTTGTAAGAATTTAAACGAGTAAAAGCGGGTATGAACTCACTGGTATGATTGATATGCTAACAAAATGAAGTCTTGAAAATAAGGCTCGGAAACTATCCGCGACCTAAAATGAATGATGTGCTCTAATATAAGTCATGAAACAATGTCGTGCATGCAAACTCATATGATATCCATACCACTTGTATGCTTTTGGAAATAATGTTTATGCGATAGCGTTTATTTAATAAGAAAATAAACGTTTAATGTAAAATGCAAAACCATGCATAAATTGATATGAAATGATGAATATAGAGTTTGAGAAATGACCAAAATTGAGAATTGTGACAGCTGAAAGCACATAGAGATTGATATTCACTTTGTTCGAGACTTGGTTGCCACTGGTCAGGTTCGGGTTCTCCATGTTCCTTCACGTTATCAGTATGCAGACATTTTCACGAAAGGATTACCATCCGCTCTGTTTGATGAATTTCACACCAGTTTGAGCGTCCGGTGTCCTCCCGCTCAGACTGCGGGGGAGTGTTAGCCCATATTGTATTATGTATTTGTAACGGGCCTTAGCCCGATTTCTAGAATTCTCTGTCAATCCTTATTTATTTGTACATTGTATTATGGCAAGGCAATCAATCAAAATAAACCATTACCATTAACATCGAATATATAGGTGCATCCAAAAGTTGTGAAAAGAATATTTTTAATGCTGACACTTTAAACGTTTTTTAATGCACAAGAAACGAAATTATAATGCATAAAATTTTTAAGTTATATTTTAATGCAAAATAATTTTATGATACATGTGCTTAAAAGAAGTTGGATTAAAAACAAATTTGTGGGCAAAATGTCGATGAACAATATTTCAATGATCAAACTTTATTCCATAGATTTTTACACAATATTTTTATCAACCAACATTCCTTACATTTAGATTTTTTTGAGAATTTTGTAAAATACTTTTTGTATTTGAAATTCCTTTTACGTTTTTAACGAACATATGTCTTTTTTATTTTAACTTTACCATTAAAATAGTCGTTAAGTTTTTAATGAATGTTTTATTCACAATGTTTAGAAACCGGCTTTTCAATTAACTCCGTTAAGTTTTTAGTTTGTCGTCGACTCCAAAGACCTTTTAATATTAAAAAAAAAAGTTGTTTTTCAAAAAACACATTTAATTCAAAATGTCGTTTGAAAATATTTTTATGTAATTTATATATTGAAAAGCAAACATGATATTTTATTCAAGTCCTTTCCCAAAGACTTGATATTTCTCAAATTGTTATGAAAAATATCTTTGTTTTATGCGTTGTTACAACTCAAGG
Organism: Chrysanthemum lavandulifolium; assembly: GCA_022545495.1. Lineage (NCBI taxonomy): Eukaryota > Viridiplantae > Streptophyta > Magnoliopsida > Asterales > Asteraceae > Chrysanthemum > Chrysanthemum lavandulifolium. The sequence continues at coordinate 297,139,581 of CM040240.1, forward strand.
TTTCTTTTTATTAGTATGTGAGTTGTCAACAACTTGTAGATTGTGATTCGAAGTTTGATGGAGGCGATTTTGAGATATATTATGTCAGTAGATAGTATAGCGTGTGAAAAATTGACGTTAAAAGAAAAAAATTACAAACTACTAAAATTTTTATAAAGAAAATCATTGTTCAGCCTCAATGAAAAAATAATGCTTTAATCAAAATAGGAAAATCTTACAATCTTTCTTTTATTTTGGGCTTTAGTAAGACTTTTCATGGAATAGTGACAAAAATGTTGCCAGTAAGACTAGAACCCATAATTGAGATTGACTATTCATGAACATATTTGATAGCCCAAAGGCATAAAAATAAATTTTTACTCATATAATTATATTTTTATTGGTTTTGTTTGTTCGCTTGTCTGCGCGTATTTGTCGGAGGTCTTTCTGAAAGCAGTCGTTTCACTTTCGGTAGGGTTGTGATTGTCTACATCCCACTCTTCATACCCTCATTTCGACGAGATTGAGTATGTTATTGTTTTTTTGTTAACCTCTAGCTAAAAAGCATGTGAAAGACAAAAATCAACGAGTGTGAGAATGTTTTGATCACATCAGTATCTTTCTTACACGGTTTTTTTATCGGGTCACAAAATTTACCCGTTTGTTCAAGATAAGTATTCAATATAATGAAGTACAACAAATGTGTAGGTATTCAAATCCTATATACTAATTCAAAAACTCATTATGGATCACATCTTTGGTTAACATCTGAACTTTGTCTAGAAATCGACGATGAACACGACTGTTTCCGATGAAAGGTGGTGATCGTTGTCCATTTTCATCAAGAATGATGTCGTCGTCATCCTCATCTGGGATTCTACATCTTTCACCAAGAATGATGGTTTTTCAAACCGAATCCTCACGAGTCAATTTATCATCAACAAGATTTTCATCGTTATCATACCTCTTTGACCCTTTCTTGAGCCCCTTAAATCTACCTGATAATCTCATACTCATACTTGATGTCAGTTTCGCATTATGAAACGTTTTTGAGCTTGATGGAACATGGTAAGAAGACGCTCTTATGCTGGCTAATCTTGGTGGTGGTGGAAGTTCCTTTATTTCTTCCTGTACCGTTGATTCTGGTGGTGGAGGACTATCCTTTTTATCTTCAATATTGACATGTGTCGCCTCATTTGCGCTACTGTTTGTTGGTGTTGACGAAACGACTACTTCAGTATTCTCTTCAGCTTTTGGTGCGGTTTTTAGATGAAAGAGATCGTTTTCTTTTCTTTTTCCACAAAGAAATGAGACTATTGCAATAGTGGCGCGATAAAAGCAAAGGTGAATATAGCATGTGACAGTGATGGATCGTGATGAGGACTCTCACCTTCGGAAAGTGTCTTACCATTGCTCAAAATCGTCAATAAAAATCAAGAACATAGCGAAGCTGAATGAAGTCTAACAATCCAAGCACTTTCTGTTGTAGTTTTCTGTGTTAGATGATAAATATAACCTTTTTTAGAAGACCGAAAACCAGAACTGAAAATTGTCTTACAATGTCAAGTTTGTGAATTTTTTTATGCGAAACAATTTGCTTAAATTGTGGGATGAAAAGAAGGGAAAGGAGTGGCCAAGAAATAAAGCATATAGCATTGCAGCTAAAGTGGTGATCTAAATTTTAGTTTCCAAAAAATTACAGTATTTATTTAAGAGGTATCTATGTTACTATATTATGTTGTTATAATCATGCCAGGTACCACAAGTCTTTTTTTCACTTGGTAGAATGCTAATAAATACAATTATCGATTAGTGTGGTTTGTGCATTTGGTGGTGCCAGTGACCGAAATTTGTGTTTTCTGTTAAAGCGTACATGTCTCGTGCATTAGTGTTTTTGTTAAGAACATATGTCAACAACGTGATAATAGTCGATGCAAGTTTTGGGGCTAGCATCCTACAACCCATCAGGTGTATTTGCATCCGACAACTCTAATCTCATTAGTCAAAAAGAAAAGAGCTGACTAAAACAATTAACTAGTTCTGAGAAAGAGTAAAAATGCCCAAGGGCCGGATCACATGCATTTCTTGTGGTTATTATCAATTCAATGGTCGAAAACACAAAACATTACAGATTTGTTTTTGGGATATACCAAAATATAATGATCAATACTATGAAAACTGACGGGGTGACAAGCAAGCTAGCCACATCCTACAATTCTAAATTAGCATAATTGAACCAGAAGCTCAAATTCAAAAAATGTTAAAAGTAAGATGTCAAATATGTATAATATATTATTTGGGCACGTTTTCGTGTCAACCCGTTATCCAACCCGCCACAATGACTGCCACTTTACAAGATAAGAAGGCACTTTGTGTCCAACAACACAGAGACAAGGTGAACTGGGGCAAAACATGCTTTCTGTTCTTCTTTTAGGTAAATATTTCACCAAATTACACTACGGAACTTCAAAGATTAGAATCTTTAACCCTACACTAGATCTAGATATTTAAGAAACAAAGATAAAAGTAGATGAGAGTTCGGACCTTTTGTTCAATACGGTCATCAGTTTTGCCAGCATACATTACGCCTACCCTCTTGCAGTATCTCAAACGCCAGTTTGTATCTTTCTAAAGATGCTGAACCTGCATCTATATAGCTATGTGCTTCTTCTCTTAAACTCCAAACCATCAACGCTTTTAAATCTTGGGACCTGCCTGCAGAATCGACATCGCGCAGATTTCCATATTTTGCATTTTTCGTCCACCGATGCAAAATGTAGCGAGATGGGATCTCTCTTATGTTCATTACTTGGAACACTTTTAATGCATGCCTGCATAGAATACCTTCAAACTCAAACATTCTGCAACTGCAACTGACATTAAGATTTGAAGCATTAAAAGCGACTGTATTCCTTTCATCTCCATTGCCACATCTTTGCACTAAGTATCTACTAATGGCACCCTCGATGTTGATTTTAATCCCGACATAACTATAGCTTTCAAGAAGCTCCTTTGAAAGATTTTAAACATTGCTATTGTGTAAAGTTTTCTACATTGTTCCTCTAACGGGTCTTTTGTATGGAGAACGGGTTGTAAGTTGCATGAATTGAAATCTTCTTTCTTTCTTCCTCACGGTGATGCTCGATAGCTTTCTCATAACGTGTAATGAATTCAAAAGTGGTACTTCTGGCGTTATAAATGTTCCAAAATAGGATTTGATGTTTCCTTCAACTGGGATGCCAGCAAAGAACGTTCCCCGTAGATAAAACGGGACCCAGCTTTTTCTCATTCTGTACATTTCTTTCAACCAAGTATTTTCCTGTAGATTATAATTGTTAACGAGGACACTCCATGCAGAATCGAATTCACTAGCTGTTTGGCTCTGTGAAATGCAAGTTTCGTATTCAAATTTGAACTCTTCCATGGACCGTAACGCCCCCAAATTTTCATGTTCTTTAGCAAGAATCTGCGATGGAGAAAATCGATGATGGGTTCCTGGGAAAACTTGTGCGATTGAGTTTTGAATAGGTTTATCTTGATCAGCAATTATGGAAACAGGACGTCTTCCCGACATTGCCCTAACCCATGCTTCGAAAACCCATGTAAACGAATCTTCTGACTCATCTGAGATTAAAGCACATCCTAGAAGAACGGGTTGCCTATGGTGATTAATACCAATAAAAGAAGCAAACGGAATCGTGGAACTTCCTCTTCTGTAAGACGTATCAAAAACTATGGCATCACCAAACTGAGTGCACGCGAATCTCGACCTACCATCAGCCCAAAATACACTCATGCATCTCCCATTATCAACTTCTAAAGCATAAAAGAAACCCGTGTCTTCAGCTTGACGGGTTTGAAAGTATAAAGTATGTCATACAGTTGACTTTCAATACCACTTCTTCTCTCTCTTATGACTAAGCTAAGACCACCGTTTGTTTCAACTAAATCCAAACTTTCAAGCCCGCTACTTATTTCCTCCTTAAGACTCTTTGCAGCAGATGCGATTTTCTGACTTGGATCTTCTGGTGAATCAAGTTCATGATTGTGGTCATTCCAAAAGCGATCAACTACCCATTTACCCGATTCGTGTCTTTGAATCCTCATAAATGCTCCACAACCTAGCCTTGACGGGTGCTGATGACCTTCTTTTGAGCACACAAATCTTCGAGATGTTATTGACCCATCGTTTTTTGAACGAAACAACTGACCAATACGCACTTTGAAACCCGTGTTGGCTGCATATGTTAGGTAAAATTTGTATGCATCGGTAGCACATGTAAAGTAAAGATCCTTGTACGGTTCACCCACGGGTTCTGTTTCAAGTTCTTCTCTTTTCAAACGCTTAAGATCAATGGCACTTGAGGGATCATCATCATCTTCAAATGATCTAATTCCGGTTCTTGATGACACAACCGGTGCCGATTTTGGAGTGAGAGTAGCTTTTCTTTGTGTGATCGGACTAGGAACTTCACCTGAGACGTCGAGATCATGATTATGCTCCGTTTTTATGGTCACTAGTTCCCACTTCCCAGAGTCAAGCTTATTTACTTTTATGAAAGCTGGACAGCCGGTTCTCATGTTGGTCTGAAAACCCTCTTTCGAACAAACGTATCTTCGTGAAGTAACTGACCCGTCAGTTCTGGATCTATAGAGTTGACCAATTCTAACAGTGAATCCATTTTGAATTCCATACAAAGTATACAACGACTGGGCGGCTTCTGCTGAATCGAATTCTAACCCTACAAATAGCTTTATACTGGAATCTTCATCATCCTCCCTCTGCCCGTTTGGTTTTAACATTGCTAGAGGTCTTGCTCTTAGCGTCATGGTGCTGCCCAGATCTTGCCTATTCATATCAGTTCCTGACAAAAAAAAAATGCAGACAGCAGCCTACGTATCAAACTAAAATTTTCATATCATTACACAAAGCGAAACCAAAATTTGTATAAACATTTCCATAAAATCATGGTTGCAGTAGCCAAAAGTAATCTACATAGTGATAACCGATAATGTTTATTTATGTAAATAAATCATATAAGCCGGTAAAATTCATATGATTTAACCTCCCCCTATCTGTAATATGCATGAACAGCATACCCACAGTTGCACATACAAATGAATTGCATACCACAAATTTTATAAAATAATCTATGTAGAGCAATGCACAAATTAACTCCACCATTTAGAAGGGACATTAATAGATTTTCCAACTTTCAACAATTTTGGGCTTTTGGCTAACATATCACATTTAGGAGAAATGCTCCAATAAAGCATTAGGGGCCTATAACATCGAGGTTCAATGACCTTTTAAGGGCACCCGTCCAGCCGTCTAGTCACACAATGAGTAGCGAGTGAACTGCCTCCAAGACTCATTGCACACGATATGTCTAAGTGTCTATCAAGAACCCTCTTCCGATTGAAAAATTCCTCAAGTGAGGGACCCTTATGGCATACTTACTTCCCATGGTTCAGATAGTACGATTATAAGTTTGTATACTACATAATTAGCAACAAAGTAATGACCAAAACGAACTTTGATAACAAATGTCTACATAAATCATCCTATCTTTCCCTCATAAGTCATAAACATGAAGAGTATTACACACTATGCATCACGATTGTCACTGAAAACCTACTTGCCTACCAAAGAAGAAGATGAACGATAAAGAACCATAAAGGGTAGTTTTACAAGAGAGCTGCTAATAAGTCATATTCTGTTATTGTCATTGCTGCACAAACACAAAGGGAAAATGGAGTAATTAAGGTGCGGAAACTAGATTTCTAATTCTATGCAGCCATGTTCCAGAACTAGATAGATTAACAAAGAACATAGACACCACGGCTAATGCCATCAAAATTCCGATCTATATCCAACAACTTAAACATAACTAAATCATCATTTCCTAGAATATCCTCGACCCACTATGTCACTGCTAGCTAAACACAGAATTCCACTAGCAAGACCAAGGGGTCCAACAACGTATCTTCTGCGTTATGCCCCAACCACTGAACCGACATTACCATACCCGCTTCGGTGTTGTTCTAAAAGTTATTGGCCAAAAAATTTCCGATAGCGTTAGCTGTGTTTTAGGGAGCCCTAGCTAGTGTTACCATCGCCGGTAGAAATAGGTTCGGCGATATGCTGATGTGGCAACACCTTTTGACGACTTTAGTGTTACCTCACTGTTCATACCTGTAGAGGGCGAGTCTCTGACTCAGATGTACGCGGCCTAGCCAGGATAACCCCGTGACCGCCACCTCCAAGATAAGTAGCTAGTGAGGTTTGAACCTAAGAGTCACCTTGTGCCTAACCACTAGGACACCTTAGTGGCACTATATTATGGGGGTGTTTGTTTAAGCTTATATATGGGCTTATTTGATTTCGGCTTATATTTCATAAGCTTCAGTTTTCCAGCTTATTTTCACACTTATGAGCTTATATAAGCTTATTGTATCATAATAAACTTATAAACGCCCACAAGTCTCAAAATAAGCGGGAAAATTGGGGCTTATGAAACATAAGGCGTGTTTGTTTAAGCTTATATAGCGGGCTTATGGCTTATGTAGTTTTCGGCTTATGTTTCATTAGCTCACTTTATGTGGCTTATTTTAGAACTCTTCATCTTATATAACCTTATTATGACAAAATAAGCTCATATAAACCCAAAAGTTTCAAAATAAGCCACATAAAAGAAACCAAATAAGCCATAAGCCAGCTATATAAGGTTAAACAAACACACCCTAAGCCGAAAAACAAATAAGGTCATAAGCCACATATAAGCTTAAACAAATATACAAAAAACGTGACCTAACTAAATAACCAACTAAAATAGTACTAACATCATCAACAACAAACCAATGTACCAACGAAATAAGATACAACAACACGCACATTTACGCAACATTCCTATTCTTATCACATTCACTTCAAATTTCTAATTTCATCACCTGATATAAAAATCTAACAACTAGGGTTTGGTATAAAAATTTAAATTTAAAAACGCATCAACAACAACGAAAACAAAAATTGCTGTTTGTTTAAGCTTGTATGTGGCTTATGACCTTATTTTTTTGTTCAGCTTATATTTCATAAGCCTCAGTTTGCCGGCTTAGACGCATTGTATCATAATAAACTTATAAACGCCCACAAGTCTAAAAATAAGCCGGAAAATCGGGGCTTATGAAATATAAGGCGAACAAAAAAATAAGGTCATAAGCCACATATAAGCTTAAACAAACACCCCCTATATACACAAAAAGAGTGACCTAACTAAAATAATACTAACATCATCAACAATAAGCCAAGGTATCAACCAAATAAGATAATAAGCTTATGGCTTATATAGCGGGCTTATGGCTTATGTAGTTTTCGGCTTATGTCCTCACTTTTTTTGGCTTATTTTGAAACTTTTCGGCTTATATAACCTTATCATGGCATAATAAGCTTATATAAGCTCAAAAGTTTCAAAATAAGCCACAAAAAGTAAGCTTATGAAACATAAGGGGGTGTTTGTTTAAGCTTATTTTACGGCTTATAATCTTATTTGATTTCGGCTTATATAGCATAAGCCCGGATCTTCAGGCTTATTTTGAGACTTATGGGCTTATGTAAGTTAATTATATCATAATTAGCTTATGAAATATAAGCCTCAAAATAAGTCGGAAAATTCAGGCTTATGCTATATAAGCCGAAATCAAATAAGCTCATAAGCCGAAAAATAAGCTTAAATAGACACCCCCCTAAGCCGAAAACTACATAAGCCATAAGCTCCTAAATAAGTAAATAAGCAACAAAAATAGTACTACTAACATAATCAACAATAAGCCAATGTAGCAACCAAAAAAAATACAACAACACGCACATTTACGCAACATTCCTATTCTTATCACATTCACTTTAAATTCCTAGTTTCATCTAACAACTAGGGTTTGGTATAAAAATTTTAAAAAAAACTAGGGTTTGGTATACCTTTGCATCATCAACAAAAAGTAACATAATCAATTCATCATTATAATTGGCTTCAATTTAACATGCTTAATTTGTAGCAATTGATTATTTGAATTTGATTTGACTTCTTTTAGGTTTTAATGCGTGTTTAGTGTGTGTAAATTAAGGTGTGTTTAGTGTGTGTGTGTGTTTTTGACTGTGGGGCCGTTTAGTCAAACTGATATCAATCACTTATCCGGATTTTTAGTTTGCAGTTTTTTAATCTTTTTCTGTTTTTTATCGGAAAGGCTTTTATACTCATTAACCAGCGTTTACGGCATTTAAGAGCTGTTTTACACAACATGATTACAAAGGCAATTACGTTATTAAACGATTTAAAAAAAAAGACAGGTATTGCGCTTATTACAGTTATTCATTGTTGGTTTACTACTATTGCTCATTGCTACTACTTGAGTGTCATAAAAGCCGATCCGACATGAACCTGACCCGATTTTTTAGTCAACTGGGTCAACCCGAGTGACCTGAATTTCATTTATTTCTTTCTACTTTGTAAACACCAATAAATATATAATTTTTAAACGACCTAGACCCGAGCTGATCTAAACCGAATTGACCTGAACCCGAATTTGACCTGAATGACCCGAGTTTTAAACAAGGTCGGGTTCGGGTATATTTTCTTGAGCCTTGACCCGAACCCGACCGGGTCAATCCGAATAACACCCCTAGCTACTACTACCTTTCCCGAATATACTCTTTAGTTCAAAAAATTATTGTGTCGCATTCTTTTTTGAGAGGTCCCAACTTAACTGTCCATTACTAAAAATAGATATGAAAATTTGATCTAGATTAACACATTACTTTTACTTGAAATTATGTTTACTAGCTTTAAATAAAGTAATAATTATTTAGTTTATGATAAAATTGTCATTTTGCCATTTTGCAAAAATTTAAAAAAGAGAAAGAAACATAGTTTTCTTAGACCGTGTTTTTTTAGCAAAGGACTATAACTTTGGGACGGATTGAGTAGCAAATAACGTGAAGTGCTTGGGATTTGTTTTAGAACGTAACTTAAACAACGTGTAATTTAAAAATAGATATTTAATTTTAGATATGAATAAGTATGTGTTACAAAGACGTGCCACTTTTAGAGCATGAAAAGCTTGATTGGCACCCTAAAAAATGAAAAAGCTGGTTAAGAACTCGAGCGAAAAATGCATGGACCGGTTATGTTTATCATAGTTGTGAAATGGTTGTTGATTAGTACTCTAATACGAATATCGAGTTAGTTAGCTTCGGCGTGTTTCCAAGAACTAGTTAATCGGTCTAGGTTTGGGTTATAGTTGCAAGATGCAATGTGCGTTCGATAATAGCATGATTTAACAACTCAAGAGTAAATTACAAACTATGTAGTTGTGATTTACACACAATCTGTCAATTTTTGCATGTTTACAAACTATAACCTAACAAGGTTCCATACAACAAGTGTTTTGTGACAACACAAACGAAAAAAAAAGACACCCGTCGCCTTATTAGTTATCACAACACAAAACATCAAAATACAAATCTTTCTTTTGGTTTCTAACAAAAGGTAAACACACAAAATCGAAAAACAAACAAAGACCCAAAAGAAGGTATAAGTCAACCTAAAGGTCAACACAAAGGTAGGAGATGACGGATCCTGCTCGCCTTTGGGTCCTTTCACTGACCTTGGCTTTTTCTATCAAAACCTTCTTCATATTGGTGCAGCTTGAAACTACTGTGGCGACCCCAGCTGAGGTGATACCCGGGCAATATACCATGTGGCAGGATTCAAGCACTGTGCAGCTTTTAACAAGATGGGCTAGACCAACATCCGTTATTTGACGACAATGTGATAGTACTATATCTTTTAGCAGAGGGCATCCTTCACCTACCTCTGCTAATGCCATGTCGCGCAAATTCTGTTCAAGCATGATTGGTCGTCAGTTTTAAGGTAATATTGCACACATATTTATGTGTGTGAGAGAGGGGGAGAGTTGTCACCTGAAGAACGCTCACGTCCAAATAACTTAGTTGAGGGCACCCTTTTGCAATAGCTATTATTCCGTTATCTCCAATTTGGTGGCAACCACTTACATTTAGATGACGTAAATAGGGACAACCCTCACCGATAGCAACCAGTGCTTCATCTCCTACCCTGGCATTATATAGTAAATTATGAGACGGGGAGTGATTGTTTTATGGGTATGCAAGTGAGGGAATGAGTCTCGGTTCTTATAAACGTGTTTCTAAAGTAAGTGAGGCGGGAAAGATTTACCTGTCGCAAAACCGAATGCTAAGATCTGTAAGGTATTTACAGTTGTTACCAACAGCTACAATTCCCCTGGTCCCAACCTACAAATATAATGTGATACGCATTACTTAGAATGATACAAGGATACGCAAGATACAATTAGATTGGCAAAACAATTTCCATGAACACTTCCTTTGAAGAAACGCTGAAAAGACTTCCATGTGAAGTTTCTTGAAAATATCAAAATACAGCATTTTGGAACAGTTCACATTAAAAGAGTTGAATTAGCAACCAAAAGTATAGTACCTCATAACATCTGCGTATATGAAGCCTTTTTAAATTTCTACAACCTGTAGCTATACTGTATATGGCTTCATCCCCAATAATAGAGCAATCCACTAAGTGAAGAGCTTCCAAGTACTTGCAACCTTTACCAACCTCAGATAAAGCCTGGTCACCTACTTTTTGACAGTATAGTAAAGCCAACTCCGTAAGGCGCCTGCAGATGTGCTTATATCAACTTTTTAACCAAATGTTTATGCATTCAAATTTATCAACGGATCCAGTGCTACAAGAAGTAGCCATTAGCATCATATTATAATAGCCGCTGAACATTAGGTAAAAGATCCTGAAATCGAACAGTTCTGAGAAAAAGACAAAAGGGTTTTGACCTACTGCCATCTTACAGGTGGAATGAGACGAGTAAAGCAACAGACATGAAACATAGGAAAAGCCATTTTAGAAACTGATTGAAAAGAGAACTTACATGCAAGATCTTCCGATACTTTCAAGCCCGTATGTGCCAATGTTGTGGCAGCCATTAACTTCAAGATGTGCAAGTTCAGAGCAACCAGCTGCAACTGCTTCTAATCCCTTGTCACTCAGAAAATAGCAATCGCTAAGCATTAGACTCTTTAGCTTTTTACATCCCTTACCAATGGCGCAAAGACTCCTGGTATGCCAAAATATTATTAAAATTGATCTTTAATAATCTCCAAGAATAAATGCGCTGCATTTAATAGATTAAAAGAACAGGATAGAAAGATGGAGAACTAACATATCGGTAAATCTCTGGAAACTATAAAGTGCTAGCGACTCTAACGCCAAACAAAAGATGCCAACAGCAGTCAAAGCCTCGTCCGTGACATTGATGCACTGCAGACTCAGATTTTTCAGATTAGAACACCCTTTTGCAACTGCAAGCACCCCTTTGTTGTGAACAAACTCTGAGTCTAACGATAGGGTCTCAAGAGAACTACAGTGAGACCCTACAGCTTCTAACGACACGTCAGTTATTTTAGCACACGCAGCAACACCTAACCATTTCAAAGTCTTCCCACATCCAAGGGCTAACTCAACCAAACCAGTGTCGGTCAAACCTTCACAAAATCGTAGATTCAGTATTTCAAGTTGCCTGCAACACTTGCCAATAGCCACTAGACCTTGATCTCCGACATAGCAACCCTTTGGAAAAGAATAGAAAACTAAAGTTACATTAGTTCTAAACTTCACCTGTTTTGTACTTATCAGCTTCTTATAATGCGTTAATAAATGACAAGTATTCTCACACGATTCAGTATTTATAATTAGTAGATAGCTAGTAGATATATATTACTGGTTCACGAGCATCCTATGATGCAATAAGTCAATAAATGCCAGGTATTCTCACAGTCAGTGTTTAAGGTTAGTAGACGGCTAAAAGATGTACATTACTGGTTCATAAGCATCCACTATGCTAGCTTCAAGAAAGGTTCTAAAAAAATGAAGAGGTCTATTTAAATTATGCATATTGCTACCCGCTTTATGTGGCATAAAAAGGTTCAAAATCTTGAACCTCTTCATAGTTTTTTTTTCACTATCCTTTTCTTAACCTTAAAAACTGAAAGCATTTGAACTATGTGAACTTATTTATAAAATTTTGAAAGATTTAGGGGCACTAACGTTAGCCTTACGCATTATAAAGGTATATGAGTTGTTGATGTGGCGAGGCATAGCGAACTCATAAACCTTTTGATGCTCTTAAGAAGGGCAATGAATGAAATGAAAGCCAATTTTCATACAATGATTAACGTCACAAAAAATTAGAGAGCCTGTGACAAATAGAAAATTATTAAGCATTATGCCAACGACTAACCACACGTTTCTCACCAAAATTCCCGTCAATCCAATGTTTAAAACTACTAGACAGCTTATAGAAATACATCACTGGTTCTTAGGGATTGCAATGTGCAGACTGCGTGCCACTTTATAATCAAAGGTTTACAATGCTCTATACTGGGTTTATCACATAAAACTAAGTGAGGTCCATCTACCCAGTAACAGTAAAGTGCTTGACCGAAGTGATGCATACTTCACATTCAAGAAATTTAGAAGATATACTTACCTGTAAATCCAAAGATTTCAAAAATCTACACTTCTCAGCTACAGATCGGAGGCCTGCACTTGTTGCATTGGAGCACCATATTAGGCTCAGTTTCTCAAGTTTGCCAAATCCATCAGCAACGGCAGTCAAACCAGCATCTGATATGCAATACGAATCTGATTCACTGGCTCCGGGCTCGCTTCTCTCGGACACGAAGTGAAGCCTGAGCCACGAAAGAGCAGAGTGACTAGCATTGCGTCTTCTTCCCTGCAACAATTGATGATAAGTTACTATCATTAGTCAGACTCAATTTAACTTTGGATACTTATTAAATATTACAATCACATTATAATAACCTCCTCTTATCCCATGACGGGGTGGAATACATGTAAATGGAGCTCAAACTCAAAAAAATTAATATTACGGATTACCATTTACAGATTACACTCCATCCTAAAAAGAAAGAGTTGGCTTTCAATCACAGATATCAGTTTAACTTTCAATTCTAGTAAATGACTTTATACACCATCAGCTAACCTCACATACACTAACTACAAGAAAATCACAAGTGAATGTCCATTCCTCACCATGTCGATACCTACCTACCAAGGTAAATAACCTCTTATCTCATCTAAGAACTCACAAGTAGTAAGGCAAATTACCTCCAAATGCAAGTTCCATTATTCTCAGTTCGTAAACCCAATCACAGCTAAATCTCACTTAGGCATTACGTTACAGTCTCAATCAAGTCAAACAAAATGCACTACACATGGACCTGGTAGAGGAGTATCTACGTAAAGTCAAATCAAACATTTCCAACAGGCAGGGACGGAACTAAGAGGGGGGCGGGGTCCCATGACGAGATTACTTTCACATTTAAGTATTTCGACCCTATATGCCTTGGGTATCACGAAATCCTCAATTGGATAATTCAGAGAATCGCGCTTTGTTTCTAAGGCACGAGAGAACAAAGCAATACACAGAAAGTTGTTGCGTGTGTTATGTTTGGAAGAGATCAATTCTTTCATATAAAACATAACCGAAAGTTAGTTAAATTCGGTTAATAACGGTTGGCGGGAAGACTCACAACTGTTGGGAAAAGTTCTCTCTTTTGGTGGGAAAAACGGGTAATACCCGAATCCCAAAAATCGTTTTGGTGGGAAAAACAAGAGGCTCTACCCCGCACATTGTTGCTGCGGCACCAAGGTACCTAGAACGAGTGTGCACTCCACACCTCCTGACTCGACTATAAAACCTAACTAAGCCTAGATCTAAGTAAGGGGGTGTTTGTGTAAGCTTATATGTGGCTTATGAGCTTATTTGTGTTTCGGCTTATATTTCATAAGACCTAATTTTCTGGCTTATTTTGAGACTTGTGGGCTTATATAAGCTTATTATGATATGATAAACTCATATAAGCCCATAAGTCTCAAAATAAGCTGAAAATTTGGGGCTTATGAAATATAAGCCGAAATCAAATAAGCTCATAAGCCCACATGTATAAGCAAACACCCCTAAAATATAAGTGATGATACTAAAATCATCAACATATGAACCCTAATTCAATCACAGATCTAAACAAGCTCACAAAAATTAGGGCAAACACCAAAATTCACCAATCAATTAACCTCATTTCACTTAAATTACCAAACTTTAACATCAACCAAACCCTAATTCAACATAATCAGACCCAAAAAACTCACAAAATCATTATAACTAGACAGTAGCGCAGTTAGCAGTGGCTGTTTATTTAAGCTTATATAGCGGGCTTATGGCTTATGTGGTGATTCGACAAGTTTCATAAGCTCACTTTTGTGGCTTATTTAGAAACTTTTAAACATATAATCTTATCATGTCATGATAAGCTTCTACCCCGAAAACTTATAAAATAAGCCACAAAAAGTGATCTTATGAAACATAAGCCGAATACCAAATACGCCATAAGCCCGCTATATAAGCCTAAACAAACACCCCCTAAATTCAACAATTCACCTCATTTCACATCAATTAAGCCAAAACCAATAAGATCTCCAACAATTCAACAAAAACAAACAAAACCCATTACTCAAAACACTAAGGGGGTGTTTGTTTAAGCTTATATATTGGGCTTATGGCTTATTTTGAAACTCTTTGGCTTATATAAGCTTATCATGTCATTATAAGCTTATACAAGCCGAAAAGTTTCAAAAGTGAGCTTCCGAAACATAAGGCGAAAACCAAATACGCCATAAGCCCGCTATATAAATTCAACAATTCACAATCAATCAAACACTAAAGGGGTGTTTGTTTAAGCTTATATAGCGGGCTTATGACTTATTTGGTTTTCAGCTTATGCTCACTTTTGTAGCTTATTTTGAAACTTTTTGGCTTATATAAGCTTATCAAGCTTATACAAGCCAAAAAGTTTCAAAAGTGAACTTACGAAACATAAGGCGAAAACCAAATAAGCCATAAGCCCGCTATATAAGCCTAAACAAACACCCCCCTAATCTAACAATTCACCTCATTTCACATCAATTAGGCCAAAACCAACAAAAAAGAACAAAACCCATTAAACAAAATCAATAAGCCATAATAAGGTGTTTGTTTAAGCTTATATGTGGCCTTATGAGCTTATATGATTCCAGCTTATTTTGAGATCTGTGGGCTTATATAAGCTTATTAGTATAATATAATATACTTGTATAAGCCCATGAGTCTAAAAATAAGCCACAAAAAGTGATCTTACGAAACATAAGCCGAATACCAAATACGCCATAAGCCCGCTATATAAGCCTAAACAAACACCCCCTAATCTAACAATTCACCTCATTTCACATCAATTAGGCCAAAATCAACAACTCTAACAATTCAATAAAAAGAACAAAACCCATTAATCAAAACACAATCTTTAATCAAAATACATAGTTGTGGCAGCATCAAGCTAGCTAGAACGAGTGCGCACTCCGCACCTCCTCACTCAACTATAAGCTAAACCTGACTAAGCTCTTGATCTCAAGTAAATCCCCTAATTTAACAATAAGCCTAAACAATAAGGCGAAAACCAAATAAGCCATAAGCCCGCTATATAATCCTAAACAAACACCCCCTAATTCAACAATTCACCTCATTTCACATCAATTAGGCCAAAACCAACAAAAAAGAACACAACCCATTACTCAAAACACAATCTTTAACAAAACCCATATCCCAAAAAACTCACAAAATCAACAGGAAGCGAAACAGACAATCTCTCATCAACATAAGCCGAATACCACATAAGTCATAAGCCCGCTATATAAGCCTAAACAAACACCCCCTAAATTCAACAATTCACCTCATTTCACATCAATTAGGCCAAAACCATCAAAAAAGAACAAAACCCATTACTCAAAACACAATCTTTAACAAAACCCATATCCCAAAAAACTCACAAAATCAACAGGAAGCGAAACAGACAATCTCTCATCAATATAAGCCGAATACCAAATAAGCCATAAGCCCGCTATATAAGTCTAAACAAACACCCCCTAATCTAACAATTCACCTCATTTCACATCAATTAGGCCAAAACCATCAAAAAAGAACAAAACCCATTACTCAAAACACAATCTTTAACAAAACCCACATATCAATTTCACAATTAACCCCACAATCAGACTTACAAAATCAACAGGAAGCGAAACAGACAATCTCTCATCAATATAAACATTCTTTACATTCGGAAACCGTCTCGCGAGGAGATCGACAAGCGCGTCGGGGCTCCCGGAAGCCCCGATGCGAATCGTGTCGCGGCTGAACCGTTCTAAGCTCAGCCAACGACGGCACACCAGTGACGTGGCGTCCCGGGTGGATTTGGAGTCTAGGTTGCGGAATATTTCGAGAAGGAGCTCGTCTGGTAGGGTTGTGTTGATCCAATCTTGGCCTCTGGCCATGTGTGTGTGTGTGTGTTTTGTTTGACTTTTTGGAGGTGATGATAACTATTGGTAAAAATAGAAAGTGTTTTAGATCATGTTTATTGTTTACGAGTAGGGCCGAGCATCGAAGGTTCAAAATCGAATCGGATCGACAAAAACCAAACTGACTCGTAGTTTTTCGGTTCGGTTTCGGTTTTGGCTTTTTATGATTTTTGGTTTTGGGTCGGTTCGTTTCGGTTCGATCCAAAACTGACAAAAACACACTTAAACTGAACCGACAGACCCGACGCAAAACCGAACTGAACCGACCATATTCGGTTCGGTTTCAGTTTACGTTTTCTAAGATTTTCGGTTTTGTCGGTTCGGGTCGGTTTTGGACCGACGCTCAGCTCTATTTACAAGTGTTATGTTTCTTTTTTACTTTCTTTTTTTGTAAAAAGATTGAACTATATGTAAATTCTTAATTAAGGTATCTTACTATTAAAGTGACTAAAACAATATCCAACTTTTTATTTTTGGTGTAATAAGGTAGGCTTTATTAAAGTTATCTGATAACATGTTGGCACAACGTGCCAACATGTGAACTTATAAAAATGTGAAAGTTACTTTTATTGCATAAAAATGAAAGATGGGTATTCTTTTTAATCATTTTAATAGTATAGTACCTTAATTAAGAATTGACATATAGTTTGATACTTTTCGCAATCAAACTACTATAAATCATTAATTTTACTAGTCGAATGGTAAAATGTCTTTTTATGATTTTTGACAAAATCAAAGCTGTAGTAAAACAATAATAATTAGACGAAGGGAATATACATAGATAGCTAAAACTTTGAGTTATTGACAATATCGTTTTGCTATAAGTTGGTTGTTAAGACCCACCCAAGATAAAGGGTCATTCACAAAGGTATTTTGGGATTACAACTATATACACCAATCTATAAGGCTCGCTAAACTTCTGGAAGATAAAAAATCTAAAGACTATTTAGAAACTCCTACCTTTGAAAGATGTAGAACGAGTATAGAAGACTAAAAAATGATCCATCTAGAAAATCTGTAAATTTCTATTTTGTAAATAGAGTTGGAGTACTATATATAAATAGGTTCCTAGTTTGACACAAAACATTTTAATTCTTAGGGAAATATTAAGTGCGAAATTGACACATTACAAGTTTTGCAATCCTATTTCCTTGGCCAATATTAATCCCAAACCGAGCCTCATAATCAGTTCCCAACAAATGATTAGAGGTGGCAAAATAAGCCGTTCAGGTTAATGGGTGGCACGGATCAAAACAGGCAAATAAAAAAGTGAGGTTAAATGGCCAAATGTCTGAACAACCTCAGATCAAACATGGTCGAGTCAAATACATAGTTTCGAGAAAACCAACCAATTATAAAACTTTGTATTAAAAAAAAAAAAAAAAAAAAAAAAAAAAAAAACTATCACAGTTAACATATTGTTAAAAACTTAATATAATCTATCTATTATTGAAACAAATCGTTTATGACCGTAAATGGTATTTTTATAAATTTGTTTGGAGAATGAGTTGGAGGTCAAAATTATAAATGTAAATCGCATAAAAATACATCAAATTAAATTCAGATATATTTCAAAATTTGCGTGATAATCCATTATATTTTAAGGGTATTTAAGTAATTTGACTATCAATAAGCCTCATAAGCTCTTTTCAATAGGCTTGGGCTTATGAGGACTTATGGCTCATATATAAAAGTTTCCATAACCCCGTGTGACAAACAACGCTTGTTTAATAAGCTAGCTTATCTTAAAAGATTATCTCCTAAACAAAGCCTTTATATAAAAGCCCATGGAATGAGGTCGGCCTTATAAAAGCCATAAAGGACCTGAAACTTGTGTTAAGTTTTCTTACTTCGGTACATTTTTTAACATATTATTTATTAGCAGTTTTTTTACCTCTTTTTCCCAAGCTTGTTCTGAAAAGTTGTTTACTACCATAAGAAGTCGTAATTCTTTTAATGGATACGTTAGCAAATAGAGAGAAATATAATAAAACAAATAAATAATAATAATAATAATAATAATAATAATTCATTGTAAAGCTGTTAAAACCTCCATTATAAAAAATATGTAAAACATTTTGTTCATTTTTTGGTTCAAGTCTATGTTGTTACTAAAGCGATGGAAGCAATCCCAATTCTCGGATTTCAATTCTTTCACTTATTTTCGTTTATTTGAATTTCTCTACCAAACGCGCCCTAAAATTGATAAATCTTCTAATATATATATATATATATATATATATATATATATATATATATATATATATATATATATATATATACAATAAGAGAAACACACAAATTGAAAAGATTTATATGATGAAAACCAAAATGGACTCATGTGAGAGTTCGGTTTATTTACACGCTAAAAAAAATTAATTAACAAATTGATGTTTGTTAGTTGGATGCAAATAAGAAAGTAGGGGCGTTCATCGGTTCGGTTATCGTGTTGTTTAATTTATTCGGTTCGGTTAATTTAGTTAAATTTTTATTTTTGGGTAAAATCAAACCAAATCGGATTATTTTTGCAACTATTAATTAGACGTGGGTAATAGAAGTATGGCCACGATGACGGTAAAAATGGTGGATACGGAAAACGCATAGAGAGAAACTATGAATATATGAAGTGCGAGGGCATAAATGTAATTCCACATTCAATTGCAGTGGATTTAACAAATAGAGTCGTGAATTTATCAGCTCCCTTATTAGATGTTAGGAGTAATTTTCTTACACATTATTTTTTACACGTGAAGATATGGTGATGGGGACATGCGTTGGAACGGGGAGTGTTGCTATATTGGTTGTTGGTTACTTCGCGCTATTGGGTATGCGCTTGTATTGAATTTGTGTACTTGATAAGAGAAACGGGTATATCCACGTACAAATAGGGTAAGAATGTTGGTAATATTGAGGATGTGTTAGGTTTTTGTTAGTAGAATGTCGTTTTGCTAGTATGTTTTCTTTGGATTGGGATCCAACATGTATTTGGTCACATCAAACAAAAGAAAGTCTACTCTCAGAAACAACACTGCTAACATTGTAACAGTTGCTCAAGCTCAATGCTAAAAGTGCAGATTAAGTGGTGATGTATGTTTCATACATGACCATGCTGATAAGGTTTTAGTTTCTATATAAACGTAAAGTTCAATGTTTGACTCTTTTCTCCTCATTGTTGTTGTTGTTGTTGTTGTTGTTGTTGTTGTTGTTGTTGTTGTTGTTGTTGTTGTTGTTGTTATTGCTTCGGTGTGCAGGTAGTAACACAAAAAAGATTGTTAGTTTTATTGTTGTCTTTTCTCCTTTTAATTATGTCTTCACGAAGTAGCCCGGGGCCTGAAAATGATTCGTTTGGTTGTTGATCGCGTTATAGAAGCCTCAAGTTACTTCCGCTAGATGAGAGAGGCTTTTTGTACCATGAGGAAGTTTTTGATCCGGATACCTTGACTCAACTTTCACTAAAAGATGAGCGTGTTGAGTTGAATACCATGTAAAAAGGACATGTACTTCAGCTTGTGGTGACGGTTGAATATTTTATACATTCCACTCTTTCCTCGCTTTTACAGGATCTTGAGTCTCTAATCTTTATAGAACAAAGACTGAAAATTTGTAAATTTAATACTGTACTAATTTTGTAGGAAATGCCATCCTGCAGAATTAAGGCTTGAATTTGTATTTTCTCGTTAAAACAACATTTTGGTTCATTTTAAGATTTAACCTAAAAAGTAAAAGTCAAGAACCAAACATTCTTTCATTGCTCTCTTTGTATGTGGGTATAAATTATTTGATGAGATTTATTCAGTGAGTTGTATATTCACATGGGTAAATGACTATAGGTAATTGTCAAATTATCGAAAACATGTGATAACTCAAAACTCAATTTCATGTCTTAGTGAATTGATCATCAAGTTGCTAATTCTTAAAATAATGTATTGATGACCAAATTTATGTTTTTTAGATGTTGATTTTCCCAACATTTAGTTTTACATCCCATATTTTGGAAAATAGTTAGGATGCAATTGCATCATCTCTCACCTAAGTAGGTGGATTAAAAAGTGTTATATTAAATAGTATAAATGTATGAAGCTTGATCATATGATATAAGGCCAACATTCGCAAATGACAAAATGTATGAAGCTAGGTGTTTGAATCAAGCTTATTGGGCCAACATTATTAATCAACCCATTAACCGTAGCCTAATATGTTACGTCGATATAAAAACACCAGATTGTTTCGATTTTCATTTCCTGCGACAATTTCACAACTAAATTGCGAGTTTGTTAGATTAAAATTTTTTAATCTTCATTCTTATTGTTAGCTAATTATAGCTTATTGCGGCAGATTGCAACTTTTATCCTGGTTTCCTTTTTTCTAATCAACAACGATTTCACAACTACAACAAACATAACCAACAACATATAACGCGACACATAAAGGAGTCGTTGCTACAGTCGTCCTAGCAGGCAGCATCGCAGTTGTGGCTGCAACATCAAGTGCAGAAGTGGTCAAATTTGCTAGTGAGTTAAAGCGAGCTAGGGAGGTTGGAGAGACTATGGAAAAGTTGTTAGCATATGGTAAGTATTTTAACCAATAACACATAACTTTTTAGTGTATATGGGTACTAGTTATATCAACTTTACACTACCGTTGTCTCTGCCTAAATCTTCATTTTCGCCATTGTTTCATCCTTATTGTTTATCTCAGTGTAGCAGCAAATGTTTCTCCATTTTTTAAGTTCGGTACTTTTTTGAATACGTGACAGCTTTGGACGACTTTTGTCCCATAACAATTCTAGTAAACCTTAGAGAGTTAGAGTAAACCTATTATAGATACAAACCTTTTTTTAACAACTTATAGATACAAACCTTTTTTAACAGCTTATACATACAAATACAATATTATAAATAAGCACAGTTTTAAGTAAATATATATGAATTGAGACCTACAGATTATAATAATGTATAGGTAAATCTCACCAATTTTATTGTTTATGGTTATTTCTTAGACTGATTTATCAAAACTTATGTGCAAGCACATGGAGGTAAGCATTATAATCGACTTATCTTTTGAAAATGTGTTTTGTGGATAATTTTTAAATCCAATTTGAACACAATTTTTGTTTTACTTGTTACGCACTGGAAAATAGGGTGTTGCTCCTTAGAGTGTTTTGTGGAAATAGATGAAGTACTCAACCAACATATACAACAAAGTGCTTATAATAATTGTCAATTGATGTGCAAGAGGGTTAATGGAGGTGTGTGCAGTTGTAGCCCTTGCTGGAATCGTTGCAGGGACATTCTGATACGACCCGGTTAGGGGTTGTATCGGGATAAGGCACCACTTTTAGCGTGTGCGAGCTCCTTAAGAATATAGAGAGAAGAACTAGAGATTTGTTTATCTTAAACTTGATTGATTCATTCATAACATTATGACACCTTAAATACTCATTTAGGAGATAACTCTCACAAACATAAAACTTATCTTAACATGACTCAAGATATATCCTAAACAATGACTCCAACACTTATCCTAATAAAACATAATAAATAAACTATGATAGTTATCCGACACGCCATGCCGGGATAGCCGTCCTTCATCAACCACTGGCGTATCACATTCGTTAAGGGATTTACTCGATCTGCATCCGGTAATGATGGCCATAAGTAAGTATGATGTATGTAGATTTGTATATATTCGTTTAAAGTTTTGTAAAATACTGAATGCTTTTTAGCATATGTTTTGTTCAGTGAAGGTATAAATAACAATATCTATTTACACTTTCTCGTTTTTACTTAACTAGTTGTGAAAGTAAATTATATTGATTGTAGAATATGTAATAATGTTTAATAAGACACATGAAATAATAACTTGACTTATGAATCAACTATTCATCAACATCATTACATAATTTTTTTTGTTAATGAGTGTTTGTTCTTAAAAGAAGTAAATGTCCTTTCACATATGTTATGCTAACAACATTTTATAATTTATGCGTACATTGGTAATTCCCCTAATGTTACAATAACTGTCTGCTCCACATCCAAACTTGTAGCTAAACCCTCCGAACACAAAATAAAAATATTTAAATTCCAAAATTTAGGCCCTGTTTGATAGCATTTGAATTGGACAATTCAGAGGAGAAAATCTGGATCGGTCAGTGCACTTCTTGTTTGATAAAAAAAGTAAAATGATGCTGAATCAATCTGAAAGTTCCAAATCGTTCAGGCCTTGGAGTATGCAAAATCATCCAGTGGTTCCCATGTTCCTATTCTATCCTTTTCTTTTTGTTGATAAATGATTCTCACTTATCCCATTTACTCCAAAAATAAAACTTATACCTTGTATGATGTTAATATATGTTGAACTATAATTTTAATATCTCAAAATTAAATCCACAAAACACTATATTCTGACTATTGTTTTGAATTTGATTGAACGTCATGTTAATATTAAAACAACTTTTTTACAAGATATATTTTATTAAAAAGCACACTTATTAGTTAGTTAAACTTATATCTTATATTACATGTGTTGCAAGCTAAAATGGTAATTTTAAATCACTCAGAGTGTTGATTCAGAATGGTATTCAAACGTTCATTTTGATTCAGAACATAACTCATTCATCAGTTCAGAACTTTTATTCATTCAGCACAAAATCGTATTGTTTTATCAAACAACCCCTTAGACCATTTTTTTAAATAAAAAAAAAAATGGAAAAAAAAAGTTAGAACAAACGATACGCTTGAATTTGAAGCTGCAACGAACGTCTTGTGCACAAAATCTTTGCCATTTGAACTACCATGACATTTTGTTTATGTTTTATTTAAGCGCGAATTGATTAAGGCCACAAAAACACTTTTATGCTTTGAAAGTAGTTGCGTATGATTACACTTTTTATACAAATATTGTCAAATCTCAAAACTTTAAATAAATATGCATGAACTGGTTGCATCTTAACTGGTTACAAATATTAGCACATGAGAAGGAGTTTGTCTGGTAAGGTTGTGCTCATCCAATTGTGGCCCCGAGCCATGTGTGTGTATTTTCACCTTTTTGTGTATGTTTTTATTTGACTTTGGAGGTGTTGATAACTATTGGGTAAAAATGGAATGTGTTTAGATCTCGTTTATGTTTAGAAGTGTTATGTCATTTTACTTCTTTAAAGTAAGGCCGAGCATAAAAGGCTGTGGATCGGGTTGAATCGAAAAATGGATCGAATTGGATTGACTGGACAAGACTTAACATATTTTAGTTCGGTCTTCAGTCCATACTTTTCCTCATATTCAGTTCGGTACGGCCTTGCGCAAAGCCAATAATTATGTTTTGTTGGACCGGACAAAACCGACGAACCGGACAGAATGGGTGACCGGACATGGACCCTACATTTTGGTCTAGTCGCCGGTCCGGTTTGGGCCAAATTGGTTTTCGATCTTGTCTGGTTTTGGTGCCGTCCGGTTTTGATCGGTCCGGGATTTTCGGACTGTGCTAAGCCCTACTTCAAAGTACAAAAGCATAGACATGTTTTTTCTAATAAAATAATCGAATTATTTTCCAATTCCTATGTACCTTAATATTAAAATGAGTAAAAAATATTTATCTATTATTTTTTGGTAAGAAAAGTCGCTTTATCGAAGTTATCTAATAATATGTTGGCGCAACCTTTATTGAAGTTATCTCATAACATTGTGAAAGAAATTTTATTTGCAAAAAAAAAAAAAAAAAAAGGGAAACTTGAATACTCTCTTGATCATTTTAATAGTATAGTACCTTAATTAAGAATTGACATATATTTTGATAAGTTTCGCAATCAAAATTATAAACCATTAATTACTAGTTGAATGATAAACTGTCTTTCTATGAGTTTTGACAAAATTAAAGTTGTAGTAAAAACAATATAATAAGACAAAGGGAATATACATAATTAGCTAAAACTTTGAGTTATTGACACTATCGTTCTGCTATAAGTTGGTTGAAAAGACATGCCCAAAATAAATGATCGTTCACAAAGGTTCATTGGGATTACAACACTATACACCAATCTATAAAACTCCTTATAACTTTTGGAATTACAACTCTATACAATAATCTATAAAAATTCTTTAGAAACTCCAACCTTTGAAAGATGTAGAATGTATATAAAACACTAAAATATGATTTAATCTATAAATTTTTTGTTAATAAAGTTCAATATATAAATAAAGGTGACTAGTTTGACACAAGATAATTGAATTCACGAGGGGAGATATTACTTGCGGAATCACAAATTTAAGCAACCTTTCCCCTCAATTTTTAATCTCATCTAAATCAATGGCAAATGTTGAATCTCATCCTCTCTTATCTGAATTACTCTAATCTCAACAACACATACCAGCACAAAAAAATTACACACGCATCATGAGCTATTTTCATCTATATAAACACACACACACAATCCCACGTTCTCTCGTTTCACCCGCTTTGTCTCGCTCTCCTTACAAATCACTCATAATACATTGTCATTCTTGTCTTGCGGGTACTCAACAATTACTAAAATATTGACACAAACAAAGTAACTTAAATAAAAAATTTAATTAAACATTAATATATTGCTTTATGAATTTTTTTAAAACGTTGAAATGGTGAAAGCATCCGTCTATCACCATCTTTTTCTGATTGCGGGTAAAAATTCAATAAGGGCATGTTTGGTAAAAGGAATTGAGAGGAGAGAAATGGAAATGAAATCATTTCCAATGGAAATGAAATGGAGATGGAAATTGTAAATGAAATACGTTATTTAAGCAACTACTTTAGACATACAAGGCCAAGACTCTGACCAAATTACTTATTTACACATGAATGACCAACTAACATGTGGTGTAGGAACATTTGGATAGATGATTCCACATATTCAACTTAAGGTACCGCACAAACTGACTCTGTAAGCTAATGAAATAACTTGACTCAACAGACTTGCAGGTATGTTCATTTTAAGTTCAGATTCCGATTTTTTGACACTAAGAATCAACAATATAAGGACTCATGCCCAATATGATAATGAGAAGAGAAGACGGTATTTACATGTAAAAGACATGAGCAAGAGAAGACATAAAAATGTAGAATAAAAATAGGCCGGCGGACATACCAACCCACAACTACTACTATTAGCCTCCGAATAGAGACTACACAAAGTTCAAATTCCATAGCCACGCTTCAAGTAACTTACACAATATTAAAAAAACAACTAGCCGTACCCAACATCATACAAATAACCACTTTAAAAGTTTGTCGGAAACTACCTTAATAGCATCAGGTTTGCATAGCACGTGAAACTTTCGGAGAGTCCTTTTGCTGTCAGTGACCAAAACAAACAAAAAAAAAAAATAAAGTCAGGCTAATTCATTTCACAAAGCCGGGCCTAAAATCGTAACCGCATTTCAATCTTATAGTAGCTTGCACAAAGTCGTTTAACTAATCAGTTTTAACTCAATAGGTTTAACTTACGCAGAACAGTGAACCTCCTGATCTCGATCAATCACGCCTAAAATTAAGATCTAAACAGTAAAATGTAGAAAACACATTTCAATCTAGTCGCCACTCAATAGGAAAAAAAATGCCTAAATTTGTTTAACCAAAATCTTAAATATCATATCAGTTCGAACTGACCAGTCGATAACAGCCAAAATTGAACCTACATTATAAAGTGAACACAGGTAACTTGATTTAACACAAATTGAATTAACAAATCATAAAAATGGGTTTAACAAAAAGTAGACCTAATCAGTCAATAACCGCTAAACTTTAACCTACATTTTAAGCTTAACGAAACACAGATTTCAATAACAGCTAGAAGTAACTAATTAGAGGACTCACGAAGATGTGGAAGGAAGGATTATTGATCAGGCGGGAATAGGAATTATTATTATTATTATTATAAATTTGTGTAAACCTGTGATGAATTAATTTGGGGCTAATTACCCTTATCATTATTATATAGCAATGGGCCAGGCCCATATTATTGACCCGATAACAACAATTTTTTTTTTGCAAAATAGATTATATATCGTCTTTGCTAAAAAAACCAAAACAATTATTAGATGAGATGAAGAAGAACAAGTATGAAGAAGAAGAAAGAAATAAGAAGAAGGTAGGTACGTAGGTAAAAAAGTTGTTAATACAAATAAATCGTAAAAACGTTTATTAATATTGAGCGATCTCTTTGTGTTTTGTTGATAACAAATATAATGTTATCATAAGTAAACTTATAAGGATACATGTTATTTTTGTAAAGCATTTACATATAGTTATTTAATACAAATTGTTGTAATAAATCATTTGTTGTAATAGTTTATTAGGATGGGTAAAAACTACAACCCATGGAGCATATCAATAACCCATGGTATTGACCCATATCCATTTGACTAGATGCATTGCATCTATTAGATACATTTTATTAAATGAAATACCCATGGACCAACCCATAACCCATGACCGATAACCAAAAACCCATGGGCAAAGAGGAGCGTCCGGATCCACGGTATTACACTGACGGATCCGCAGGGGAGGATCCGTGGGATCCGTCTTCAGTTGGCAAGTTTTGCCTATAAATAAAGAGCCATATCTTCATCTCTCTTCATCCCTCTTCTTACTAACTCTCTCATATACTCTTACTCTCTTCTAACAAAAGATCACTTGATCTAGAGAGTTATTCTTCTTTCTTCTATTGTGATTCTCATATAGGTCATTCTCTAAAGCGAGATCACGAGCTTACTACAAGTCATCCAAGCAAGGGGTCCTTGATTGATTTGTTCCTCCACAAGATTTCTGTATCAAAGATCTTGTACTTGATATTTCACATAGTTGTTGTGTAATAGTCGTGTTGGTTTGGTCCTCCGTATTTCGGACTTGGTATTTAGCTTTGTACCGGAAAAAGGTGTAAGCAACGTTGTGAAGACTTCTCCACCAAGTTGAAGGAGTTTGTTGACATAGTGCTTGAACTCTCGAGTAGGTGACTCGGAGAGTGGAGTATGGCAAGGAAGGTGTCCTTGTAGCCGAACCACTATAAATCGGTTGTGTCATTTCTATCCCTAGCTTTACTTTATTTACTTTCATTACTCTTAGATCTATACTTTATCTTCATCCATACGATTTCACATAACATCGAATCTAAAGTTTTTAGAAACTAATTTAAAAACTTTTCGATCACTATGGGTTCTGAAAATTAGAAGTAAGGGCAATCCATGCAACGACCTCCACTACTTGAAACTAATGGTTTTATATATTGGAAAAATAAATTCAAAACGTATGTGAAGTCTAAAGATATTGATCTTTGGTACATCATTTGTGAAGGCGATTTTGGAGCCACTGCAAAAGATGAAAATGGAATTTTTGTTAACATACCTCATGATAAACTCACCGATGAACTTAAGAAAAAGCTTTCCAAAAATAGTGAAGCTAAAATGGTTTTGTATAATGTTTTACCCAAAAAGGAATTTGAAAGAATCTCCATGCTTAAAACCTCTAAAGAAATTTGGAATTCTTTAGTTGTAACTCATCAAGGTAATCAATAAGTGAAAAACAATAAAATAGATTTATTTTTTCAACAATATGAACAATTTTCAATATCGGATGAGGAAACTATAGATCATTTTTTTGCTAACTTTAATACTATATTATATCTTTACAAGCACTTGATGAATCTTTCTCTAGCCGTAACCATGTTAGGAAATATCTAAGGGCACTTCCATCCAAGTGGAGATCTAAGGTGACGGCAATCGAAGAGTCAAACGATTTGACAATCCTCACCCTTGATGAACTCATAGGAAACTTAAAGGTCTATGAGCTTGTCCTTGCTAAATATTTTGAGGCCTCAAAAGTAAAAGAGAAGCACAAATCTCTTGCCCTTAAAGCCAAGAAGGTCTCAAGCGATGAAGAGGACTCCTCTTCGGATAGTGATGACGAGGTGTATGCTATGGCGGTAAGGGACTTCAAAAAGTTCTTTAGAAGGAAAGGAAGATACGTCAAACAATCGTATGACGACAAGAAAGGATTCCGGAAAAGCAAAGAGGATGAGAAGCCAAGGGATGATCGCGCTTGCTTCAATGCGGGGACCCAAACCACTTTATTAGTAAGTGTCCCAAACGCGATGATCAAAAGGCATTCATGAGCGGTTCGTGGGGAATGAGCGAGGAGGAGGACGAAGAAATTTGTCTCATGGAAAATGACGAGGTATGTCACGAATACTATAGTAGCTCATCATTAGATGATGACTCATTGCATAATGAATACAATAAACTTTGCAAAATTAGTTTAAAAGTAATCAACAAAAACAAGTTTTTGAAAAATCAAAACCAACATTTAGAAAAGGAAGTCATAGAGTTAAAGGCAAAATTAAAACATATAGAAAAGGCAAAAATAGCAAGTGGTGAATGTGAAATTTGCGTTCAACTTCAAACACTAGTTGATCGTCTAGATTCTAAGATTGCTAGAATGAACACTAATACTTTAGATATGATATTGGATAGTGTTAAAACAGGAAACAACAAAAAAGGTCTAGGTTTTCAGGAAACTAATGCATCATAGAGAAAACAAAGAAACACAATTCGTTAAGGCACTAGAAAAACAAGCCACTGTTGTGGCCGATCCCACAGATCCCACAAAAAGGGAACTGACTAGTGTACAGTTAGGGATCCGTGGGTTTGCTAAAGCAAACAGTGGTAATAACATAACTTCTTCTTCTAGAATTGATTTTGTTATTGTTAATAAGAAGAAACCAACTCATATTACCATTAGACAACCACCTCCAAGATATAATCAAAGTTTTGCAAAAAACAAAGGTCCATCCTTTTCAAAACCAAACACATCTAGGAGACCTAATAATGTTTACCCAAGAAGTAACCATTAAATGGGATGGAATCCAAATATGCAAAATGGTTTTCCATTTCAAAACTTTGCACCATGGAATGCATATTCACTTTATCCGTACATGTCTAACATGAGTGGAATGTTTAACACTAATGGACCCATGAACAAATGGGGACCAAACTTTTGAGTTAATTATTTTTTTAGGTATGCTTAAAGGTCGACCTAGATCCGGATGAGTGGATCAAGGATAGCTGGTGCACGAGGCACATGACCGGCAATAAAGATTTATTCTCCACATATGAATCCTTTAATGGAGGAAACGTGGTATTTGGAAATAGCAAAAGCAAAATCATCGGTAAAGGTACGATTTCTAACAAATCCCTAACCATTAACGATGTGTGTCACGTAGAAAACCTAAACTTTAACCTTTTAAGTATAGGACAAATATGTGATAAAAAGTGCAACGTACTTTTTAACGAAACCGGTAGTAAGATATTAAAAAACGGCATAAACATAGGAAGAGGATTTAGGAAACATGGAGTCTATGTCATTAAAATTGGTAATGAACCTAAAGACAAACTTTGTCTTACATCTGTGGATGATACTTCGACCTTATGGCATCGAAGATTGGGTCATGCCAATATGCGACTTCTCCAATCGCTATCATCCAAAGATCTAGTAAGAGATCTACCTAAATTAAAATATGAACATCACTTTTGTGATGCTTGTAACGTAGGAAAACAAGTCCATTCTAGTCATAAAGCTAAAAACATGGTGTCTACAACTAAGTGTCTAGAGTTACTACACATGGATTTATTTGGTCCATCTGCTATCCAAAGTTATGGAGGCAACTGCTACACTTTGGTTATAGTGTATGATTATTCTAGGTACACATGGACTAAATTCTTAAAGAACAAAACGGAAATGTTCAACTACTTTGAAATATTAAGTAAGAAAATCCATAGACAACTAGGAAATCCTATAGTGTCTATTAGAACGGATCATGGTAGTGAATTCGATAATGAAGTGCAATTTGGAGCCTTTTGTGACGCTAATGGTATTACTCACAACTTCTCGGCTCCTCACACTCCACAATTGAATGTGGTAGTTGAAAGAAAGAATAGAACCCTAAAAGAAATGAGTCGCACCATGCTAAATGAGCAATCCATATCTCAAAAGTTTTGGTGCAATGCCGTTGATACCTCAACGTACATACTTAATAGAGTCTTAATTAGACCGTTGTTAGGTAAAACTCTATATGAGTTACTTCGAGGCAAAAAGCCTAAGTTAGATCACTTTAGAGTCTTTGGTAGCAAATGTTTTCTACTTAACACTAAAGATTACCTTACAAAATTTGATCCTAAATCAACCGAAGGTATCTTTTAAGGTTACTCTCCTAATAGCAAAGCTTGCGTCATATTAAATAAAGAAACAATGAAGGGAGAAGAGTCATTAAACGTAAAATTTGATGAAAGTCCACCCAAACCTACTCCACCTCTTGTCGATGATGAGATTGTAGAAAGAGAAGCTATTGTAATAAAGAAAAAGATAAACGAAGAAGAAGAACCTTTAAATGATGAAAGCATAAATATTAAAGAGTCCAAAGATCACCCCGTAGATAAGATCATAGGAAAGCTAAATGAAAGAACTATAAAGTCTCAAGTTCAAAATCAAAGTAGCTTGTTTTGTTTTGTCTCAACCATAGAACCTAAGAATACACAAAAAGCCATAAAAGATGAAAGTTGGGTAATGGCTATGCAAGAAGAATTAAATCAATTTGTTTCTAAAGATGTTTGGACACTCGTCCCCCCACCTAGTAATCAAACCATAATAGGAACCAAATGGGTATATAAAAACAAGTTAGATGCAAAGGGTATAGTGTCTAGAAACAAAGCTAGACTTGTTGCCCAAGGGTATAATCAACAAGAAGGAATAGAATTTGATCATACCTATGCCCCCGTGGATAGATTAGAGTCTATAAGATTACTTCTTGCTTATGCTTGTGCTAATGATCTTAAGCTTTATCAAATGGATGTCAAAAGTGCGTTTCTAAATGGATTTATTAATGAAGAAGTATATGTAGCTCAACCTCTGGGCTTCATCGATTTTGAAAAACCTAAACATGTGTATAAGCTAAACAAAGCCCTTTACGGTCTTAAACAAGCTCCAAAATCTTGGTATTATAGACTCAAGTCATTCTTAATCAAATACAACTACACCATGGGGTTAGTTGATAACACACTTTTTACTAAGAAAAGAGAGTCACATATAATCATTGTTCAAATATATGTAGATGATATTATATTCGGATCTACTTGTCAAGACATGTGTGATGATTTCTCTAAAATCATGCATGACGAGTTCGAGATGAGTATGACGGGAGAACTTAGTTTCTTTCTTGGTCTACAAATCAAACAAGTAGAAGATGGTATCTTCTTTAATCAATCTAAATACATTAAGGAGATGTTAAAGAAATTCGGTTTAGAAGAGTCAAAACCAATTAGGACACCAATGTCATCCGGCACTAAACTCACTAAAGATGAAGACGGCAAAATCCGTTGATAACACAAAATATCGTGGCATGATTGGTAGTCTTCTCTACCTCACGGCTAGTCGGTCGGGTATCATGGTTAGTGTTTGTCTATGTGCTAGGTTTCAAGAAGATCCTAAAACATCACATCTAGAAGCCGTCAAAAGGATATTAGATACATTAAGGGTACAACTCAATTAGGATTGTGGTATCCTAAGGGTACGGGAGTAGAAACAATTGTATATGCAGATTCTGACCATGCAGGTGATTATGTTGACTGAAAAAGTAAAATTGATGTATGTACTTTTATGGGATGTTGTTTAACATCTTGGTTCTCAAAGAAGCAAACGGCATTAACAATATCAACAACCGAAGCCGAATATGTCTCCGCCGGCAAAGCATGGCAACAAGCACTATGGATGAAACAAGCGTTAGTTGACTACGACATTCATCTAAGTGACATAGCCATTCTATGTGACAACAAAGGTGCCATCGATTTAAGCAAGAATCCGATATTGCATTCTGGTACAAAGCATAGAGAGATTCGTCATCACTTCTTAAGAGACAATGTTCAAGATTGGAACATCCCTATTGAGAAGGTAGCATCTGAAGACAACATAGCCGACGTTCTCACCAAACCGTTGAAGCGGAAACAATTCAGCCTACTTCGTATTGGTCTTGGTCTCATGGAACAATCGTCGTAATTTGCTTTTAAACTCTACAAGGTATGTAAACACTAGCCTTCTTCTATCTGAGTCTAGGATCTCTATTTCACGCACAACTCACAAGCAATACGGGAATTTTCAAAACCCAAGATAAGTTTTACTTATAATTCATAATTTTCTTTTAGATAAGTACCTTTTTGCAAACACATAATTGCATACATTTTTTTCTTTCAAAGAATAAACAGTTTATTCACACATAGAAACCTCTTTTCAAAATGATTTCTAAAAGGATACCTCTTCCCGTATCACTTTCACAAAAGCCATTTCTCACGTCCAGGACAAATTGCTTTTTCATTATTAATACAAAGTAAAAACCCATTTTCATTGCATCTTATGTCTTTTGAATGCTAAAGAGGACACATAACTAATATGTATTTTTGGGTACATTCATTTAAGCAACATGAATTAGGAGCACTCGGGTTATCTCACATAATAATGTGCTTTTTCACTTCTAGTTTATTTTTATTTTCTTTTTAGAAGTTGAGATAACCGCAACTCCAAATGGTTTGCATATAGGCACACACTAGAAACAAATGTTTCCAAAAGGAAAATTTTGAGTCACACGAATCACCAAGACACGGATCCCAAATTTAATCTTGGATGGATCCTCAAGGAAGGATATGTGGGATCCGTGAGATGAAGCTAGTTTTATCTTCTATTTTTCAAATTTGGATGAAAACTCTAATAGTTTCATCATTTCTTTTATTTATTTTGGAGTATGCTATTTAATGCTTGTGTTCTCATGATCACATGCATTAAATCCATATCTAATCATTGGATTTTAATCCACGTTTTGGTTCAATCATTCATTACAATGCATTATTTTTCTATAAATAGGATTCCAAAATGCTTGCATATTCATCAAATCCCATCTTCACAAACAAACATCATCATGTCACCCAAAAGATCTTTCAACATAGGTGAATCCTCTAGAGCAAACAACCCCTTTCAAGAAATCCAAAACTTTGTCCTCCCACCTTCCAAAGTACCATCACCCAAATCTAGAAAAACCGCACGGATTAGCATCCGGCCTTGTTGCTTAGCAAAACCATCATCAAATAGTTCATCACCAACAACTCATTTAACAAAGTATGCTTCCATTATAGCACCTCCTTCATCACCAAGAAGTACACCAACTTCATCACCCATCACATCACCACCTAAGATCACTCTTTTGAAACTCCTTAAGACTCCAACAAGAACTCAACAAACAAAGCAAAAAGAACTAGTCTTTTTAACACCTCCCACTTCCCCAAACACAATCTTCAAAGACCTTGAAACCTCACCACCTATAGCACACATTATGTTACAAGAACATCTAAGTTCTTTTCGACCACCACTTCCAAAAATTCCGGACTTTGATCCGTATTTTTCAACTTTTCCACCACGACTTCCGCACATCACAAATCAAAGTCACCCGAAAAACTTCCGCACTCATTACCCACATCACTTACATTGTGAAAATTGCCAATCCACTAGGGATATTGCAATAGAGAATAGGGAAGAAATGCAAGTCATACTCAACCTCATTCTTGATCGCATCAACATCATTACTCATAAAAACCTCCATCCATAACCTTATGCAAGCATGGAAGGAATCATTTATATTACCTGTAGTATTTTTCTTTTGAGTCATTTTTCAAGAACAAGTCTTGTTCTTACTTTTACATGCTTGTATGTGGCATAAGTACCACTACATTTTGTTGTTTTATTACAAGGCCTTGTTTACATACCTTGGCTCTCAATCTTGATTCTCGTCAATCACAAGATTATTTATGCATGTTACTACTAACCCTTTCTTTGAAAGTATTTTTTTTTCTCACTTGACGCCCCAATATAGGGGGAGCTACCGTCAAGGGGGAGTAAGCGACACGTGGACTATTTTTCCACATTTTATTTCTTCGTTGGGTTAACTTTTTGTTTCGACAAAAAGAGGGAGAAGAAGTAAAACTTAGGCTTTCAAAACATACATCTAATCTTAAGTTTTACTCATCATAACATTATATTTTGTCATCAACAAAAGGGGGAGATTGTTAATACAAATAAACCGTAAAAATGTTTATTAATATTGAGCGATCTCTTTGTGTTTTGTTGATAACAAATATAATGTTATCATAAGTAAAATTATAAGGATACATGTTATTTTTATAAAGCATTTACATATAGTCATTTAATACAAAATGTTGTAATAAATCATTTGTTGTAATAGTTTATTAGGATGGGTAAAAACTACAACCCATTGAGCATATCCATAACCCATGGTATTGACCCATATCCATTTGACTAGATGCATTGCATCTATTAGATACATTGTATCTAATGAAATACCCATGGACAATCCCATAACCCATGACCCATAACCAAAAAACCCATGGGCAAAGAGGAGCGTCCCACGGATCCCTGGTATTACACTAGACGGATCCCTTAAGGGAGGGATCCGTGGGATCCATGCTACAGTGGCAAGTTTTTGCCTATAAATAGAGAGCCATTTCTTCATCTCTCTTCACCCCTCTTCTTACTAACTCTCTCATATACTCTTACTCTCTTCTAACAAAAGATCACTTGATCTAGAGAGTTGTTCTTCTTTCTTCTATTGTGATTCTCATATAGGTCCTTCTCTAAGGTGAGATCACGAGCTTACTACAAGTCATCCAAGCAAGGGGCCCTTGATTGATTTGTTTCTCCACAAGATTTCTGTAGCAAAGATATGATCTTGTACTTGATATTTCACATAGTTGTTGTGTAATAGTCGTGTTGGTTTGGTCCTCCGTATTACGGACTCGGTATTTAGCTTTGTACCGGAAAAAGGTGTAAGCAACATTGTGAAGGATTCTCTGCCAAGTTGAAGGAGTTTGTTGACATAGTGCTTGAACCACTATAAATCGGTTGTGTCATTTTTATCCCTAGCTTTACTTTATTTACTTTCATTACTCTTAGATCTATACTTTATCTTCATCCATACGATTTCATATAACATCGAATCTAAAGTTTTTAGAAACTAATTTAAAATCGGCAAAACTATTCAACCCCCTTCTAGTTTTCCACAATTGGCATCAAGAGCTAAGTTTTTAAAAGTTTTAAAGTTAACCGTATTTTAAAAACTTTTCGATCACTATGGCTTCTGAAAATTACAAGGAATGGCAATCCATGGAACGGCCTCCACTACTTGAAACTAATGGTTTTATATATTGGAAAAATATATTCGAAACGTATGTGAAGTCTAAAGATATTGATCTTTGGTACATCATTGTTGAAGGCGATTTTGGAAAAGTAGATGAAAATGGAATTTTAGTTAACATACCTCACGATAAACTCACCGATGAACTGAAAAAAAAGCTTTCCGAAAATAGTGAAGCTAAAATGGTTTTGTATATTGCTTTACCTAAAAAGGAATTCGAAAGAATCTCCATGCTTAAAACCTCTAAAGAAATTTGGAATTCTTTAGTTGTAACTCATCAAGGTAATCAACAAGTGAAAAACAATAAAATAGATTTATTTGTTCAACAATATGAACAATTTTCAATATCGGATGAGGAAACTATAGATCATTCTTTTGTTAACTTTAATACTATAATTACATCTTTACAAGCACTTGATGAATCTTTCTTTAGCCGTAACCATGTTAGGAAATATCTAAGGCACTTCCATCCAAGTGGAGATCTAAGGTGACTCAGAATCGAAGAGTCAAAAGTTTTGATGATCCTCACCTTGATGAACTCATAGGCAACTTAAAGGTCTATGAGCTTGTCCTTGCTAAAGATTCCGAAGCCTCAAAAGTAAAAGAGAAGCACAAATCTCTTGCCCTTAAAGCCAAGAAGGTCTCAAGCGATGAAGAGGACTCCTCTTCGGATAGTGATGACGAGGAGTATGCAAAAAGTTCTTTAGAAGGAAAGGAAGATACGTCAAACAACAGTATGACGACAAGAAAGGATTCCGGAAAAGAAAAGAGGACGAGAAGCCAAGGGATGATCGCGCTTGCTTCAAATGCGGGGACCCAATCCACTTTATTAGTAAGTGTCCCAAATGCGATGATCAAAAGGCATTCGTGAGTGGTTCATGGGGAATGAGCGAGGAGGAGGACCCAAACCACTTTATTGGCCACAGAGGTTCACCATGCGCCGACTCCGGGCTATCCAAAAGGGTATTCCCCCTGGCATTAGTCGGTTTGCAATGTCCAGTCGGAAACCCATCTATACCCAATAATGTGAAATGGCTAAAATACCCTTATTTGTTATTGCAAAATGACTAAAGTACCTTATCTTAATTTTATTTCTTTATACTTTCTTTCCATCCACACAGTTTTCTCTGATCTTATCCCTTGTTATTTAGGTCACTTTCTTTGATGATGTAGTGAGTTTTTAGTTTGTTTTCGAGTGATCCAATCATCCATTCAAGTGATCACTTTCATTCGTTTACTAGTACAAGAGAAGAACACACCCTATCGAGAAGATATAAAGTGTTGTAGGTTTAAATTAGTGCACTCGTAACACTTGTCACATACTTGTTGTGTATCGTTATACATCAAGTTGTTTGTCTTCTTGTTTACTTAGATTGTGTGGATCATTGAGATCTTGTAGAGATCCGGGATATCTTGTGTAGTTAGTGTTGATATAGTGTAGATCGTGTTGATCACGTAGATCGTGGAGATCGTGTAGATCGAGTAGATCGTGTTGATCTGGTAGATCGTGTATGACATTGGTTCTAGCTTGATTAGAACTCGATACTTAGCTTAGTGCCAGAAAATAATGTAAACGACGTTGTATGGTTTTCTCTGCCGAGAAGGGAGCTTGTTGATTAGTGAAGTAACTCTCGAGTAGGGCGAAGAGGAGCTTCGTGACCGAACCACTATAAATCATCGTGTCCGGTTCGCACTTTCTTTACTTATCTATTTACGATTTATTTTCTCATTTACCGCTTTACATTTGTATATTTATTTGTGTGGTTTGTGACAACCATCACCAAAAATTGGATAGTCAACTTTGACTGTAAACCCGACATTTCGATATCTAGTTAGACTTATGTGATACGTGATTCCTGAGGCATAGAACATACTTAATTCTAGGAGTTAAGATGTTTAACCATCTTATTCTCTAATTGTGCTACACTTGATGAAATCTTTAAGTACTCACGTTTACTTTATAACGTACTATTTGGCATTGTGGATACCTAATTAATACAACATATCGGTGATTTAAGTCCATAAATAAATAAAGTAAGTCGCAATAATGTCATTCCCTAATAATAACAACGTAACAATTTTAATTATTAAGACACTTAAAAAGCACTTAAACACTATTAAAAATATTATAACAAAATAAAAAATTAAATGCACTAAACTAGAAACATAATACATTTAACATTAGCATTATATAGAGATTGCTATAAGTTATAACGTCTGTCATTCTTAAACTAATGTCTGTTTAAACAAATAAACTAATCTAAATCTCAAACAAAAGATAAAGGTTTTGGGTATGCTTGCCAAAACTAGCTATAAGTTGTATGTCAGAAGTCAGTAACCATAAGTCAGAACCGCAAAGTCATAACATGAATCACGACTTTCATAGGAAGTAGACCCTTGATCCGATGAATTGTCACCGCCGAGCAAGAGACAAAGTCATTAGATGAGGTATCGTGGTCAGCAAGTCTTTTGACTTTCTCGCCATAAAGATGATGTGATCCATCAAATTCAACAATGATGGAAAGGTCAATGGGCATAAATTTACCTCTAATAGGTCCGGGGACGATGCATTTCACCTTCTTTAACAAAGTTATCTAACCTATTTGGTGTGGATTTACGACCATCATATCTAGCTTCTACTCCTACATACTTTTGAAAGCCTAATCCTAAGCCGAGAGGTTACTTGATTGATATTATAAATTTCACTAGCCGATTATCTCCTAAATTAACCATTCCTTATGCCTAGCTATTTCCTCAACTAGTTTTCTTTAAGCTCTAGGTTCTCGTATTACGCCTTCATCCTTTGCTTTCTCGTGATAGTTTTAAGTAATTATTTGCAACTTCTAGATCAAACCGTAACACCTTTATCTTTTCTTCATAAGCTATTTGATTCTTTTGAAACAATACTTTTTGTCTTTCTCTCTGCTTTTAATGCTAGTTTATGAGATTCATTTTCAACATAGCATTCATCAAACTTAGGTTTCATAGCATCATATTCTTCTTTAAGTTCATTGTATCTTAGACTACAACCAAATATACAGATTGTGTACCGAGATAGTCCCATCAAGGCAAACCGATCATGCCTTTTATCCAAGTACACCTTGCCGAAGAATCCAAGCTTATCAAGATCATGAGCTTCCTCATTCACGTGTTCATGTGCGGTCCAGTTGACTGTTCATCCATGGTGAGGAGAGTCAAGCTCCAACTTCCTGCTTGTTTCACCGATAGGAAAGGTAGTTAGCTCCATCTCCACTTTTCTGTCTTTGCATTCCTTGAGAAATGCCCCATCCGGTGGCAAGTGAAACACTTGACTTTTCTCCTATCAAAGCGAGTGGTTCCTTTCCTTGAAAGCAAACTTCCTCCCGCACTTCTCTTCAAACCTTTTGATGTCCACGACAAATGCCACCGCATTTTCGGTTCATCTCCTCCATTTCAAGTGGGTCCAACTGATCAAAGTCTTCATATGCAAGATCTGCTGAGTATCATAGTGTTGAAAACACAAAGACCTTGATAGATCTTAAGCACTCGGAGATCGTTAGTGTTGCCTATGTAATCACAAGCAAACTAATAGAAGATCTCTACAACTCGTATTTTATAGCGGAAAGTAAATACAAGTTATAATAACTAAGAACTCTTTGATCCTCTATGGATCTTTTGATTATAGAAACTCTATGTTTCGGATATTTTACAAGACTTGAAAGACTTAAGAAAAGCTTATCTATTACAAACTATTATGGTTCCTTTTATAGGCAAGAAACCCTAATGACTCACGAGCGCCATAATGTACGCCCTAATACAAACATAGACCAAGCATGCATCTAGACAACCATGCAACTAATCATATTGTTTTACTAATCATATTGTTTATTCCGAGTAAGCTCTATACAATACGGCGCCAACCTATCTTTCATACTACACCGACTTTTACTACATAATGAGCTTATCTCTCCACGTGATTCGCACTTTCAAGAGAAACACGATTGCTTTACACTTCATCAAGTATAACTTCAAAGAATCCATTCTTCTTCTACAGAATCTCTTCTACAGATACTTTCGTAATCCAAGAGTTTACCTTAATTCCCAACAATCCTCCCTAAACCGGAATTTGACTAGGTTAAGTTCCAGCTTCCTTGATAGATCGTTAATGTCGCTGAGGATTGTACCATTTTATGAAAAATTTCCAAACAAGATCCTCCCATATCTTAAACACTTCGAGCTATGAAGGTCCGCTTTCTTGAGGATCAGATTCGTAAGAAGAACATCTCTATGATGACCGAACTGTGATACACCGTATCTTTGCAAAGAACATATGACATCATGTACATCAAAACATATAAGTTTCATACTATTC
Organism: Chrysanthemum lavandulifolium; assembly: GCA_022545495.1. Classification (NCBI taxonomy): domain Eukaryota; kingdom Viridiplantae; phylum Streptophyta; class Magnoliopsida; order Asterales; family Asteraceae; genus Chrysanthemum; species Chrysanthemum lavandulifolium. The sequence continues at coordinate 297,179,701 of CM040240.1, forward strand.
TCATCACTTCCGTGTGTGTTAACTCCTCGTGAGAGGTGAATCATTGAAATTAATGGGTTTGATGTCTCTTTACCAATAGCCATCACTACCGGAGTAGCCACATGTTTGAGTTCGAAAACTATGGTACATTGATAACCATCTCGATTTATTGGCAAACCAAAGAACCATATAAACGGATTTGACTTGTCTTTACCGTAGCCGCTTGCTCGTGACTAGTCAATTTTAGAATTGGTGAATTGAGAACCAAATATGGATGCAGCTGCCTTTACCACATGCCATATACATGTGGGCTAGCCAATTCTTGGATTCCAAAAGGAATAGACCATGGTGAATTGATGACCATACAACCCTCAAAGAAGCTAAGCATGGGTGGTTGTAGACCCTATGATTTTGAGCAAACCATTACAAATATCAATGATTTGTTGTGTCTTTACCAAAGTCAGTACCCTTTGGACTAGCCAACTCTTTGACATACACAAGGTACATCGTGTGAGTTAAAACCATCGAATTGTACAACAAACAAACCCGCATAAAAGTTAGTTTTTTTTTTTTTTTTTTTTTTTTTTTTTTTTTAAACTAAGAATTGAAAATAACACGTAAATTGACAAATAACACAAATAACACAAACTAAATGTAACAAAACAAGGTAGTGCAGAGAGTACCAAGTATCATGATAAGGATGAGAATGAGGCTTATTGCGCTTGTAGAAGTTGTGTCTTGATCAAGCCCACCAATGTTGAAGGCATACCTTTCATTGCCCATCGGATCCGGAGGAATCTCCACTTTCGACTAAGCATCTTTTCCATAAGTCTCTTGGGCAATGGATACTTTCTCTCAGAAAGCATGCATGCATAAAGGATCCCACTCTTAGTCTCCAATACATGTACACGAGGAGAGGATAGAATCTCCGTGACGCAACCTTCCACCGATGTGAGTTCTTCCAAATGGAATGTGCTTTACTATTGGGAGAATGAGAGTTTATCAGACTTGAAGATCTCCTGTAAGAACATCCCGTAACCTTGTGGTTCCTTGTTGCAAGAATGGGTGGTAACACGAGTGAACAGAGAAAGCAAGTCCGCCTGCTCTACCAAGTGTAGAATTTCCTTCGAAAGGTGAATTCCATTGAAGTGGAGTCCTTCGATGAATGACATTCATCTCATCATCCTTCGCCTTCCAATCGACCAACTCATTTTGATCTCCTCAGAAAATCAGCAGCAGACCCCTCTATAATGAAAGTTGAGTCATCATCTTCAAGATCCAAAGGAGATCTTTTGGCCATTCTCTTCTTCCTCCCACCAGTTTTATGGATGTCCCCAGAGGGAGCATTTTCAGCTTGAACATTTGTGGTAAGACTTGAAGAGGCAGAGGGAGAGTAAGTTGAAACACCTTCACGTAGTGCATTCATCCTGTGAAGCATCTTTATTGCCCTTTCTGTTTTTATTTCTGCGAGATCAGCTTCCTTAACTTCAGAAGTTTCTTGTGGGACAACGATTGCCACAGATGAAGTGGGGGCTGATATATCAGGTGCTTCAGGAGAATTGGTAGATGGTTCAGCAGATGGACCCTTGTCAAGAGAAGAAGCAACTTCGTGTTGCTTCAGAGAATGACCGGAGATGATTCCTTGGTCGAGCATCATCGACTTGAGTCTTTTGGCTTCGAGCAACTTCATTCTCTCGTAATCCTTCTCAAGTTGGTAGAATGTGTTGAAGATGATGATTTGTCCTCATGATCCGATTATATTTGCGAAACAGACATGATCGTGAAAAGCCTTGACTTGTTTCATTGTTAAGCCAGAGTTGTACATCGAGCATTGATTTTTCACCACCATTCTCATTTCATCTTTAGTAGGAGGTTTCTCTTTGTTCTTCTGAGCTTTGATGGCTCTCTTTGTGCAATAGCTTCTTGCTTCCTTTGTCTTCCCTGAGCCATCATTTGCTCCACATAATTGTCACTGAGGAAATCTCCACCTAGTATACTTTGAGCAAGAGAAGGTCTTGAAATGACTTGTCGAGTTAGAATATCCCAAGTGTTCAAGCAGTATCCGAACCCGCATTGCATCCAGCTTCTTCTTCTCTCGTGAGTTAAAGATGAAAAGTCCTCTGCTTCAAGTTGATGAGCCAATACTTCACTTTCCTTTGACTTCTCAAACTCACCAATCTACTTGCTTGACCTAGTCTTTCCTCCTCACTTACCGTGTCCGGACCAAGCTCATCTTCGCTATTACATCTTTCCCTTTATCATCGTGCTTTAGCACACTCATCTTCGCTAAATCAACGACAGAACCTCAAGAGCAATACCCAAGTCAACATGTTGATGCAGATTATCAACCGGAGTGGTCATGGCAACAACATCGAAAGATCTCAAAGGTGAAGGGTCCGTTGGTTCTTGAACGGATGAAGATTGATTAGGATCCAAGATACATCCTCCATTTGCACATCGCCAGATGCATCCTTGTCAACACCAGTTTCCTTTGAAGCTTCGTAAGATACCTTATGAATATAAGATCTCTTTCTTCTTTGTAGAGAATGTGTTCCTTCTTCTTTGAGGAAGCAAAGAACTATCGATGAAGGATCATTGAGAGAAACATCACCAACATATCAAGAGACCCAAACCGAGGTACTTCTTGTTCTTCATCAAGAAACCACAAGCTTCCTTTGGAGGTCCCTTTAAGTTTGTCCTCTAATTCCTTGACTTGATTCTCAGCTTCAATCTTACTCCCAAGAGAAGACTTGGTCTCGCAAGCTCCTTTTTCGCACTAGTAACCTCAAGAAGATACCCGCTGACAAGAGCATAAACAGATGAGAGTGTAATAGGTCCTCACCCACCAAAGCAGATTGCTCGTGGTGGGGAGCTTCATTGGACCTTTCAAGAGAATCATGGTCATGCTCAATGTGAGGAAGATCTTCATTGAGAGGATCCCTAACAGACTTGGTGTGGGTAGTCTATTAAGATCGACTCATCATGAGTAACTAGTGCGGGTGTTGGACCGGGACAAGGTGGTCGGTCCGAGCAACATGAGTTGCTTCAACAGCTGATGAGGGCCCTCATCTATGTTAACTAATGGATTACCATCAAGAGCAACAGTGAAGAAGGAGGATCATTAGCCACATTCTCCTCATCGCCAGCCTCATTGCCTTGGGGCAACATGGTCGCAAGCAAAGGATGATGTTCCCCGAAAGTGAGTTCTCATAGTTGCAAATAATTTAGCGCTAAAGCACCTATGGGATAAAAGGATTGGGCTTGTGTAGTGGTGTCTAAAATCATTTGCAAAACCTTGGGTACATTAAAACTTAGCCTTTTTCTTTTGAATATTTTCAACCATGTTTTCAAAAATATACTTAGAAAATTGAAAGTTATCCTCGGGAAAGACACACAATACCATATCCCAGCTTGGTAGAGAACTGTCCCATCCTCCCGACTTGTTGCTTATGCATTGAAGCAACGTGTGAACCAGAACCTCCACTTCGGCAAAGTTCCTTTTTCACCACATATCGCCCTGTACCACGATAGCCAATTGCCCTTAGCCCAAGAAGCACGCCTTCCCGATTAGAGTGAAATGCTCCATCAAGATCTTCCAAGTGAAGCTTCCTCCGAATTAGGTCCTCCGTCACTATGTGCTCGCTCCACAATCACAACCCTAATCTCTGCCTCATTCCTCTCTCACAGATTCCCAAAACCGAGTAACCAGAGATTCATATATCTCATTTGGAGAATGAGTTAGAGCATAACAAATCTTGGACCTTTTCAAGAATTCCACCATTGGTTCGCATAATTCATATCCCTTACCGCTTCCCGTAAATGCAACTTTGTTGTGATCATGTTTAAATTCAAGAGCCATGAGGATATGAGTTTTAGGGTTATGTTTCTTGAAGTGGTGAGTGTTTGTGGATGCAGGATGAGAGGAATTGGTTGATTTGAAGAGAGTGATGGTGGAGTGATAGTTTTTGCCCAAATTATAGTCAAAGAAAATGGACCGCTTGGTTGACCGTCACGACGTGTATTGCATCTTTGACCCAACCCAAAATAACACTTCAAGAGAAACATGGTCAATCAATCAATGGTTATAACTTCAAAGAATGCATCAAAGATAAGAATATCTTCGTAAGTTTCAAGAATTACTGTGCCACCCACTCGCATTAATTTTCATTGAACCTCGAACCCGTCTATAAAATGATCCCAATGCTACTTATCTCTTCATCAAGATCCCCAAATTTTTTTTACCACAAACCCTAGATGCAAAAATAAACCCCAATTAACCAAATTGCACCATGAATACCAAACCTGAGATCATAGATCTCACAACCTCATCTTCATCATCCTCTTCATCATCATCAAGTGGTGAATTAAACCCATGGCCACATTACTTTCCTCAACCCTATCCACGACCAAATAAATCACCCTTTCTTCCTTCTTCAGAAGATGATAGTGTAGTGAATCCAAGTGAATCACGATGATTCTCGATGACTCCTATAAGGAGGGAACATCATACTCCCAACCTCCAAAGACTCGGCCTCAACAAAGGCCTCGTGCAGAATCCGCCACTTCCCAAAGATAGAGAGGTGGTTCTTGGTCTCACCGCGCCATCTTTTGGTGCATCAACACACATCGATAATAGAAGGGCTTAGAGAGGGTGGATCGATTGCATTTTGGTTGAAATGCATAGATGAAGCACACAGAGACTTTATTTTCTCCGCCATCATGCGTGGTCATCGCCATCATCAACGCTTGCATCAATCCATCCTCTCCATTTTGGTCCTTAGCATCTTCGTCGGTCGGTCATGCATATCCAACCATCTAGTTAGACGGAATGGATGGTTATGCAAGACCTACAAAGAAAAGCCAAGATCTAATGCATATCCAACATTCACTTAGATTTCGGAATGGAAGATATACACTAGATTAGGATTAGCTTAAGTACACTCAGATCTTGAAGATGCATATGTAGTAGGTTGACTTTATGTAAGTCGAAGTCAGAACTGCTTCTTGAATGAATGAATGAACAATTTGACTTCAATTTCTTTTCTTCAAGATTATAACTTCAAGGAATCAAATTGTTTGCTTCAAGATTTTTAATTTCGTAAGAAACAAGCAACAATCTTTTAGCTATCTTGACCATGTACCATTGAGTCACACTTGATGAATTTGAACTTGATCATGGAATGGACAAACCGCAATCCGCATAACCGCAAAATGTATACAAAAATACACAAGAACAACACAAAGACAAACAAACTAAAGAATTATTAGACAGCTTAGTGTTAGTAAAGAATTATGAATAACAGAGGCTAAAATGCAAATTAGAGAAAATTAAAAGATAAAATATATTAAATAAACGCTATCACTATAGGCAAAATGATGTTTTTACAAACCTAATGATAGAAGAAAATTTATAGAAAAGGAAAACTATTTATAGAAAAATATGACACAAAAATATGCGAGTTTGCACAAATCTCCCCGAGGCATATGCCTCCCCGAGGCCTATGCCTCCCTTAAACTATGCAACAAGGGTTTAACATTCCAATATTGACCACGAGGTGTTGAAACCTTGGTCCATCAAACGCTTTTGTTAACAAGTCCGCCACATTATCATCAAGATGAATTTTAGCCACTTTTATCAAATGTTTTCATATGCATCTCTTATAAAGTGGTGCCCGATTTCAATGTGTTTTGTTCGATCGTGAAAACCGGATTTTGACTATGCAGATGGTACTTTGATTATCTATATGAATTGTAGTGTTCATGAAGTTGTACCCATAGTCCAAAGAATTGGTTTTGAATCCAAAGGACCCGTCCACAAGAATTTGCAAAGAAGAACATACTCGCTTCAAGAGTTGAGGCACCACAATGGTTTGTTTCTTGCATTGCCAAGAAATCAACCTCTTGCCAAGAAATTGGCGCCTCCAGCCAGGATCTTCTATCCAGATTTGCACCAAAGATAATCACCGCCACTATATGCTTCCAACTTGAAAGGAGACTCTTTGGGTACCAAAGGCCTAAAAGAGGTTGGCCTTGAGGTACTTAAAGATCTTCTTGACAAAGATTGAGATGGGAAGTAAGTGGAGTGACTTGATGTCGAGAACAAACACTCACAAAGAAACGTAATATCGTGCCTTGAAGTCGTTAGATACATCAATGAACCAATCATGGACCTGCATGTATGAACATTCACAGTAGATCTCGTTCATTATTTGCTTTAGTCTTTGAGCTTCATAAGGTGTTGTGGCGCCCTAACACCTTCCATACCAAACTTCTTCAAATGTCCTCACATATTTATCTTGATGATAAAGATGCCATCTTGTTTCTCACGAACTTGAGACCCAAAAGAAAGTAAGCTCTCCCATAGCACTCATTTGAAATTCACCCTTCATTAGTTCCTCAAATTCCTCGCACCAAGCTTCGCTTGTGGAGCCAAAATAATGTCGCCCACATAAACTTGCACAAGAATGATGTCCGAGTAATTCTTCTTTAGGAACAGTAGTTTTATCAATAGCACCTCTCCTATAGCCATGCTTCAAAGAGAATGATGAAAGCCTAGCATACCAAGCTCTAGGTGCCCGATGTAAGCCATATAGAGCTTTAACAACCTTGTAAACATGATTTGGGTGATCCGGGTCTTCAAATCCTCGGGTTGAGTGACATAAACCTCCTCTTCAATCTCACCATACGTAAAAGCACCTTTGACATCCATCCGATACACCATGAAACCCATGTAAGAAGCATATGCCAAGAAAATGCGAATGGCTTCAACTCGCAACAGTGCAAACACTTCATCATAATCAATCCTTCCTCTTGTCTCAAGCCTTGAGCTACTAATCTTGCTTTGTTTTTATCACAACACCCCGAGCATCTCTTTATTCTTCGAATCCACTTTGTCCCAATGGCATATTTGCCATCGTGAGTGGAACCAAAATCCAAACTTGCGATTGTGAAATTGTTGCATTTCTTCTTGCATTGCTTCTAGCCACCTTGAATCGTTAAGAGCTTGAGAAACACTTGTTGGTTCCACTTGAGAAAGAAAACAAGCAAATGTACAATGTTTGAAGTCCGTGTGATTGTCTCTTTGCCGGTTGGAGACATAAGAGAAAAAGCAATCGCCCAAATTGAGGACTTGTTATAGCCCTTCGAGTTCTAACAGTGCCGAAGATCACCTATGATGTTGGATCGAGGATGAGCAATGTTGATCCTCCGAGTAGCAAGTAATGACTTCAATGGATGAATCAAGATTAGTGATTGTTGGTTCAAATTCAAGATCATAAGAGGGTGAAGTGAAAATGCCACTTGGGTTGATGATTTCCAAGATCGGAGGGTTTTGGAAAGCGTGTATGAGGTTCTCCAAAGTCCAAGACACTTGAGAAGGAACATGAGAAGAAACAAAGATAGCCTTCAAAGCAGATTTGTGGATGGTAGGTGTGACAGAGTCAACTTCAAGAGAAACATGGTTTCTACCGACCTTCATTAGCAACCTCCATTCGGCTCGCCTCAAGCTTAGCAAAGAAATTCTTGAGTCCAAGCCTAGCAAGGTCCTCAAGATAATGAGAGTCATCTTCATCACTCTTATCAAGAATCTCCTTGGAGGTGGTACCGCAATATTGTTGGGGAGAAAGAAGGCACAAGTATAGGTTGCTCATCATCTTCAAACTCATTTTCGTAGTCATCATCTAAGGGACCCGCATTGTTAGTGGGAGACGCTGAGGACCCGCATTTTGGTTAGCCAAATGTCTAGTGTAACCCAAAGAATCGCTATAGTCAAGGTCAAAAGACCACGATGACCCCGCCTTGAACATTATGCTTATCTTCCAAAAATCTCGTGTTCAACGTCTCTCTATCTTCTTGGCTTGCAAATTGTACACCTCAGATGCCTTACTATGAGTCAATAACCCACAATATAACCATCATCGCCTTTTCATCAAACTTTCCCAACGGATCACCGGTGTTCGTAATGGTCACTTGACAACCAAAAGGTTTTAGGTAGTGAATGACAGAACCTTCCCAAAGAGAAGTTCATATGGTGTTTTGAGTTGTGGTCTAGTAATGGAGACCCCTGTTAGCACATAGCACGCCGTGCCAACAATTTTCACCCGTAACATAGTGGGCTTTAGAGTCTCGCAAGCATTGATCTTGCACCTCTATTAAGGTCCTATTCTTTCTTTCACCACCCCATTTTGTTGTGGGGTTCTTGGATTACTATAGTCCCTTTTATACCTTTTGACCCACGTAGTTCTATAAGAATAGCATTTTTAAACTCGTCCCATTATCACACCGAATTCCCTTAACCTTTTGTTCAACCGATTTTCAACGAGAGTGATGAATTCAACAAGACTTGAGATGTTTCATCTTTGGTTCGAGAAAGAAAACCCAACAAAATCGCTATAGCCATCGCTGATAACCAAATGTAAGTACTTATGATCAATGCTTCGACTTGAGTTGGACCAAACAGATCCATGTGGAGCAACCAAGAGGTTCAAGAATGATGCTCATAGCATTGATAGCTTTGTAAGAGGCTCGTGTTGTTTTCCTTTGTTGCAAGCGACACAATTATGATCATTGGTGAAAACTTTGGAGGAAGACCTTCAACAAGACCCATTTTAGAGAGTTTGTTTATGGTCTTGAAATTCACATGAGCCATCCTCCTATGCCATTTAGTAGACTCATCAAGAGATGCTTTAGCCACCAAACAAGTGAGGTCACCACCGTTGAACTTCATTAAGGTTGAATGTGTATAAATTGTGAGTTCGAGGAACTTTCAAAGAATTGAAGTTTCTTCCGGGAGTTTGAAGTCTTTAGACAAAGACAAGACATTCATTCTCGTAGAAGAGAACTTTGTTCTTAGTGTCACAGATTTGTGAAACGGAGAACAAGTTGAAATGTCAAGTTCCTTAACATAGTACACATTTTCAAAATCCGATGAGGTGTCTTTATGGTGCCTTTCCCTGTGATACTCCCATCACTTCCTCCAAAAGTCACATTGCCTCCTCCTTCTATAGGAACAAAATTGTGCATCATATCTCTGCTCCCGCACATGCTTCGAACAACCACTATCAACAATACCAATATTCTTATGCTTAAGGGATGATCCTACAAACAACAACAAAATATATACAAACGGTTAGTATTTAATGGAGGTTCAAGTCATTATCGACTTGAACCCGCCTTGTGGATCATGTGTTTAGGACATGAAGATTTAGAGGATCCACCATTGTTCTTGGTCCTCCATTGATGATTGGGTCCCTTGATAGTCCAAGAACAACTCGCCGAGGACTTCACAAAGAAGGTTCCATATCCCATCCCAAAGATACATAGAGTCAACATATGTAGGCCAATAACTATGATTAAAGTATGGGCTAGTTGGTTGCACATAAGGTCCGCAACCGAACTTCTCCAATGAGAGTCAAGATAGTCGCTTGTGGGACATAAGGTGGAATATTATCAACATTGGTCCACTTAGATTTGTGTTTCGTGAGTAGCACATGCACCCAATCTTTGCTCATAAAAATCACAATCCTTAATTAAATGAAATTTACTTCCACATACAAAACATGTCTTCTTCTTGGAAGATTTATTCAAATAGGAGATGTTTGATTACATGAAGAAGTACTTAAATTAGAAACATTCAAGGAATTGTTTTAACAGATCGATTATTCAAAGATTTAAAAGATAAGTCTTCGTAAGAAACCGCCTTGAAGTTGATTCCTCGCCAGCCTTCCCTAGAAGGCTTGCAAGTAGACCGGGTGCAGTGCTGGGTGTAGGCTCAGCTTGGGAAGGTCGACTTCTCATTTGAATCACAACTTTCATAGGAAGTAGACCTTGATCCGATGAATTGTCACCGCTGAGCAAGAGACAAAGTCATTAGATGAGGTATCGTGGTCCGCAAGTCTTTGACTTTCTCGCCATATAGATGATGTGATCCATCAAAGTCAACAAAGTGATGGATAGGTCAATGGGCATAAATTCACCTCTAATAGGTCCAGGACAAGATGCATTTCACCTTCTTTAACAAAGTTAGCTAACTTTGTCGGTGTGGATTTACGACCATCATACTTAGCTTCTACTCCTACATACTTTTGAAAGCCTAATCCTAAGCCGAGGTTACCGATTGATCGTTATAGATTTCTAGCCGATTATCACCGAAATTAACCATTCCTTATGCCTAGCTATTTCCTCGCCTAGTTTTTCTTTAAGCTCTAGGTTCTCGCATACGCCTTCATCCTTTGCTTTCTCGCATGCTTTTAAGTAATTATTTGCAACTTCTAGATCAAACTGTAACACCTTTATCTTTTCTTCATAAGCTATTTGATTCTTTTGAAACCATACTTTTGTCTTTCATCGCTTTTAATGCTAGTTTATGAGCTTCATTTTCAACATAGCATTCATCAAACTTAGGTTTCATAGCATCATATTCTTCTTTAAGTTCATTGTATCTTAGACTACAACCAAATATACAGCCAGGTACCGAGATAGTCCCATCAAGGCAAACCGATCATGCCTTTCATCCAAGTACACCTTGCCAAGAATCCAAGCTTATCAAGATTATGAGCTTCCTCATTCACAGTGTTCATGTGCACCCAGCTTGACCTGCTCATCCATGGTGAGAGAGTCAAGCTCCAGCTTCCCCTTGCTTTCACGATAGGAAATGTAGTTAGCTCCATCTCCACTCTTCCCGCTCTTTGCATTCCTCGAGAAATGCCCCATCCGTGGCAAGTGAAACACTTGACTTTTCTCCTATCAAAGCGAGCCGGTTCCTTTCCTTGAAAGCAAACTTCCTCCCGCACTTCTCTTCAAACCTTTTGATGTCCACCGACAAAGAATGCCACCGCATTTTCGCCATCTCCTCCATTTCAAGTGGGTCCAACTGATCAAAGTCTTCATATGCAAGATACCGAGTATCATAGTCAAGAACAAATGAATGAAGAACATCCTCCATCACACTACTAGTCTTAGTTTGAGAAGATGGTGGAGTGGGACGAGTGTTATGTGGTGGAGTGGGAGTGCAAGATGATGGAAAGTAGTTGGAACTAGGAGATGATGGAAAATAGTTGGAACTAGGAGCAGTACCATCATGTTGGAGTGAGATGTCCCAACAAAAGTCGCATGGCCGTAAGAAGATGTACGGTAGGAGTTCGACATCGTTCAAGAGTTCTCGAGTCTCATTGTACACTCATCAAAGGTGAGCATGTCCAACCCACCTTTAGCCTCGAGGGCAATACTTACATGTAACCATGATGGAGGCAAAGATCAAGGAACTTTGAGTTGCAAATATCATTATCGTTTTGCATTCACCGGTTTAGCCGACTCAAAATCCTATGGAACCCGTCAGATCCCTTGTGGATACCTTCTTCTTCGAGATATTAAAGTCCCGAAATTGTTGTCTCAAAGATGGACTTCCTCATTCTCTTTGATTCTTCATTTCCACCGAACCTTGCTTTGAGAGCCATCCATATGTCCTTTGCATCATCCATATGGTGAAAATCACACGATGATCTTCGTGAATGGCTTGAAGCAAAATAGTTTTACTTTATGCTCTCTCTCGCATAGCCAAGACCTCTTCAAAGCAGCTTTGGGAGGAGCCATGATAAACTTCCCATCCCCGTCTGAATCATTTTCTTTAGACTGCTTCCTTTCTTCACTACCTCCCACAGATTCCAATCAATATTGGAAATCCAGCCCATCTTCATAGTCCAAAGATCATACTCTTCCTTTTCAAATAAGGAAATTTACCATTGTCGTTTGAAAGACTAAGTCGTTGCATGGAAGTGGTGTTGGTGTTGTTTGTGTTGGTGACTTCAGCCATTATCGGATCCGTGCATGGTGAATGAATGTTTGATTGTATGGGGTGAGAATGGTTCTTAGTATCGTAGAGACTTTCCCGAGGCTCTGATACCACTTGTTGAAAACACAAAGACCTTGATAGATCTTAAGCACTCGGAGATCGTTAGTGTTGCCTATGTAATCACAAGCAAACTAATAGAAGATCTCTACAACTCGTATTTTATAGCGGAAAGTAAATACAAGTTATAATAACTAAGAACTCTTTGATCCTCTATGGATCTTTTGATTATAGAAACTCTATGTTTCGGATATTTTACAAGACTTGAAAGACTTAAGAAAAGCTTATCTATTACAAACTATTATGGTTCCTTTTATAGGCAAGAAACCCTAATGACTCACGAGCGCTATAATGTACGCCCTAATACAAACATAGACCAAGCATGCATCTAGACAAGCATGCAACTAATCATATTGTTTTACTAATCATATTGTTTATTCCGAGTAAGCTCTATACAATACGGCGCCAACCTATCTTTCATACTGCACCGACTTTTACTACATACGAGCTTATCTCTCCCACGTGATTCGCACTTTCAAAGTAAACACGATTGCTTTAACACTTCAAAGTATAACTTCAAGAATCCATTCTTCTTCTAAGTAATCTCTTCTACAGATACTTCTAAGTAATCCAGAGTTTACCTTAATTCCCAACAAATTTATTTATCAAAGCAAGAATCGATCTGATGATCGTAATAATAATTAGTTGCAAAATCATTTGTAGATTGGTTGAAGGAGTTGTAAGCTGATCAGGGTTATCGGGTGTGCGTTGATTTCTTAAAATTATTTGCTTGGACTTGTGCACTTTACTCATCCGCTTCAAGGTGAGTACTCGTGACCCCTTTTTATATTTTTTTTTGGGGAAAATAATACTCAACTACTATTTCAATTACATTATTTATTTCGCTGTGCTAATGTAACACCCCAACCCGACACGGGTCAAAATATCACATTGTGGTGTCATGCAAAGCATATAAAAGCTAGCGGAAGTCTTATAAAATAAAATATCAAGTCATATAAACAAATGACTTCAGAAGGAATTACATAAATCCAATATATTTAAAAGAAATGAAATATCAAAACAAATGCTCTTCAGAGTCCAAAATGATAAAGTAACTAGGGTCGGTCAACTCAAATGCTTCTACTCTCAGCCCAAATCAAAGCCTTGCATCCCACTTGGTATCTGCCGCATGGAAAAGAAAAAGCGGCTGAGCTTACAAAGCTCAGTGAACAAATATGACAGAAACCAAAATCTGAATATAACAAAGGTACGAAACGAATCAAAAGGTAATAACGAAATCGTAACGAAGGAACGGAAAGGAATGAGTCAATGAGTAATTTGCAGAAACACATCATAACATATATTCACCAAGAACATAATTAAAGAAAGCCCATAGCAAAATAGTACATCCCCACACACATAAAAACAAACTAATCTTCAAAGCATTCAAGGGTTTAAACATAATCATATAGGAGATAGTAAGCGGCATCTTAATCCAGCAACACCCAAATCTTGTGGAAACATAACAAGCAAATCATATAATAAAATACATATATCCTAAGTTTAATTCTATAAGCAATTAGCATAACAGGATATTACTCAAGTATGACAATCATTAAATTTAGATAATCGACAATAGACAAGTTGACATCCATCATAACAGGCAGTAACATATGTAGCAGTATTAGACAAGGATATAGCATGGCAACCACACAACATAAGTTAGATCAATTTCTGTCAGCAAGGTATCATGTATATAAATGTAATCATGGCAGATCAATAATTAGCACATAGCACATTAAATGATAACTATAACTTAAGAAGTAATTATTTAAGGACATCACCAAAAGCCGCTAAGTCACATATTTTCATACAAGCATGGCATATAGACAAATCACATAAGCACATCTTAACATGGTAACCGGATAATTTCATACTAGCATGGCAACAGATAATTCAGGTAATCACATATCAGCATGGAAAGTAGGTAAATCACGTAGTCATACATCAACATAATAAATAAGAGAATCATATACTCATGTCATAGCATTATAAACATATGAAATAAAAGTATGATAACATAAGTTTGGTATTCACAATGTATGGGATGAAAGCATCATAAAATTAAATAACGATAATACCACATAGTTGTTGGATGGACTAGATAAGGATTATGAGGGAACGAGTAGTCAAACGAGTAACTGAACCAAGGTATAGCATACGAATCATATGAACAGAATCATAAGGTAACAAATCAGAGTAGGTGAGATATCATGAGCATACGAAGGAGATCATAATGAGAAAGCATCATGAAACATAAAGGAAAGTGATGTCGAACATGCCACATGAAGGACACATCAAACATACAAATAACATAATCAAAGAGGATCATAATGAAAGGATGCACACGAGCAAATAATCCTATTCGTCCAACATGCCACATGAAGGACACTACGTACATAAGGGTCCAGGGATGAGAGACCTTACAAGTACCAAAGTGCGAGAGGGGGAGCAAGGCACGCACAACCCAAACGCCAAATCCATACAAATCATATCAAATCATATCAAATCATAAGCCTAGGATGCATTCATACACCCCCCGAACATACATAAGGCAATATGTACCTTGTTTGCAAGGCAGGTGTACACATGCAAATAAGGCGCCACAAATCTCATAATCATACAAATCAAATCAAATCATAATGGGGACGCCATAGACTAATCCACCGCCCTAGATAGTGTCATGCCAATGGTGCCATTAATGACATGGTCATGGTACCTCCATGACTAGTTGGCTCGTAACAAAAGGGGCAGAACATACAAACTATAATCATATCCAAATCATAATCATACAAATCATGGCAACTGAATCATATCATAACATATCATATATGTTTAATATTGAATGATATGACATCTTAGGGTATATGTGTGTATATTTACAACATCAGGGCTTCATATTGTATTAGTGCATCTGTGTTTATGGTTGTTGCATCTGTATTAGTGCATCTGTATGTGTTTGATGTATTAGTGCATCTGTGCGTATATTTGCAGCATCAGAATTACAATTTAGAGCATCATATTGTAATAGTGCATCTGTGTTTGTGGTTGTGGTTGCTGCATCAAGTTAAATGTTTGTATGTTTAGTTCATTTACATGCCCTAACTTAGTATTTTTGTAAATATGTGTAAAATTAGGGCATTTGTGTAGATTCATAATGATGTAATGATTTTTGAAGTTTAAAAAAAAATGCATCAAAATATGCGTTTATTAAAATTGCTCACCAACTGTTTGATAAAATTTCTAAATAAGCTTTTATGAAATGTGATGCACTAATTTAAATCATGTGTTTATGATTGATTGATATGACATATAAGGGCATCTGTATGTATATTTGAAACTTGAGATTGGTTAGGGCATCGGATTGTATTAATGCATCTGTGATTGTGGTTGTTTCATCAAGCTGAATGTTTATATGTTTAGTGCATTGTTGAACATATTAGAGCATCATTGAGTATGGTTAGGGCATCAATGATTATGGATGGTGCATTGTTAGACATATTAAGACATTGTATGTGTTTAGTGTATCAGTTTGTAAGCTTTGTGCATCGTTGGTCATAGTAGGGCCTTCATTTGTAATTTTGTATATTTAGTGCATCGTTGGAAATATTTGAGCATCTGTTTGTATGTTTTGTTCATCGATGAACACATTAGGGCATCAGTGAGTATAACTAGTATAGTGCATCGTCAGACTTATTAAGGCATCAATGTGTATGTTTAGTGAATCATTGGAACTACTTGGGCATCTGTTGGTATGTTTATAGCATCGTTGGAACTACTTGTACATATATTTGTATATTTAGTGCATCGATGAAAATATTAGGGCATTTATGAGTATGATTAGTGCACCGAAAACGTAGATAGGGCATATATGAGTATGATTAGTGTATCGAATAGGTGGAAATTAGTGCATTCATTTTCCCTTACAGTTCTTCAGTTAGTAATCATACAATTTTGGCATCTACAGGTAAAAAACTCAGTTGTTGAAGCACCATGTGGTGTGATGGATCAAATGGCTTCTGCATGTGGTTTGAACCATACTTCTTTATTAGTTGTCATCCTGTGATGGGCCCTGAAGATATAACCCACTTTAATCAAGTTCTTGAGGTATTTTCATTTTTTTTACATAAATATAACTTAGTGGTATATAAAATTATCATTTTTGGTTATAAAGTGACTCAAATGGTAAACATCTCCTACTGATATTTGTACATAGTATTTCATGCAAAAAATGCCACATTATGATATTTTTACTAATTGTATGCCTTCTGCATTCATGCTATATATGTAAGCTACAATTTTCCTCTTATTCTTTTATTTATGTATTACACACAATGATCATAAGTTGTTTCCTTTGACAAGTGAGTACATCTATAGTTGCACTTTGTAAAGCAATCTTATTTATGTTTTCTCATCCTATAAGTAAAGTTTCTGTTGCTTTTTCTTCTATCTCTTGTTTACATGGTCATGCGTTCTTGACTCAGTTCAATACTTAAGATGGCACATTATTCATTTGTTGTATTAGAGGTGGAAATGAGGAATTTTGGTACGGGTCAAAATGACGAATTTTTTGTACGAGCCAGGCTGACCTTGAAAACTTGTGTGATTAAGTGAAATATACCCCATTTGACCAAAATCCATTTTGACCCATATAAAAAAGACACTCTTGACCAAAATCCTTTTTTGAGCAATGTACATTCCATCAACGATTCTTTAATAGCTGCTGAAAATGAATATGTATAATGTCATTGTTTCATGTTAGTTTGCTTATTTCTGTTATTGATATTTGCATTGGTATAAAGCTCAGGCTTAAATCATTAATTCTTTAGTTTCCACTTGTAGGTTAGTAGAAAGTCAATGATTATGATTAGTGCAATGTTAAATTTAGTGCTTCTGTTTGCATGTTTAGTGCATCTATTTGCATGACTAGTGCATCAATTTTGCATGTTTAGAGCATCTATTTCCACTTGCAGGTTAATGTATATGTTAAATGATAAAATTCTTGATAAGCTTCATGGTCTTGATGGTCAACTTCCATAGAGGTTACGGGATTTACCCCTAACCTAATTGAAACATTCCGTTCTCACAAAAATTTGTACCACAACCGTTTTGTCAAACCAAAAGTGGTGCATACCGACTCGATCTGCAATCTGTCATATGCTAGCCATGTAAGTTATTTATTTGCTGTGGTATGGATTTAATCATTCACACCATTGTACTTTCAAATATGGAAGCTGCTAGGTTGGCTGAAGAAGCCATTCAAGAAGTTTTTTAGGGTGTAATTTGTCAGTTTCAAAGGTACATGATGTCATGAACTCACAATTTTCATTGATTATGGATCACTTCGAGATGTTAGCTCCAACGAATCAACTGTAGAATGTAGCTTAGGATGATGGGTTTGAAAGTCACCTAGAGCCTAAATGGTGGTTGTGTTGGCGTATATTTGTGGCACAAAAGTTAGCTGCCCTGTAATGCTCTCACTACTCTAAAAGATAAAGAAATCGTCGAAGCCAAAGAGAAGGATAGCGAGGATGCTAATAAGAAGCATGATAGCCAAACATTGATTATATATAAATTATACATTATATGTAATAAGACTACAATTTTCATTTGTCGTGGGCATATGAAAATGAAATACTTCGATGCTTTATGTATATATGCTTATTTTTGTTTCAAGATAACTTTTAAGATTGTTAAAGATGATTGAAATGAAATATCTGCTTCACCTACCAGCCATAATCAAATATTTAAGAACACATGTGAATCAGTGTTGAAAATAAAAAGGCATCAACACATAGAAAAAAATGCATATGTTTGAGTAAGGAATAATTCATATAGTAAAAAAAAATTCAAATTAAGTTGAATTATTGAACTAAAAAAATATATTATTTTAAACTAAAACAACTCGAATGATTATTAATAAATGATTAGAATGAAATATCCACATCAATACTTAGAAACAAATCATTTTTACAAAAAAAAAGTGCAACAATGTTAAATATTAAATGGGTCAATGATGTCTCAATGTCGCCGATTCTGATGGGGCCTTCCTCTCCGCTACATTTTACCTTGCTTCGCTCTTTGCTCTTATCTACAAGAGCTGATATCCGTATTGAGATCCATTTGAGAACACAGTGCATCGTTGTTAAAAATAAAGGTGCATCAGTACACAGCAGAAAGTATATATGTTTGGATAAAGTATAATTCATATAGTAAAAAAGATCATTGAAATGTAGTTGAATTATTTAACTAAAAATATATTATTTTTCAAGTAAAAACAATTGAATGATTGTTAAAAATGATTAGAATGAAATATCCGCACCAGTACTTAGAAACAAAATTATTGTTTAAGAAAAAATTGCATCAATGTTAATAAAAAAGGTGCATCAATGTTAATTTAGGGAAAAAGGGGGGAACATGTAAAAAATACCCAAAGTGTTACGTTATTGCATAAAACCTCCAACGATGACTTGATTACATATTTAAAAATATTTTGTACGGAATGTGTTTCAGATAAAACTAACCCAAAGTGTATAAAAAAGACCCATTTGACACAAATCATTTTCGACCTGCTATCCAACCCAATTGACCCATACATTTTTCTATCTGTAGCAAAAAGCAAAGTACCTTTTCAATGTCCTAGCCACGAAAAACTTCATTCTTCTCTTTAGTTATTTGCCTAAGTTCTTTCTCAAGCTCTCTATCTTCTTCTGGGAGCTGAAAGGCATCGATCATTGATTAATGACTCATTAAAGTACAACAACCAAATTAAAGATACATTGATTACACATACTTGAGTGATGCGCGCAAAACCGTCAAGTTCTCTCACGCAAGCGTAAGAAAACCTAAAACAGCTTAAGCACGAAATCAATGAAGATCTGGGGAGTATAGAGTCTCCCCGGGTCGTTATGTCCCAGCGAGCTATGCGATGATTTATCAAACGTACAGTGATCGAGGAGTTTGAACGGAAAAAGGATCAGATTATGGTTATAACTACGGAATAAGCCAACAAATTACAATGGCTTAAATGCAAATTAAAGAAAGTTAAAAAGATAAAATCTATTAAATAAACGCTATCACTGAAATTAAAATGATGTTTTTTTTTTATGTTTATGTAAAACTGAAATTAAAATCTACGCGACGTACAAATTAAAAACGTGAAACTAAAGCAATATTAACCCTAAAATGTGAAAATGATATTTCTACAATCCTAATGATAAAAGAAACTTTTAGAAAAGAAAACTATTTTATCAATAATTATCTAATTATTATTAATTAAAAACTAATTTTAACTATTTAATAATTAACCAAAATGCAAGAAATTAGGAAATAAAGCTAGAAAAATAAAATTATGAAATGGAAAAGTCTAAAATATCAAACTAGAATTTTCAAAACTATTTTTGTATTTTTCTGATTATTTTTCTATTTTTTATGGATTTTAAACTATTTAAAACTAATTAAAATTGTGAAAAATACCAAATAAAAGAGGAAAAATAAGGAAAAATCTTTTTTATGTTTTTTATATTTATCTTAAACTAAGAAAATTGGAAAATTATTTTTTGGAACCTTTTCTCAATTATTTGCAATAAAAGGCTATTTAAAATTGATTAAAATCTATTTAAAATGAGAAAAATAGCAAATTAAGACCAAAATTTATGAAACTTTCAGGAAAATTCTAAATTCAGATTATGAATCTATGAAAATTAAGAAAATAGCAGGTTATGTGTAGAATATAAAAGCTATAGTGTAATTGCTACTCAAATAAGCTACTAGAATAAGCTAACTAATGAGATAAGCTACCAAACAAAGGAACAAGGATTAAGTCTACTAAAATAAGCTAATAGCAACTAATAACACCTATTCTAAACAAGCCTAAAGCTCAAATCAGTGAAATAAGCCAACTGCTTATTCCACCAATTCAATGAAACACCCCTACTGTTGGGGCTTATGCACCAGCTTTTCAAATAAGCAAAGCAGAAATCAACTTATGCAGTCCTATAGACCACCTGGCCAGCTACAATTCCACCAAATTTCAAGTCCTAACTCCTAGAATTGAACTTATGCAGTGGATACAAATAGGCCTGATTCACACTTAGTGTGAACAGGGCAGAAAGTGCTAAATTGATAAGCTAATAAGAAGCTCCAAAGTGACAGAACCAGTTTTCACCAAAAACATTTATCAATTATAGACCAGTTGAAGTTGTTAATTCCAAAATTTCAGACTCTCAAACTCAGTAATGACTCAGAAAATGAATCACAAAGTTATGTGAAAAATCTGTTTGACAAGTTTGTGACAGATTTGACTTTTGAAGTTACACAAGAACTCTGACCAAAATGAGTTTTGATCCAAATTATTTTACTGACAATGATGTTTTAACACTGATTATTAATACCACAATCTAGATCTAACCAATCCAAACCATAATTCAGCAAATGACTCACTGATTTTGACAGATTCAAATACAAGAGCAGATTAACTGTTATTTTGACTTATGAGCTAAAACCACTGAAACACATACCTCAAATTATATCCAAATTACTACTCAAACAAGCATCAATTACTAACTACTGATTTATAAGCCTCTACCACAGATTATTAAACTAAACCAAACACCACTTTAAGCAACTGAAAATGAAGTAACTAACAAGATATTACCAAATCAAGCTAAACAAGTATGCATCTCGGATCAAAGAACAAATATGACTATAGAATGTAATCAAACACAATTATGAGAATAGAAACAGAATATGGACTTACAAGATGTCCATAGCCACTGTGGCTTGCAAAAATGAAGATCTAGAACCACTAACCTAACAACCCCTAATCCTAATCCATTTCCAGCTCAGATAACTGTAAAACACCCCATTTCCAAACCTGCATCAACCTTTCCCATTTCTGCACCATTTTCACCCATGTTGACTTTTTGTTGACCCAAGTTTAAAAGTGAGTGAAACTACAATGTGAGCTTAAGGAAAGCTTAAATAAGCTTGAATAATCATTTTTGAGCTGAGAAATAAGTTATTAGAAGCTTGTACATAGGATTTGGGAACTAGTAATTTCAACAGTGGACAAATAATTTGAAACTGAACAAGAACTTCAATTGATACTTAAAGACAGTTGAAATACACTTAGAAACTGTTATTTGATACAAATAAACTCTAAAATACAAATACAAACTAATTAAGACTTGACAATAATTGAAACGACATACAATTTATAAAAATAAAATCTAACTCTTTTCTTCTTGCATCCCTTGGTCTTTTATACATCCAGAGCTGCTTCTCTCTCCTTTCTGAAAAGATCCCACCAACAAAAATGACCATTGGATTACTACAAATGATCCTAGCCATTCAAACCATTTTGGCGCCAAATTCTTTTTAACTGCTTGTGAGGTTGAGTGGGATTGGGTTGGATGCATTAAATGCGGCTTGGCTTCTTGTGTTTGGAGGGGGGATGTAGGTGATGATGGAGTGGAGGTGGAGTGTGGTCAGGTGGTATGCAGGGGGGGGGAAATGATGGGGTGTTAGTGTTACCCGTGAATGAGAGAGGGAAGGGATGGGTCAAACCCATTTGACCGGGTTTTAATAACAAAAGGGGTTGGGCTCGGGTTAAAAACCGGGTATTATGTTGGATTGGGCCAACAGTTGGGCCAAGGGTGATAAAAGGGTCCAATTGCTAAGTTTGAAACACAAGGACTAATTATGCAATTCCAACAAAACAAGGGACCAATCCTGTAATTTATGAAAAGTAGTCAAAGGATTTGTTTTGCCAAGTTTTAATAATCCAAGGGCTAATTTGAACATTTTTGAAACTCCAAGGATTACTTTTGACCAATTTAAAAGTCCAGGGACTAAAACTGTAATTTTCTCAAAACTTTTAGATTTTTCACCAAAGGACTAAATTTGACAAGTTATGATTTAGAAAGGACCTTTGATGATTTATCTTTTGAAATTTTGACTCAGGGACTATTTTTGACAATTTTATAAACTTGGGGGACTAAAACTGCAATTTTTGCAAATTTGATATGTTTTTCATCTGATTTTGATATTTTTGTATTTAAAACACATAAAACATTGATTTGTGATATTTTGATCATTTTGATGTGTTTCGAGTGTTTTCGATGAATTTGCGCTTTATTTTGTACAAAATGATGAGTATTTACACACTCATCAATCCCCACATCGAGATATTGCTAGTCCCTAGCAATGATTTGAGAAAACATAATGGATTTTAAACTCTTTACCAAAAGCCATTACTTGGAGTAGCCAAATGTTTCGGTTCAAGTAAGAACCATGGTACACCGATAACCATGTGATTTTGAGCAAACCACCGCCTTCCAACGGATTTGATTTTGTCTTTACCAAGAGTCGTTTGCTCGACTAGCCAACTCTTAGATAAATTATCAATATTATCTTTGGTGAGTCGATTACCAATTATGGTTTTTCCACCGCCTTTACCACAAGCCATAATCTTGCGGCTAGCCAACTCTTCACTTTTAGGATATGGTGAGTTGAGAACCATACAATTTTGGGCAAATTGCAAGCCATATAAACGGATTTGAGAAATCTTTACCAAGAGCCGTTTGCTCTGGATTAGCCAATCCTTTTGTCTTACGAGACATGGCGGATCGATAACCGGATGAGAAAGTGTAAAACACTTACTCCAAAAAAAAATTTTGGCCAAAACGGGATTAGGCGGTATATTTTCATGATAAAATTATGAGAATCCCCCACACTAGAGATGAATATTGCCTCAATATTCAAAGTACTACGGTTATGCGAAACAAAGAACGTAAAAGGAAATATTACGCCATTATTTAGAAAGAAGATTTTTTTTTTTTTTTTTTTTTTTTTTTTGAAACATGTGGGCAACCCCCACACTAGGGTGGTAGAAAGAGGTGAGAAGACGTAAATATGGGTGAAAACCCATATGGCATGCTATCGTTTTTGATTACCGAGTCGCTAGCTTGACTCGATCCCGCATTCATTGGTTCATGGGGAAAGTTTGTAAATCCGAACAACCATGGATGGAATGTCCTCTCAAAGTAATGCTTCACCGATGACCATTCACTTTAAAATTAGGACCATCGGGTTGAGATAACTCAATGGTACCATAAGGATAAACCTTAGCGATGGTAAATAGACCGCACCAACGGGACTTGAGCTTTCCCGAGAAAATCTTCAATCTTGAATTGAAAAGAAGGACTCGATCACCGACGTTGAAAACGCGGTTCTTGATTTTAGTCATGGATCTTCTTTGTCTTTTGTTTATAGATCAAAGAGTTCTCGTAAGCTTGATCACGGAGTTCATTTAATTCATTCATTTGAACTTTCCGATGATCACCGTCTCGAATATCAAAGTTAGCATGCTTCAGGCCCGTATGCCTTGTGCTCGAGCTCAACTGGTAGATGACACGCCTTCCCGTACACCGGCTTGTATGGAGTGCACCGATGGGTGTTTTGTGGTATGCGGAAGGCCAGTGCGTCATCTAACCTATCCGACCAAGAGGCACGGTTTCACCAACCGTCCTCTCCGTAATTCTTTATCCACGGTTAGAAACTTCCACTTGCCCACTTGTTCGGGGTGTGCACGCGATGAAAGTGCGGTGAGTTACACCATACTTTTGCATGACTCTTGCAAATTGGTCATTGCAGAATCGCGCACCACGATCACCGATGATGGCTCGTGGGTTCCAAACCTAGCAAATAAGGATTTCAAGAATTTCACCACAACTCGGGCATCGTTGGTGGGTAAAGCTTTAGCTTGAACCCATTTGACAAGTAGTCAACGCCACGAGTATGTACTTATTTCGTGAGAAGAAGGAAATGGCCCATAAAGTCAATGCCCGGATGTCAAAAATCTCACACACTTGAATGGCGTTTGCGGCATTTCATTCCTTTGTGAGATATTCCCGTGACGTTGACAAGCGTCGCGGTTTTAACGAATTCATGGGCATCCTTATAGATTAATGGGCCAATAGAAACCCGAATCAAACACCTTCTTGGCGGTGTAGTTGGGGCTATGATGTCCCCAAGAGGGTCGAATGGCAAGCCTTGAGAATGTCAGCGGCTTCGACCATACACACACCGCCGGATGACTTGATCCGCATGATTTTAAACAAGTAGGGTCGTCCCGGAAATAATGTTTCACATCTTTAAAGAATTTATTTTTCATTGGGACGACATCCCTTTCACTACAAAGTTACCCGCATGGTAATTTGCAAAGTCGGCAAACCATGGGGTAGAAGAATCTCCGCGAAAAGAAACCATATTGAGTGTTTCGAGGAGAAATGTTTCATTAATTTCCTTTTCTCGAACACATTTGGTGAGGTTCTCTAATCGGGAAAGATGATCGTGACCGGTTCTCGACTCCTTTTTATCACGAATGATGATATCAAATTCTTGTAGGAGGAGAACCCAGCGAGCAATCTCGGCTTTGCATCTTGTTTTGCAAAGAGATATTTGAGTGCCGAGTGATCCGTATACACCACGCATTTGGTCAAGATAAGATATGGCGAAACTTCTCAACGCATACACCACATAATAATTCTTTTACGTAGTGGTGTAGTGGGTCTGAGCTTCACCATCGTTTTGCTCGCGTAGTGGATTGGCCGGAAATGCTTGGTTTCGTTGCCCCAAGACTGCGCCGATAGCAAAGTCGCTTGCATCGCACATGAGCTCGAAGGGTAAATCCCGATCGGGGCAACTAGAATCGGTGCTTCCGTAGCTTTTTCTTAAGTGTTTCAAAAGCTCGCCGACTCGGGAGAGAAGATAAAAGGAGCATCTTTTCGAGAAGATGGGTCATTGGCAGGCGATTTAGAGAAATCTTGAATAAATCTACGATAAAACCCGCATGACCTAGAAAACTCTAATACCTTTGACGGTAGTAGGGTGAGGTAGTTTAGCGATAACATCAACTTTGGCTCTATCTACCTCAATCCCATTCTTAGAAATCTTATGGTAGAGGACTATGCCTCTTTGACCATAAAGTGGCTCTTCTCCCGTTTAGGCAGATTGGTGTCTTCACACCTTTTAAGCATTTTGTCTAAGTGGGAGACAAGTCTGAAATGAGTCCCCAATGACCGAGAAGTCATCCATAAACACCTCCATAGTTTCCCCGATCATGTCGTGGAAAATGGCCATCATACAACGTTGGAACGTGCTCGGAGCATTGCATAAGCCAAAAGGCATACGTCAGTAGGCAAACGCGTCCGTATGGGCGGTGAATGTAGTTTTCTCTTGATCCGGTGGATCAATGGGATCAAAGTAACCCGAGAAACCATCAAGGAAACAATAGTACTGGTTTCGCTAATCTCTCAAGCATCGGTCCATGAAGGGTAGAGGAAAATGGTCTTTACGGGTGGCATCATTTAACTTACGATAGTCAATACACACACGCCATCCGTAACCAATCGAGTTGGAATCAACTCGTTTTCTTCATTCGTGACAACAGTTATGCCACCCTTTTGGAGCATTGATGAATCGGGCTAACCAAGGACTGCCGGAGATCGGGTAAATCAAACCGGCATCAAGAAGTTTGAGAACCTCTTGTTTGATAACCTCGTGAATCTTAGGATTCACCCTCCTCGACTTTAATTTGCGGCTTGAAGTCATCCTCCATTAAGATTTTGTGAGTACAAAACTCGGGGTTGATACCATTAATATCGGAGGTTTCAAGCAATTGCTTGCTTGTGACTTCAAGACCTTTATGAGAGCGAGTTTTCTCCTCTCGGTCAAGTCTTTAGCAATTATGACGGGTAATTTATCATCACCTCCAAGAATGCATACTACTAGATGAGGAGGTAGGTCCTTTAGTTCAACCTCGGAAATTCTTGATGGAAGATTGCACCGATTTGATTTCCTCCTTAGTGATCTCTTTCGGAGGGAGTGAAGGTAATGGATCTTCATTAAGCAATTGCTCGAGATAGAGAATATCCTCCGATCATACACACCATCAATTCAGTGAATTGATTCATCGATAACGAATTCATCGATCTCTTCCAAAGTCACCTCCCTCAAACGGGTGAGAGGGGAAGAGTCGGCAATGATAGGTTGAGAAGATGTGGTGGAATTGGAATTTCCACCCGCGAATTATGAAGATAACCAAGAAACTCTTGAGAGTACTCCTCGAAGCAATGTCAATTAAATCGACTCGATTTATTGATTCGATGTCATAATTTGAGGAGTACCTCGAAGTCTGATCGAGGTTAAAGGTGTGACTTCATTACCCACACGGAGAGTGATCTCTTGCTCAAATACATCTATAAGAGCACGGCCGTCCTCGGGAACTCGCCCAACAATGAGGGAACTCGAGGATCGACATCGAAATCAACAACCACAAAGTCGGTGGGAAGTGGAACTTTCCTACTTTGACAAATACATCCTCGGCGATGCCAAGAGGACGCGATATAGATCGATCTGCAAGCTCAAGAGTCATGCGGTGGGAATAAGTTCAGGAAGAAAGTTTCTCCCATCTTGAGTAAGGCATCAGTTGATGCTTGCACCAAGATCGGCAAGGGCAAAGCATTCAATCATCGGGAAAAACACAAGGAAGAAGAAATTTTCCGGGATCTCCTAGCTTCTCGGAAGCTTTTCAACAAAAGCTATTGAGCAATTCTCATTCAAAGGAGTCTTAGCCATTTCAAATAGCTTTTCTTTGTTGCTCGGCATATGTTTGAGTAGATGCAAACTTGGGCATTAACATGATGGCATCCATGAAGCTTATGTCAAAGTGAAGCTCTTGGAAAATTTGAAAGAACTTTTCCATTTGATGACTAGCTTTCATCATGAGCTTCGCTCATGTAACCGAGGGGTAAGGAATAGAAGTTTTGGATTAGGTCAACAAGCGGAGGTTCAAAACAACTCGAGTTTGGTTTCGGGACAACGAGGATGGACATTATTGGCACTTCCGTTGTTAGTAGGAAGTTCCTTGTCCTTTAATCGCCTCGGGCTCGCTTTCCACTACCTTCGGGAGGGAGGAAGAAGAGTAGTAGGAACAGCGGGTCCGAATAAAAGCACCACTACGGGTTGTGATCGCTTTAGCATCGCCTCGGATTAGCGATCGTGTTGCTAGGTAGAGTACACGAGCCCGGTCGATCATTTAAAGACTTCTTGATCTCAATCTGGTGACCAACAACCGATTCATTTCCTCTTGGGATTTCATGAATTGTTTCAACAACTCATCGATGATGGTCTGGAGGGTAATGACGGGAGGCTGGGTTTGCAGGAAAATTCGGCCTCTATTGTTAGGATTAGGGCCTTGATTACGAAAATTCCACGGATTATTGCCATGATAATACCCTTGGTTGAAATTTCACGACACGGTTTCTATTGTAATTTCCTTGATGTTGGAAATTTTGATTCGATTTTAAACCGTTGTTTGGATTGAAATGACCTTGGTTTTGATAACCTTGGTTCGATCTGTTTGATTAAATTACGGTTTTGGTTTTGATTGAAACCGGAGGTCGAGTAGTGGTTAGGGCGGTGATTCGGTCTCTGAGAGCACGATATTGATTGCCTCCTTGATTAGACATCCCGCCACAGCATTAGCTTCAAAGGGTTACCATCGGTGGCCATACGATTATAATAAGCATGGGGCCACCACGGGTAACACGAGACTTCCACTTTCTTAACCGGAGGAGGTGAAGTTTGTGGAAAAGAGACTTTCTTTTGATTGGAGAACCAAAGCTTGGATAGCTTAGTGAGTTTATCAATCTTAGCATCGGTGCTAGGCCGACTCACAGGCGATGAAGAAGAAGAAGGACCAACACCGACTTGGGAAACAACCGCTTGCTTAAATGCGGTGCGGACTTTAGACTTGTTTTCGATTATCGCTAAAGCTTCTTTGATGCTTTTGTTAGGAAATTTCCTCCAGCGGAGGAATTGAGAGAATCTTGATCGATTGATGACTCCATTGTAGAAAGTATCGAGTTGCATCAACTCGGAGAAACCGTGGTGAGGACATTTGCGAAGCAATTCCTTGAAAGCGATCCCACGATTCATCAAGGATTCATCAAACTTCGAGTGAACTTGATGATTTCATTTTAAGACTCGTGGTCTTGGAAGGTGGATAGAATTCATTCACAAATTTCTTCACGGATCTTCCCATGTCTCTATAGGCGGGGGTTGTTTTCAAGCCAAATCGGCTTGCCCTCGAGAAGCAGCGAACGGAAGAAGCGCGGCTTGAAGGGACATTCTTATACTTGATGGTAGATGCAATCTTGTTAAACCATCGAATATGAGCATGAGGATCGTCCGCTCAAAACCAAAGAATTGATTAGAGGTTACAAGATTCAGTAACCGGTCTTGAGTTCAAAGTTTTCACCACGATGGGTGGTACAACGATAACATCTCCATACCCGTCGATGGGTGCACGGAGAAGCTCACGCGTAAAATTTCATCCGCCATGGCGGTAGGAGTAGTGTGAACAGTCGGATCTCGAGATCCGATGATGGAGCGAGAACGTCTGTGAACACGCCTTCTTGGAATCTTGACAAGCTCACGAAATGGGCTTACGGATCTAGAAGAGCGATGCGCATACACTAAGTTAACTCTAAGGCTTCGAGCTAAGGAGAGAAATGGAATTATGAAAATTTTCGAGATGAGAATGAGAATTATGAAGACGTTTTTGTAAAACGGGTGAGAAAGAATCTTTATGGGTTTTACGGTTCGAAGCGTCGATAACACAACAAAATCAATTAACACAAAATCGAGGCAAAACAACGGTGAACTTAACCAATAATCCAGATGAATGGCTTCTTTGAAAAAGGTACACCAATCACAATGGACACAAAGGCAAGTTTTATATCTTTAGTTCGGGAACTTATTATGGTCGCACCCAGTTAGGTAGTGCCTTGCCTTGGTTTCGGTGGTAATCTTTTAAGTTGTTATTATTAAAGAAAGCAGCGAATCTTTTTGTATTTTATTATTTGATACATATATAGAAACAAAAGCAAAATATTTTTGTGTTTTATACGTTTTGGATGTTTTGGGTTTTGGATTTTTAGAAGAAAATATGGATATATATATATATACGAGATGGATGATATAAACAAAGAGTGAGGATTCAAACAACTAATCTGCTAAAGCGGGAGATAAATCAACCTGACTCCCGGCGCGCCAGAATTTGATCTGGCAAAAACCGTCAAGTTCTCTCACATGGCGTAAAAAAACCTAAAACAGCAAGCACGAAATCAATGAAGATCGGGAGTATAGAGTCTCCCGGTCGTTATGTCCCAATGAGCTATGCGATGATTTATCAAACGTCTGATGATCGAGGAGTTTGAGCGGAAAAGGATCGATTATGGTTATAACTACGAATAAGCCAACAAATTACAATGGCTTAAATGCAAATTAAAGAAAGTTAAAAGATAAAATCTATTAAATAAACGCTATCACTTGAAATTAAAATGATGTTTTTTTATGTTTATGTAAAACTGAAATTAAAATCTACGCGACGTACAAATTAAAAACGTGAAACTAAAGCAATATTAACCCTAAAAATGTGAAAATGATATTTCTACAATCCTAATGATAAAAGAAACTTTTTAGAAAAAGAAAACTATTTTTATCAATAATTATCTAATTATTATTAATTAAAAACTAATTTTAACTATTTAATAATTAACCAAAATGCAAGAAATTAGGAAATAAAGCTAGAAAAATAAAATTATGAAATGGAAAAGTCTAAAATATCAAACTAGAATTTTCAAAACTATTTTGTATTTTTTCGATTATTTTCTATTTTTATGGATTTTAAACTATTTAAAACTAATTAAAATTGTGAAAATACCAAATAAAAGAGGAAAAATAAGGAAAAATCTTTTTATGTTTTTATATTTATCTTAAACTAAGAAAATTGGAAAATTATTTTTGGAACCTTTTCTCAATTATTTGCAATAAAAGGCTATTTAAAATTGATTAAAATCTATTTAAAATGAGAAAAATAGCAAATTAAGACCAAAATTTATGAAACTTTCAGGAAAATTCTAAATTCAGATTATGAATCTATGAAAATTAAGAAAATAGCAGGTTATGTGTAGAATATAAAAGCTATAGTGTAACTGCTACTCAAATAAGCTACTAGAATAAGCTAACTAATGAGATAAGCTACCAAACAGTGAACAAGGATTAAGTCTACTAAAATAAGCTAATAGCAACTAATAACACCTATTCTAAACAAGCCTAAAGCTCAAATCAGTGAAATAAGCCAACTGCTTATTCCACCAATTCAATGAAACACCCCTACTGTTGGGGCTTATGCACCAGCTTTTCAAATAAGCAAAGCAGAAATCAACTTATGCAGTCCTATAAACCACCTGGCCAGCTACAATTCCACCAAATTTCAAGTCCTAACTCCTAGAATTGAACTTATGCAGTGGATACAAATAGGCCTGATTCACACTTAGTGTGAGCAGGCGTAAAGTGCTAAATTGATAAGCTAATAAGAAGCTCCAAAGTAGCGTAACCGGTTTCACCAAAACATTTATCAATTATAGACCGAGTTGAAGTTGTTAATTCCAAAATTTGAGACTCTCAAACTCAAGAATGACTGAAAATGAATCACAAAGTTATGTGAAAAATCATTTGACAAGTTTGTGATGATTGACTTTGAAGTTACACAGAACTCGACCAAAATGAGTTTTGATCCAAATTATTTCTTGACAATGATGTTTTAACACGATTATTAATACCACAATCTAGATCTAACCAATCCAAACCATAATTGACAAATGACTCACCGATTTTGATGATTCAAATACAAGAGCAGATTAACTGTTATTTTGACTTATGAGCTAAAACCACTGAAACACATACCTCAAATTATATCCAAATTACTACTCAAACAAGCATCAATTACTAACTACTGATTTATAAGCCTCTACCACAGATTATTAAACTAAACCAAACACCACTTTAAGCAACTGAAAATGAAGTAACTAACAGTATATTACCAAATCAAGCTAAACAAGTATGCATCTCAGATCAAACAGCAACAAATATGACTATAGAACAGAATCAAACACAATTATGAGAATAGAAACAGAATATGGACTTACAAGATGTCCATAGCCACTGTGGCTTGCAAAAATGAAGATCTAGAACCACTAACCTAACAACCCCTAATCCTAATCCATTTCCAGCTCAGATAACTGTAAAACACCCCATTTCCAACCTCGCATCAACCTTTCCCATTTCGCACCATTTTCACCCATGTTGACTTTTTGTTGACCCAAGTTTAAAAGTGAGTGAAACTACAATGTGAGCTTAAGGAAAGCTTAAATAAGCTTGAATAATCATTTTTTGAGCTGAGAAATAAGTTATTAGAAGCTTGTACGTAGGATTTGGGAACTAGTAATTTCAACAGTGGACAAATAATTTGAAACTGAACAAGAACTTCAATTGATACTTAAAGACAGTTGAAATACACTTAGAAACTGTTATTTGATACAAATAAACTCTAAAATACAAATACAAACTAATTAAGACTTGACAATAATTGAAACGACATACAATTTATAAAAATAAAATCTAACTCTTTTCTTCTTGCATCCCTTGGTCTTTTATACATCCAGAGCTGCTTCTCTCTCCTTTCTGAAAAGATCCCACCAACAAAAATGACCATTGGATTACTACAAATGATCCTAGCCATTCAAACCATTTTGGCGCCAAATTCTTTTAGCGCTTGTGAGGTTGAGTGGGATTGGGTTGGATGCATTAAATGCGGCTTGGCCTTGTGTTTGGAGGGGATGTAGGTGATGATGGAGTGGAGGTGGAGTGTGGTCGGGTGGTATGCGGGGAAATGATGGGGTGTTAGTGTTACCCGAATGAGAGAGGAAGGATGGGTCAAACCCATTTGACCGGGTTTAATAACAAAAGGGTTGGGCTCGGGTTAAAACCGGGTATTATGTTGGATTGGGCCAACAAGTTGGGCCAAGGTGATAAAAGGGTCCAATTGCTAAGTTTGAAACACAAGGACTAATTATGCAATTCCAACAAAACAAGGGACCAATCACATAATTTATGAAAAGTAGTCAAAGGATTTGTTTTGCCAAGTTTTAATAATCCAAGGGCTAATTTGAACATTTTGAAACCCAAGGATTACTTTTGACCAATTTAAAGTCCGAGGACTAAAGCGTAATTTTCTCAAAACTTTTAGATTTTTCACCAAAGGACTAAATTTGACAAGTTATGATTTAGAAAGGACCTTTGATGATTTATCTTTTGAAATTTTGACTCGGGGACTATTTTGACAATTTTATAAACTTGGGGACTAAAAGCGCAATTTTGCAAATTTGATATGTTTTTCATCGATTTTGATATTTTGTATTTAAAACACATAAAACATTGATTTGTGATATTTTGATCATTTTGATGTGTTTCTGAGTGTTTTCAGATGAATTTGCAGTTTATTTTGTACAAAAATGATGAGTATTTACACACTCATCATTGAGCATGACGAAGTCTAACACGAGAATCAGCTTCATTGATTATCAATAGCTTTACCAGGTATAAAATGGTCACTGCATGTAGAAAAATAATCATAAGATCAGATGCATACGGGTAAACATAATCACAAAAGATCATCTTTGATATTAATACCTAATGTGTTAATACAAATAAGCCGTAAAAATGTTTATTTATATTTTACGATCTTCTAATGTTTTGTCGATAACAAATGTAAAATCATTTTAACGAAACAAATAAAATACGTAAATGGTTTGAGCCAATAGTTTACTAACACAAATAAAATTTCATATAAAACACTAAACAAGTAATAGTGTTTACATCTTATATAATTACATATGTATAACAACTAGTGTTTACATAATATGGAAATGTGTATATATTGTAATGGCTAGAAATCTAAGTTCTTAACCCATTGACTATATACATTGAATATTGTTGGGTAAAATCCTATGTGCATGACCCATACCCATGGATCTTGATCCATAACCCATGACCCATTTCATGACATCATGCATGAAGTCATGTTTGGTATTACCCATGGATATTATCCAAGACCCATGACCCAATGTCTAGATACATTGTATCTATTTAGGTAACCATGACCCAAAGTCCATGACCCATGATCCATGACCATAACCCAAATAGTGAGGAGCGTCAACGGATCCCTGGGATTACACTGGACGGATCCATCTGGGAAGGGATCCGTGGGATCCGGGGAACAGTAGAGGTTTTTGTCTATAAATAGTGAGCTATTTCTTTATTGTTACTCATCCCTTTTACATATACTCTCCATTTGTATTGTAAACTCTCTAACCTTAGATCCAAAGGATCTTTCTATGTAGTTTTGTGTTTGTTTGATTCTTCTAGGTTCCTCTTAAAGGCGAGATCACCACCTCTTGAAGTAGTGCAAGCTCAAGTCCATGAGATGCCAAGCTTCGTCATCATCAAGACTACTGAAGTTATTTTGTTGATAGTTCTTTCCTCCCTCCA
This sequence comes from Chrysanthemum lavandulifolium, assembly GCA_022545495.1. Lineage (NCBI taxonomy): Eukaryota > Viridiplantae > Streptophyta > Magnoliopsida > Asterales > Asteraceae > Chrysanthemum > Chrysanthemum lavandulifolium. The sequence goes on from CM040240.1 coordinate 297,213,044, forward strand.
TATAAGTGTTGTGTTAAAGGTAGTGAAAGGTGCTGAAGGTCCGTGTCGAAGGCATTAGTGAAAGGTGCCGAAGGTCCGTGTTGAAGGCATTACTGAAAGGTGTCGAAGGATCGTGTCGAAGGCATTAGTGAAAGGTGCCAAGGGTGTACATTGGATATGGTGTATCGATGTACAAGATAGATAGTTTGGGTTAAAGGATATTGATATCCTTTATGATGTTGTAATAAGGAGTGTGTCTCCTTTGGGATTAGTTGTGTAGTGTTAGGTAGTAGTTCCTCCTTTGTAATGGAACTCGGTATTTAACCTAGTACCGGATAAAGGGTAGGCGACGTTGTGATAGGTTTGGTTCTACCTCATGGAAGAACCCGATATCTAGCCTTGTACCGGATAAAGTGTAGGCGATGTTGTGATAGGTTTGGTTCTACCTAGTAGAAGAACTCGGTGTCTAGCCTTGTACCGTGTAAAGAGTAGGTGACGTTTTAAAGGCTTCTCCGCCACATTAAGGAGCTCGTGTTGTGCAGTGCTTACGAACTCTTGAGTAGGTGACTCGGGGAGTGAAGTAGGGCAAGGAAGGTGTCCTTGTAGCCGAACTACTATAAATACTCGTGTTGTGGTTTTGTGTTCCTTACTCTTTATCTTTGCATTATGATGAGTGTCTAAATACTTTTTTGGCGCCAATTTGCAAATCAATGGCCGAGATATGTTACAGAGATCCAATGCTGGTGGGAATAACTCAGAAGCTTATAGGGAATCTCAAAAGGCTATAAAGAGAGAAGGAAAAGCAGTGGAGAAGATAAGTAGAGTAGTTTTAGTTTTTATATGTCGTAGGTAGTTTATATTTAATTTCCAGTGTTTATTTAAGGTTTCAAGTTTTGTATTAAGTAATCTCAGAGTGTTATAAACCTATTTCAAAAATCAATTTCAAGTTTTCTTTTCATTTCCAGTTTATGTAAAATTTCAAGATCAAGAAAATTTCATGTTAAGTTAAATGTTGTTAGAATCTGTTGTTAAGCATTCAAAAGCTCATATAAGCTCTTATAAAAGCTTTTCTAAGCTTTAGTATCCTTAAAACTAGGTTTAGATTCAAAATAGAAAAATTAAAAAATCAAGAAAAATAGTGAGAAAATAAAAATCCATGTGAAAATGAAGATTAAAGGCGAAGCAAGGTTGAATTTGGATTTCTTTTGGGTATAGAGCTTTGTGGAAAGCTATAGGGTGTGATCTCGGTTCTTGGTTCTCCTTTTCACTAGGAATCATCTTGTAAGCCTTTGTTCAATTTTTATGCATTTCATTTGTTCAGTGCTTATTTCACTTATATCTTTGTTTTTCTAGTATCTCATTACAACAATCAAATGGGTCCTTGTTTTAGTAAGTCAACTTTTCATTTAAGCGATTAAGGTTTTAAAAAAACTCAAAATTTAGAAAAAACTCACCTTTTAGCAAAAACTTTGTGAATCAAATTTCATGTCAATCTCATTTCATAAAAGTCAAAATTTGGAAAGTCAATGAGACTTTGGGATTTCCAAGTTCGACTTTGGGATTTGGTCTAGTTTAGTTAATATTATCGTTTTGTTTTCCTTTATCAAGCTCCTATAAGCTTTTAATCGACTTCCAATAAGGCTGATTTGCCACTGCACACTCGGTGTATGCACAGCATCTTCTGACCCTTTCACAAGCTTCATTCAAGCTTGTGAGGAGCTGATTTTTGGTCCAAGTATAGTAGGCTAGGTGATCTTTAGGTCCATATATCTGTTTTTACCTTTAGCTTATTTATTTAGCTTATGCACTAGCTTAAAGTAGCCACGATCATTGTTTTGCTTAAATAATCTCATAAGCTCAAATCTAATTTAAGCTTCTTTAGTGATCTAGAGTCTTGTTAAATAGTTAAGATATACTTAATTTAGCATTACCTAGCTTACGTGTTCATTTGGTGTCCATTTGTGGACTTTAGCTTATTTTGAATTCTTATTCTTAAGCGGTTACTATGACCTCATATTCCTCCACATAAGCATATGTTTTTATATTTTCATAGATTAAGAATAATATTTTAGTATTTTCCTGAATTTTTCATATTTTCCATCACTTGTTTAGTATTTTCCTTATTTAAAATAGTTTTTAATCCTTTTTAAATAGCTTTTAATACAAATAAATCGAAAAAGTTTGAAAAATATGTTTTCAATTTTCCTAGATTAAGATAAATATAAAAGCCAAAAATATATTTTCCATAATTTTCTTAGTTTAAATAGTATTTTCTAGCATTTTAATTAGTTTTAAATAGTATTAAATTAATAATAAATACATAAAAGTCTAAAAATATATTTTCAGTTTTAAAATAAGTTTTATCATATTTTAGATTTTTCTAAGTTATAATTTCATTTTCTAGGTTAATTTTGTATTTTCTTATATTTTAGTGCATTTTAAATACTTAATAAATAGTTTTTAATTAATAATAATTAAATAAATAGTTGTAAAAATAATTTTCTTTTCTAATAATTTTCTTTTATTATTAGGATTGTAAAATATCATTTTCATATTTGTAGGCCTTTTATTTCTTAAAACTCACGTTTTATTTTGTGCGTTCGTAATTTTATTTAAACGTCGTTTTAGGTTTTAAACGTTCATCATTTTAAAAATAGTGATAGCGTTTATTTAATATATTTTAACTTTTAATTTTCTTTAATTTGCATTTAAGTCCTTGTAATTTACAAATCTTTTCTTTAGGTATAAATTCATCAAAATCCTTATTGATCACTATCCTTAGTGATTATTCGACATCTGATCATGTTTAACACCAATTCATCCTCCGTGGGACTTAACGACCCGAGAATCCACTATATTCCTCGATCTTAATTGCATTGGTTTACGAGCATGTTTTAAGTTTGTTCGGTTGGCCATTCACAAGTGGCTAGCTTGTGTGATTAAACTTGACTGTTTAGGACCAATCAAATTTTGGCGCCATTGCGGGAGGTATAAGCGTGTTTTAAGCATTTTCGGACCCATACTTGCACATATACCACCTTTTGTAAAAGTTTTTTGTAAAGTTAATCAAAATCAAAAGTTCATTAACACTTTTCCTAAAGTGTTAACAACACCAAAAATATTTTCATTCTTTGTTTTTTCAAAATGTTTATCCAAAAATCCAAAAATATTCATCTTTACCCTCTTACCCTTTTGATTCTTTATTCCTTTACCCTCTATCCATTTGATTCTAACTTCTTCTATTCTCATGGAATCTCTCGACTCTGACAATTACGGAGCGAAGTTGAAAAACTTCCTACTTTATCACAAATGTCAAGAATTCGTGTTGTTCGTGATGATCCATTAATTCTGCGTAGGGAAATGGAGCGAGAAACCGGGGTGACAAAGGACCGGTACTTCCCTCGATAATGGAGGTGCTAAATCGTCCAACCTACGGTTATCCAAAGATCTAACCCTCGATTGCTCTAAGCCGTCTAAAATTGATCCTACACTTTCACGATTTACGGTTAAAAGCAAACATGCGAAATTTAGACCGGTGACTAGCAAGAATGACTTGCCTAATCTTCACGTTTCTCAAGAACCGAAACCGGAGACCATAACGGAAGTGGTGGAAATTGCTAGCTCTCGAGCACACCACTTGTCCCACCTCCGGATTTTTCAAAATGTTCTTCTAATCTTAATAGTCATTCGGATCACCATGTTGGTTTTGTTGATTCTTTGAATGAACCGATTCCTTCTCATAACTCTCAAATAGAATCGTTTATTCCTTGTGTCGGTTGTGGTGAGCCTCTTTTGGTTCACCACATCATTGAGTGTGCGTGTGTATAGTGTGGTAATGATATTCGGAGCGGGAGTTGTTTGTTTTGTGGTTCGAGGAATTCATTTGATTATGATCCTAATCCGAACTCATTTAACGACCCTCAAATTTTTCCAACTACCCACCACAGCCCGACTTATCTTCATATAATCAACATAAGCTTCTTTGAATTTTGTGGAGGTCCTCACCAAGGATTTGAGTGTCAATCCGGAAACACGTTTGTCTATGAGCAGTTTTCGGTGATGCTCGAACTTTGGTTATGACCAATATCCATATGATTCACCAATCCGGGCTCAACAGTTTCTTGTTGTGAGAACTGTGGAGGTCCCCATTTCACTTTGATTGTCAAATAGGGAATCCATTTCCTTGTAACAATTACGACTATCCATATCACGACCAACCTCCACGTGCCAAATGACTCAAACTCCTCGGCAAACCCAACAAGACACTTATCTAGAGCTTACGGGTCGGTGAAAAGAACCGAGGAGTTGAGTAAAACGACATTCATAATGTTCCCGTTTTTCTTGTGTATATTGTGGGGTCCTCATGATGATTATCAATGTCAACCTTCGGTTTGACAAATCTCCACTCCCACAATGTCCCGTCATTCAAAATTCACATGAGAAATCCATGGAAGAATTGCTAGGCGAAGAAGCGGTTGCTAAAATAAATTCCCAAATTGCTTTTGAAAAATCTATTAGGAATCAATTGCAAAAGAAAAGCGACCAGATCTAGCTCTCAATTTCGTTTATTCACGATGATAGTGATGATGAGGATGCACTTGGTATCCTGCATTTTATAAAGATTCATCAAGTTCATCGGTTGATATCCCGTTGAGATTCATTCTCAAACAAGCGCCATCACACCCGAAGCTCCCACTCACTCTCGAACATGGGGATGAGCATCTTGACCTTGTTCACGAAAAGGAATCGGACGAATTCATAAAGTCTAGTGTTGAGGACCTTGTCCCAATCCAGAGAGTCACGAGGAATTCTTGACCATGTGTGTGATATCCCTCCTCCTCTTGTCTTCCAAAATGATCATATTGAGATGTTCTCGATTCGATGAGGACTATTCTTTATCTTGTGGAGACATAAGTTATGTGGGGAATTACCTTACGAGCTTGTCGACTTAGGAGAAGAGAATGATGAAGAAATAATCCAAGGCGAAGCTCTTCGTCTTACATTATTGAATGTTAATCTTCTCATTTCTAGAATCGAGGCTTTTAATGAAAAGCCTACTTCATATCCTATCCCTTTGAGGATAGTGAACTTTTGTTCAATGATTCTATTCGAATTGCAAGCGTTCCATTTTGATCATATGGGAGAGAAGATTAGTGGTATTACCACTTCTCATTCTCATAATTCTCTCCCGATTATGAATCATTCACTTTTGAGGAGTTCCCCGTGAACTCACTCAAATCAATCGAATATGAATCATTCTCCTTTGAGGAGTTCTCCTGTGAACTCACTCATATCATATCTCTACCGGAGTATGATAACTTCTACTTTGATCTAGACACACCGGGATATGTCTAGACCAATTGAGCTTAAAAGATGAAATTCATGCTATCATGAATTCCCTTACGATGATGATGAGTTAGTCAAGATTATTATCATGACTTTCTTTCTCTTCTTCACCTATCCGTGGCTTCTCTGTTCTTCACTCCTTCGGGAATGAAGACATTATCTTTGACCCGGCATTTTCATTTATCATTTTGAGCGGTTCTATGTATATCTCATCGGTGTGGAACTTTCACGTACTTCAATGTTTATACAAACATCTTGAATGAAAGTCCGATGGAGATTGTCTCTTCCACTTACTTCCCCATGAACAAATTAATTGGGGTCGAGTCAAGCTAGCGACTCGGTAATCAAAAACGATGAGTTAAACATGGGTTTTCACCGTGTGTACCACCTAGTGTGGGGAGATGCCCACATGTTGTATATAGATCTTAAAAATGAATGAAAATTGTAAATATTAAAAAGAGAATAATTGTTGTGTTTCTACACTTAGCTAGTAATGTTATCTTTTACGTTCTAAGTTTCGGCATAACAGTAGGTACTTTGAATATTGAGGACAATATTCATTTCTAAGTGTGGGGAAATTCGCGAATTTGATCATAAATGTACCCTTTTAGTCCCTTTTCCCCAAAATGGCCAAATTTTAAAATTTTTTTTAGTGGAAGTACTATGTACTAAACACAACAAATGGTAATCAGTCCACCATGTCTAACCCACATAAGGATTGGCTAATCCAGAGCAAACGGCTCTTGGTAAAGATATCTCAAATCCGTTTATGGCTTGCAATTTGCCCAAAATTGTATGGTGTTCATTCACCATATCTTTAATTAGTGAAGAGTTGGCTAGCCCGCAAGTTTATGGCTTGTGGTAAAGGCGGTTGAAAATCCATAATTGGTAATCGACTCACCAAAGATATTTTATCTAAGAGTTGGCTAGTCCGAAGCAAGCGGCTTACGGTAAAGACAAATCAAATCCGTTGAAACTTATGATTTGCTCAAAATCATTTGGTTATCATTGTACCAAAGTTCTTACTTGAACTAAAACAATTGGCTACTCGAGTAATGGCTTTTGGTAAAGAGATAAAATCCATTAACTTTTCATAAATCATTGCTAGGGACTAGCAATATCTTAGTGTGGGGATTGATGAGTGTCTAAATACTCATCATTTTATACTTATCTAGAATGCCAAAACATCCGAAAACACTCGAAATGCATCAAAATGATGAAAATATCACAAACAAGTGTTTTATGTGTTTTAAATGCAAAAATATCAAAATCGGATGAAAAAGCGTATCAAGTTTGCATAATTGGCGCTTTAGTCCCCAGTTTCAAAAGTTGTCAAAATTAGTCCACAGTAATTCAAAAACTTGTAAAATGTCATTTAAGGTCCATGAGATTCAAAAGTTGTCAAAATAAACCCTTTAAAGTTTAAAATTTACAAAATGACAACTTTAGTCCCTAAAGTTTGAAAATTGTCAAAAATAGTCCTTGGTTAATTTAAAAGTGAAAATTATCAAATATTAACCTTGTACTATTCATAAATGACAAAATTGGTCCTTATGGTGAACTTTGGAAAAATTACAAGTTTGGTCCCTAGAGTTACAAAGTTGGCGGTTTTAGTCCTTGGACTTATAAAATGGAAAATTATGCAATTTTGGTCCTTGTACTAATCAAACTTGGCAAGTTTAACCCTTGTGATAACTTTGGAAACTTGTCAAAATCAGTCCTTAAGTTTTCACCAAATTACAACTATGGTCCTTGTATTAATATTAAACCAAACGGACCATATATTAATACCAAATCCAATAAACCAACAGGCCCAAAACCAAACCCGCCCAATATTTTAAAATGAAAAAAAACGCCATCACTTGTTCATCTCCTCTCCCATTGCATTAACACAAAACCGGTGGTTTCACCACCACCACCACTTTCCACCTTGCTATCTTATCCCCACCATACCAACCCCCTCCACCTCCATATCCCCCAAAAAGCATTAAATGCTAAAACACCTTTAGGACTTTTTGGCGCCAAAACTGCAATTCAATGGCTGAGATGAAATTGACCAATCCAATGGTGGATTCAAGTGGGAAAGATCATGTGGACCCACGAGCTCAAAAGAATCATATAAAGAAAGAAGAAAAGCGAAGGAGAAGATAAGTAGAGTAGTTTAGTTTTTTTTATGTCGTAGGTAGTTTATATTTAATTTCGGTGTTTATTTAAGGTTTCAAGTTTTGTATTAAGTAATCTCGATGTAATATCAAACCTATTTCAATAATCAATTTCAAGTTTTTTTACTTATTTCAAGTTTATGTAAAATTTCAAGTTCAAGAAATTTTCAAAATAAGTTAAAGTAAATTATTAATTGTTGTTAAGCACTCAAAAGCTCATATAAGCTCTTATAAGCTTATAAAAGCTTTAGAAACCTTAAAACTCAGTTTAGTTCCAAAATAGAAAAATTCACAAAAATACTAGAAAAATAGTTAAAAATAAAAATCATGGAAAATGAAGATGAAAGACGAGAGCAAGGTTGAATTTGAATTTCTTTTGGGTATAGAGCTTTGTGGAAAGCTATAGGGTGTGATCTCGGTTCTTGGTTCTCCTTTTCACTTGGAATCATCTTGTAAGCCTTTGTTCAATTTTTTTGCATTTCATTGTTCAAGTGCTTATTTCACTTATATCTTTGTTTTTATGCATGTTTGGTGTATGATTAAGTGAGATTAGTGCTTAAAATAGTTTGCTTGTTCTTTAAAATTGGTAGTTGCTAAAACTCTCATTTTAACAATTATTATAGCATAAGTACCATTCTTGAATTTCAAGTTGTTAGTGATGTTGTTTTATGCTTATTTATCTAAATATATAATAATACAAGTCCTTAATTCAATTGCATGGTTAAATCGGTGGAATCCTTTGAAAGCTTTATAACACCTTCTAAAAGGAGTGTTTGGATTTTGATTTAGTAACATTCCAAAGAGTATTTTAGTTATTGTTCATGATTGTTTTAAGTCATAATAGTCATATAGTAGCTCATTAAACAATAAAACATCTAGTGTTTTAGTAAAAGTCAAAATTAGCTTTAATCTCACCTTAATTGTTATTTTGTTTGAATTTAGATTACAAAATTCATCATATAAGCTTAAAAGTTGTTACTTTAGCTTAAATAATCTTATCATAGCTTATTATAACATGTTCAGTCCATAGAATCAAATCAAATCTCATAAAAGTCAATCTTCCATTTACGCCTATAAAAGTCAAAATTTGAAAAGTCGGTTTTACAAAACTTTGTTGAAGTCTCATTGGTTCATTTCTTCATCAAAATCTATGAGACTTTGGGATTTGCAAGATCAATTGGTCTAGTTTAATAATATCGGTTTTGTTTTCCTTTTATCAAGCTCCAATAAGCTTTTAATCGACTTCGATAAGGCATCAATGCCACATGCACACACTCGACATTCAGTGTGCACAGGCATCTTCTGACTTGTTCACAAGCTTCATTCAAGCTTGTGAGGAGCTGATTTTTGGTCCAAGTATAGTAGGCTAGGTTATCTTTAGGTCCCTATATCTGTTTTTTCCTTTAGCTTATTTATTTAGCTTATGCAATAGCTTAAAGTAGCCACCGGATCATTGTTTTGCTTAAATAATCTCATAAGCTCAAATCTAATTTAAGCTTCTTTAGTGATCTAGAGTACTGTTAAATAGTTAAGATATACTTAATTTAGCATTAGTTAGCTTCGTGTTCATTTGGTGTCCATTTGTGGACTTTAGCTTATTTTGAATTCTTATTAATAAGCGGTTTCTGCTATGACCTCATTTTCCTCCACATAAGCATATGTTTTATATTTTTCATAGATTTAGAATAATATTTTAGTATTTTCCTGAATTTTTCATATTTTTCCATCACTGTTTAGTATTTTTCCTTATTTAAAATAGTTTTAATCCTTTTAAATAGCTTTTAATACAAATAAATCGAGAAAAGTTTAAAAAATATGTTTTCAATTTTCCTAGATTAAGATAAATATAAAAGCCAAAAAATATTTTTCCATAATTTTCTTGGTTTAAATAGTATTTTCTAGCATTTTAATTAGTTTTAAATAGTTTTAAATTAATAATAAATACATAAAAGTCTAAAAATATATTTTCAGTTTTAAAATAAGTTTTATCATATTTTAGATTTTTCTAAGTTATAATTTCATTTTCTAGGTTAATTTTGTATTTTCTTATATTTTAGTGCATTTTAAATACTTAATAAATAGTTTTTAATTAATAATAATTAAATAAATAGTTGTAAAATAATTTTCTTTTTCTAATAATTTTCTTTTATTATTAGGATTGTAAAATGTCATTTTCATATTTGTAGGCCTTTTATTTCTTAAAACTCACGTTTTATTTTGTACGTTCGTAATTTTATTTAAACGTCGTTTTAGGTTTTAAACGTTCATCATTTTAAAAATAGTGATAGCGTTTATTTAATATATTTTAACTTTTAATTTTCTTTAATTTGCATTTAAGTCCTTGTAATTTACAAATCTTTTCTTTAGGTATAAATATCATCAAAATCCTTATTGATCACTATCCTTAGTGATTATTCGACATCTGATCAGTGTTTAACACCAATTCATCCTCCGTGGGACTTAACGACCCGAGAATCCACTATATTCCTCGATCTTAATTGCATTTGGTGTTTGAACTGTTTTAAGTTTCTTACGGTTGGCCATTCACAAGTGGCTAGCTTGTGTGATTAACTTGACGGTTTTGCACCAATCAAATTTTGGCGCTTGCATTGCGGGAGGTAGAAGCGTGTTTTAAGCATTTTCGGACCCATTCTTGCACATATACCACCTTTTGTAAAAGTTTTTGTAAAGTTAATCAAAATCAAAAGTTCATTAACACTTTTCCTAAAGTGTTAACAACACCAAAAATATTTTCATTCTTTGTTTTACAAAATGTTTATCCAAAAATCCAAAAATATTCATCTTTACCCTCTTACCCTTTTGATTCTTTATTCCTTTACCCTCTATCCATTTGATTCTAACTTCTTCTATTCTCATGGAATCTCTCGACTACGACGAATTCGGAGCGAAGTTGAAAAACTTCCTACTTTATCACAAATGTCAAGAATTCGTGTTGTTCGTGATGATCCATTAATTCTGCGTAGGAAATGGAGCGAGAAACCGGGGTGACAAAGGACCGGTACTTCCCTCGATAATGGAGGTGCTAAATCGTCCAACCTACGGTTATCCAAAGATCTAACCCTCGATTGCTCTAAGCCGTCTAAAATTGATCCTACACTTTCACGATTTACGGTTAAAAGCAAACATGCGAATTTAGACCGGTGACTAGCAAGAATGACTTGCCTAATCTTCACGTTTCTCAAGAACCGAACCGGAGACCATAACGGAAGTGGTGGAAATTGCTAGCTCTCGAGCACACCACTTGTCCCACCTCCGGATTTTTCAAAATGTTCTTGAGTCTTAATAGTCATTCGGATCACCATGTTGGTTTTGTTGATTCTTTGAATGAACCGATTCCTTCTCATAACTCTCAAATAGAATCGTTTATTCCTTGTGTCGGTTGTGGTGAGCCTCTTTTGGTTCACCACATCATTTGGTGTGCGTGTGTGCAGTGTGGTAATGATATTCGAACGGGAGTTGTTTGTTTTGTGGTTCGAGGAATTCATTTGATTATGATCCTAATCCGAACTCATTTAACGACCCTCAAATTTTTCCAATTACCCACCACACCCGACTTATCTTCATATAATCAACATAACTGCTGTGAATTTTGTGGAGGTCCTCACCAAGGATTTGAGTGTCAATCCGGAAACACGTTTGTCTATGAGCAGTTTCCGGTGATGCTCGAACTTTGGTTATGACCAATATCCATATGATTCACCAATCCGGGCTCAGCAGTTTCTTGTTGTGAGAACTGTGGAGGTCCCATTTCACTCGATTGTCAAACAGGAATCCATTTCCTTGTAACAATTACGACTATCCATATCACGACCAACCTCCACGGTGCCAAATGACTCAAACTCCTCGGCAAACCCAACAAGACACTTATCTAGAGCTTACGGGTCGGTGAAAAGAGCGAGGAGTTGAGTAAAACAACATTCATAATGTTCCCGTTTTTCTTGTGTATATTGTGGGGTCCTCATGATGATTATCAATGTCAACCTTCGGTTTGACAAATCTCCACTCCCACAATGTCCCGTCATTCAAAATTCACATGAGAAATCCATGGAAGAATTGCTAGGCGAAGAGCGGTGCTAAAATAAATTCCCAAATTGCTTTTGAAAAATCTATTAGGAATCAATTGCAAAAGAAAAGCGACCGGATCTAGCTCTCAATTTCGTTTATTCACGATGATAGTGATGATGAGGATGCACTTGGTATCCTACAATTTTATAAAGATTCATCAAGTTCATCGGTGGATATCCCAGCGATTGAGATTCATTCTCAAACAAGCGCCATCACACCCGAGCTCCCACTCACTCTCTCGAACATGGGGACGAGCATCTTGACCTTGTTCACGAAAAGGAATCGGACGAATTCATAAAGTCTAGTGTTGAGGACCTTGTCCCAATCCCGAGAGAGTCACAGGAATTCTTGACCATGTGTGTGATATCCTCCTCCTCTTGTCTTCCAAAATGATCATATTGAGATGTTCTCGATTCGATGAGGACTATTCTTTATCTTGTGGAGACATAAGTTATGTGGGGAATTACCTTCGAGCTTGTCGACTTAGGAGAAGAGAATGATGAAGAAATAATCCAAGACGAAGCTCTTCGTCTTACATTATTGAATGTTAATCTTCTCATTTCTAGAATCGAGGCTTTTAATGAAAAGCCTACTTCATATCCTATCCCTTTGAGGATAGTGAACTTTTGTTCAATGATTCTATTCCGAATTGCAAGCGTTCCATTTTGATCATATGGGAGAGAAGATTAGTGGTATTACCACTTCTCATTCTCATAATTCTCTCCCGATTATGAATCATTCACTTTTGAGGAGTTCCCAGTGAACTCACTCAAATCAATCCGAATATGAATCATTCTCCTTTGAGGAGTTCTCCGTGAACTCACTCATATCATATCTCTACCGGAGTATGATAACTTCTACTGATCTAGACACACCCGGATATGTCTAGACCAATTGAGCTTAAAAGATGAAATTCATGCTATCATGAATTCCCTTACGATGATGATGAGTTAGTCAAGATTATTATCATGACTTTCTTTCTCTTCTTCACCTATCCGTGGCTTCTCTGTTCTTCACTCCTTGGGAATGAAGACATTATCTTTGACCCGGCATTTTCATTTATCATTTTGAGCGGTTCTATGTATATCTCATCGGTGTGGAACTTTCACGTACTTCAATGTTTATACAAACATCTTGAATGAAAGTCCGATGGAGATTGTCTCTTCCACTTACTTCCCATGAACAAATTAATTCGGGGTCGAGTCAAGCTAGCGACTCGGTAATCAAAAACGATAGTTAAACATGGGTTTTCACCGTGTGTACCACCTTAGTGTGGGGAGATGCCCCACATGTTGTATATAGATCTTAAAATGAATGAAAATTGTAAATATTAAAAAGAGAATAATTGTTGTGTTTCTACACTTAGCTAGTAATGTTATCTTTTTACGTTCTAAGTTTCGGCATAACAGCCGGTACTTTGAATATTGAGGACAATATTCATTTCTAAGTGTGGGGGGGAAATTCTGGCGAATTTGATCATAAATGTACCCTTTTAGTCCCTTTTCCCCAAAATGGCCAAATTTTAAAATTTTTTTTTAGTGGAAGTACTATGTACTAAACACAACAAATGGTAATCAGTCCACCATGTCTAACCCACATAAGGATTGGCTAATCCAGGAGCAAACGGCTCTTGGTAAAGATATATCAAATCCGTTTATGGCTTGCAATTTGCCCAAAATTGTATGGTGTTCATTCACCATATCTTTAATTAGTGAAGAGTTGGCTAGCCCGCAAGTTTATGGCTTGTGGTAAAGGCGGTTGAAAAACCATAATTGGTAATCGACTCACCAAAGATAATATTTATTTATCTAAGAGTTGGCTAGTCCGAAGCAAGCGGCTTACGGTAAAGACAAATCAAATCCGTTGAAACTTATGATTTGCTCAAAATCATTTGGTTATCATTGTACCAAGGTTCTTACTTGAACTAAAACAATTGGCTACTCGAGTAATGGCTTTTGGTAAAGAGATAAAATCCATTAACTTTTCATAAATCATTGCTAGGGACTAGCAATATCTTAGTGTGGGGATTGATGAGTGTCTAAATACTCATCATTTTTATACTATCTAGAATGCCAAAACATCCGAAAACACTCGAAATGCATCAAAATGATGAAAATATCACAAACAAGTGTTTTATGTGTTTTAAATGCAAAAATATCAAAATCGGTGAAAACGTATCAAGTTTGCATAATTGGCGCTTTAGTCCCCAGTTTCAAAAGTTGTCAAAATTAGTCCACAGTAATTCAAAAACTTGTAAAATGTCATTTAAGGTCCATGGGATTCAAAAGTTGTCAAAATAAACCCTTTAAAGTTTAAAATTTACAAAATGACAACTTTAGTCCCTAAAGTTTGAAAATTGTCAAAAATAGTCCTTGGTTAATTTAAAAGTGAAAATTATCAAATATTAACCTTGTACTATTCATAAATGACAAAATTGGTCCTTATGGTGAACTTTGGAAAATTACAAGTTTGGTCCCTAGAGTTACAAAGTTGGCAATTTTAGTCCTTGGACTTATAAAATGGAAATTTATGCAAATGAGGTCCTTGTACTAATAAAACTTGGCAAGTTTAACCCTTGTGATAACTTTGGAAATTTGTCAAGTTCAGTCCTTGAGTTTGGACAAATTACAATTATGGTCCTTGTATTAATATTAAACCAAACGGACCATTTGTAATATAACCAAAACCAAAACCAAACCCCAAAAAACCAAACCCGACCCAAAATTTAAAAAAAAAAACGCCATCATTGTTCTCTCTCTCTCCACTTTGTTACACGAAACCACTGGTTTCACCACCACCACCACTTTCCACTCACTATCTTATCCCCCACTTTACCAACCCTCCACCTCTACATACTCCCAAAGCATTAAATGCTAAAACACCTTTAGGACTTTTTGGCGCCAAATTGCAAATCAATGGTTCGATGATATTGACCCATCCAATGGCAATGGTGGTGGGAATTGATCGAAGTCGACCAGGAATCTCAAAAGATCTATAAAAAGAAGAAAAGAAGGAAAAGAGAAAGTAAGTAGAGTAGTTTAGTTTTTATATGTCGTAGGTAGTTTATTTTAGTTTCCAGTGTATATTTAAGGTTTCAAGTTTTTGTATTAAGTAATCTCAAGTAATATAAAACTATTTCAATAATCAATTTCAAGTTTTGTTTTCATTTCATGTTTATGTAAAATTTCAAGTTCAAAAAATCTCATGTTAAGTTAAATGTTGTTATAATTGTTGTTAAGTTCAAATAAGCTCATATAAGCTCTTATAAAATCTTTTATAAGCTTTAGAAACCTTTCAAGCTCGGTTTAGATTCAAAATAGAAAAATTCACAAAAATCAAGAAAAATCAGTTAAAAATAAAAATCAAAAGGGAAATGAAGATTAAGAGATGAAGCAAGGTTGAATTTGGATTTCTTTTGGGTATAGAGCTTTGTGGAAAGCTATAGGTGTGATCTCGGTTCTTGGTTCTCCTTTTTTACTTGGAATCATCTTGTAAGCCTTTGTTCAATTTTTATGCATTTCAAAATTCAAGTGCTTATTTCACTTATATCTTTGTTTTATGCATGTTTGGTGTATGATTAGTGAGATTAGTGCTTAATATAGTTTGCTTGTTCTTTAAAATTGGTAGTTGTAAAACTCTCATTTTAACTAGCATTATAGCATAAGTACCATTCTTGAACTTCAAGTTGTTAGTAACATTGTTTTATGCTTATTCGATCTAAATATATAATAATACAAGTGTGTAATTCATTGCATGGTCTAAATCGGTGTTTCCTTTGAAAAGCTTTACAACTGCTTCTAAAAGGAGTGTTTGGATTTGCTGATTTAGTAACATTCCAGTTATGCTTGTTATTGTTCATTTTGTTTTAAGTCATTAGTCATCTAGTAGCTCATCAACAATAAAAACTAGTCCTTGTTTTAGTAAAAGTCAAAATTAGCTTTAATCTCACCTTTAATTGTTAATGTTAAGAATTTAGATTACAAAATTCATCAAGGTAGCTTAAAAGTAGTTACTTTAGCTTAAACTCACCTTATTTTAGCTTATTATAACATGTTCATCCATAGAATCAAATCAAATCTCATAAAAGTCAATCTTCCATTTACGTCTATAAAAGTCAAAATTTGAAAAGTCCGGTTTTACAAAACTTTGTTGAAGTCTCATTGGTTCATTTCTTCATCAAAATCTATGAGACTTTGGGATTTGCAAGTTCAGTTGGTCTAGTTTAATAATATCGGTTTTGTTTTCCTTTTATCAAGCTCCAATAAGCTTTTAATCGCCTTCCAATAAGGCATGAAATGCCACATGCACACACTCGGTGTGTGTGCACAGGCATCTTCGACCTTTTCACAAGCTTCATTCAAGCTTGTGAGGAGCTGATTTTTGGTCCAAGTATAGTAGGCTAGGTTATCTTTAGGTCCATATATCTGTTTTTCCTTTTAGCTTATTTATTTAGCTTATGCAATAGCTTAAAGTAGCCATCTAATCATTGTTTTGCTTAAATAATCTCATAAGCTCAAATCTAATTTAAGCTTCTTTAGTGATCTAGAGTACTGTTAATTAGTTAAGATATACTTAATTTAGCATTAGTTAGCTTCGTGTTCATTTGGTGTCCATTTGTGGACTTTAGCTTATTTTGAATTCTTATTAATAAGCGGTTTCTATGATTGCATTTTCTCACACATAAGCATATGTTTTTATATTTTTCATAGATTTAGAATAATATTTTAGTATTTTCCTGAATTTTTCATATTTTTCCATCACTGTTTAGTATTTTCCTTATTTAAAATAGTTTTTAATCCTTTTAAATAGCTTTTAATACAAATAAATCGAAAAAGCTTAAAAAATATGTTTTCAATTTTCATAGATTAAGATAAATATAAAAGCCAAAAAATATTTTTCCATAATTTTCTTGGTTTAAATAGTATTTTCTAGCATTTTAATTAGTTTTAAATAGTTTTAAATTAATAATAAATACATAAAAGTCTAAAAATATATTTTCAGTTTTAAAATAAGTTTTATCATATTTTAGATTTTTCTAAGTTATAATTTCATTTTCTAGGTTAATTTTGTATTTTCTTATATTTTAGTGCATTTTAAATACTTAATAAATAGTTTTTAATTAATAATAATTAAATAAATAGTTGTAAAATAATTTTCTTTTTCTAATAATTTTCTTTTATTATTAGGATTGTAAAATGTCATTTTCATATTTGTAGGCCTTTTATTTCTTAAAACTCACGTTTTATTTTGTGCGTTCGTAATTTTATTTAAACGTCGTTTTAGGTTTTAAACGTTCATCATTTTAAAAATAGTGATAGCGTTTATTTAATATATTTTAACTTTTTAATTTTCTTTAATTTGCATTTAAGTCCTTGTAATTTACAAATCTTTTCTTTAGGTATAAATATCATCAAAATCCTTCTTGATCACTATCCTTAGTGATTATTCGACATCTGATCAGTGTTTAAACACCAATTCATCCTCCGTGGGACTTAACGACCCGAGAATCCACTATATTCCTCGATCTTAATTGCATTTGTGTTTGAACTGTTTTAAGTTTCTTCCACGGTTAGCCATTCATCAAATGGCTAGCTTGTGTGATATGAAATTTCATTTAGGCGATTTATCAAATACCTTGTGTCCGATTTTACAAACACGTTTCCAAGTCTTTTTTATCAAATTTGCTTCAAATAACTCATCTATATAGTGCATCATGTCACAAACTATTAAATCGATACATCTACGAACAAACATTATGATTACCGAATCAAAACTCGTAAAACAAAACCATAACTCATAACAAACAATAATCGGTACAAATTATGATGAAATCATATTGAATATGATAACACGATATGATGTTGAATCGATAACGAAATCGGTTGCATACCTTATTGAATCGATAACACGATATGATTTCGTAATGAGATGATTTCGTGAATCTTCGTGGTCGTGATTTCTTGAATCTTGCGAATCTGGAACTTAGAGAAAAAGGTCGGTCGTGGAATTAGAGAAAGAACAAAAGGAAAAATGAAAAAATTAGCATTATATATGAAAGGTGTAGATTTACAAAACATACCTTAAAAATGAATGAAAATATCTTCTTGGTGTCGCATTTCACCCGTGTGATGTGATGGGTGTTGCAGCCACTTTGGATAACAAAATCTTTCTAACTTATGGCAAATGGGGTTGACTAAACATATTTTTCTTAGGGCAATACAAGCTAAAATGGCACATCATTATCACCTCTCTTTTCACTTACACCTCAATAACACTCTTTACGGTAACTTAAGCTAAAACCTCGCCTTTTTAGACCTACCATCTTATTAGAAAAACAATGTATATGAGTTAGAGATGAAAAATAAATTAGAAAAACAAGTTTCAATTAATATTCAAAAATTAATTGTTTGTCAAGTTCATTATTTTTTAAGAAAATTAACAGTGGTTAAAATCAGTGTTGTAAAAAGCCGCCTAACCGCCTCAATTTTAAACTATGTGGTTAAAATCAGTCTAGGCGGCCACTATGTGGTTAAAATTAATTGTTTGTCAAGTTCATTATTTTTGAAGAAAATTAACGATGGTTAAATCGGACTAAGCGCCCCTAGTCACCTCAATTTTAAACTATGTGGCCAAAAAGCGGTCAACGGCATCAACACAGTTTTAAGATTAAATTTAGGTTTCTTCTTTCAATTTGTATGATCTTGTTTCTAAATGATGTGTAAAATGAACTTTGCAATGTAATTTTGTAGATAAGAAAGACATGAGATGATGGCTAGAAAAGAAAAAGAGTAATGAGGATTTACTTATAAATAATAATAATAATAATAATAATAATAATAATAATAATAATAATAATAATAATAATAATAATAATAATAATAATAATAATAATAATAATAATAAGGTGCTTACGTCTTCTGGTGTCTCCCCATCTACACCTGATACCCTGCTTGAGCTAGAGGCCAAACACCCCTCTGCACCACCTCCTATTTTTTCATCTTCTCTTCCAAGTGAAGATGCTCTTATTGTGCATAAGGATTTGGTGTTGAATAGGATCCTCGGTTTTCCAAAAAGGCATCATGTGGTTGAGATGGGCTTAGAGCACAACACTTAATAGATATTTTGGGAGGGGTTGCATCTGCTATCGCTGATGATCTGCTAGGTTCTATCACCGGAGTTGTCACCCTGTTCCTTAGCGGGAAGTTCCATGCTTTATTAGGAGAGTATATTGTTAGTGCCCCTTTGACCCCTTTAGTCAAGCCAGGTGGAGGCATACGCCCTATTCCTATCGGCACAGTGTGGAACATGCTTGTTTCTAAGGCCGCCTCTTCTTCTATGGGCAACTCCATGAACACTTATTTACAGGATTTTCAATTTGGTGTCGGTGTTCCTGGTGGTTGTGAGGCTGTTCTCCATTCTGTGAATAGGCTTGTCGAGTCTATGGGTCACTAGGTTGAGTCTTCTATGTTGTTGGTAGATTTTAAGAATGCTTTCAATCTGGTCAACATGAGCGTCTTACTTCAGGAGACTAGGTTGAGATGTCCTTCTATTGCTCCTTGGGTCGAGTTTTGTTATGCCAGACCTGCTAGACTTTATTATGATGATTATATCCTATGGTCCTATCAAGGGGTTCAACAAGAGGATCAGCTAGGCCCTTTATTGTTTGCCCTCGCTTTACACCCTTTAATCCAGACTATTAATCAGTCTTGTGAGCTTACCCTTCAGGCTTGGTATCTCGATGATGGTACTTTGGTTGGAGATACCCTCATGGTTGCCAAGGCGATGGATATTATTATGGCGGATGGTCCAGCTCGGGGTTTGTTTTTGAATGTTGATAAGACCGAACTCTTACGGCGATCGGGATCGAGCGAGGAGGAGGTGTTTTCCTATAAATATCTCTCGCCCGACCAATGGTGTCAAACTTCTTGGTGGTTCAGTTAGTTTGGATGAAAGCTTTTGTCAGGATCTCGATTTGAAAAGGGTCTCTAAAATTATCTCGTTAATGGAGGTAATTCTTAAACTTAATGATCCCCAATGTGAGCTCCTCCTTCTTCGTAATTGTGACGGGGTTGCGAAATTATCTTATGCTTTGAGGATATGCTCCCCCTTGTATTCACGAGTGGCCCAAGTTCAGTTTGACCGGATATTACGTGCTTCGCTGAAAAAGATTATTACTGCCAAAGGACATGGGTTTGGTGATTGGCAGTGGCGGTTAGCCACTCTTCCAATCAAGATGGGCGGGCTTGGCATCCATGCTGCGAATGATATTACCCAATACGCCTTTCTCGCCTCTCGTATCCAAACGAGTGATCTACAGGACAAGATATTGGTTAATGATGAAATTCATTCTCATGGTTCTTCATTTCAGCATGCTCTTGATACTTTCAACATTGCTTGTAACATAGACGTGTTCTCTGTCAGCATCGACGCTCCTGCCCCCATATGATGAAAACCTTGGCAAGGTGTTACTTTGGTGTCGTTGAGAAAGATCTTGTTTCCATGTACTCGTTAAGTTCAAGACAAGTGGCTATTCTCAGTAGCATTCACGCTCCCCATGCACAAGATTTTCTATTCACCATACCTATTCATGGGTTGGGCCAGAGGGTGAACCATCACCAATTCCGTTCGGTACTGTGTTATAGGCTTTCTATACCTATGTTTTCTGAAGGTAGTCCTTGCCCGAGCTGCAATGTGCATCGTATGGACCAATGGGGAGATCATGCAGTTCACTGTTCAAGTGAAGTGGGAGTGAAGTTCAAACATAACTTGGTGCGTAATATTCTGGTTGATATATGTTCTAAGGTGGAGATCATGGTGCGGAAGGAGGCTCAAATAGGGTATAATGGTCAATTATTTATTTTTTTCTTATTTTATTTTTTTACTTTTACTTTTACTTTTGTGTGTATTTACGCATGTAAAATGATCATTTTACCCTTTGCTTTCAATAGAGTAGTTACAAAAATTTAAGGGTATAATAGTCATTTTACATGCGTAAATACTCACAAAAGTATGTGGTGTGTACATTGTGTGATAGTTAGTTGTTGGTAAAAAAAAGTGCAAATGCAATATGAAACCGTCAAGGACAGTAGATGCGATTTGGGACAAACAAGAAGGACGATCTATGTAATATTAAATTTGCCACATAGGCATTTTTCCGGTTTTATACATTCTCAGCCGGTTGCCTGTAAACATGCAGGCAAATTGAAACAAAACATGAAAGTACGTAACATTAAGTGGGAAAAAAATAGTACAAGTATCAAATTGGTACATTTAAAAAAAAAAATGTTGCTACTGTACGAGCAAAACCTTTTCCAAAACGTCTAGTGATATTTTACTTGTTAAATAACCCCCGAAAGTAGCATTGTGCCTTTGTGACAGCTTGCTCTAGTCTGATTAATTTCTCACCATTTGCAACATACAACTCCATAGTATTTCTTTGATCTCAAGTTGTATAAGACATCAAGTTGGAACTTGAGCTCTTCTCCAATTCTGTATGCTCTTCACTTGAAGCAATGACAGGATGCACAGGGTTAGAAATAAGTAGATAACCATGAAATTAACACCATAATCCTTCAAAGGTGTCTTATTACTGTTATATATGTTCTTAAGTTTGGGTCCTTGAAAAAATAACACATTAGGGTGAAAATAGTTGCTTACTCTTCCAAAATAGCAAAGTCAGTAGCTCACCAAAATTAAATTAAATTAAATTAAATTATGATGCCTCATAAAGAATGGTCACCAACTTTTTAGTCCGAGATGTTATCTTTTTTGACATTTTGATTGTGCCTTGTATACGCAGTTGAGTTCGCAATTAGAACCTAGTCACCTGCTAAAACTTTCAAACTGCAGAGACATTTGCTTATTTGCTTGAACACACTTGATTGATATCTTTTGCTTGAGCCTGTGATAACCACCCGAAAAAAAACAAACCACTTTTAGACCTTTAGTAGTGTAGAAATGATCAACCACAAGAAATGATAAAACACACAAATGAAACAACAATAAACACTTATTATAAACATAAACTACCTACCTTTGAGTTTGGTTCAATAAAGATCAAAGAAAAACTAAAGATCAAATAAACTATTCTCAACCACTCATTTTTTCATCAAAACAATAAAATAAACTTTCACATTCATTTTTAAAAATTAAATATCTCACAAACCATTGATCGTTAGACGAAACTAATCATACCATCACGACAAGCATAAAATTACTTTTAATTTGATATCCTACATCATATACTTTCGACGAAATTTTTTTTCCGACTTTTTTGTGGGTTTAGGGTTTACGGTTAGGGTTTAGGTGTTTAGGGTTTAGGGGTAGGGATGGCAACGGGTCGGGTTCGGGGCGGGTTTTAGTGAACCCGTACCATAATATTCAAACCCGAACCCGCCCCAATACCCAATGGGTACCTGACTATTATTATCCATCGGGTTATCGGTTTTCCCCGTGGGTATCGGTTATCCCCAATTAAAATCATCTTTGTACAACACAAGTTAAAATAATAACCAAAACACCCCAATATATTCAAAGTTTTTAGAAGTTAAAGAAAACGACTTCAATATTCGTAATGTTTGAAGATTAAAGAGCTAATGTATCATGTGTGTGAGAATCAAAGCGTCAAGCGTATGTGTTAATTTAATAGTTTGTAATTATCAAGATATATGCTATTAAGGAGTAGAGTAAAAAAAATTGTACAAGGTTAAGAGTTCAAAACTTATTAGGACCCTATATAAATTAGCAAAATAAATGGGTACAAATTCGGGTATACGGGTACGGATACGGGTACGGGTAAAAAGGCAGGTATTACTAGAACCTGTACCTGAAAAAAAAGAATATATCTACCCGAACCCGTATCCAAACAAGCGAACCCGCCCCCGAACCCGACCCAACCAGTTCGGGTTTCGGGTGCTTTTGCCATGCCTATTCAGGGGTTTGACTTTTTTGGGTTAAGCTTTTTAGGGGTTAAGTGTTTAGTTTTCTTACGGTTTAGCGGATAGGGTTTAGGTTTTTTGGTTTAGTGGTTAGGGGTTTAGGGTTTTTAGGGTTTAGGGGTTAGGGTTTTTAGGGTTTAAGGGTTAGGGTTTTTTAGAGTTTAGGGGTTAGGGTTTTTTAGGTTTAGGGGTTAGGGTTTTTAGGGTTTACGGGTTGTGATAACACAAAAGAGTATTTTTAAAATTTTCATTTATAGTGTAATATATCGAAACCCGCAAAGGGCGATAAAAAATAAGTTCGTCGAAAGTATACACTATTAGATCTCTATAAAAAGATAATTTTATTCTTGTCGCAATGGTATAATTAGTTTTATCTAACTATTAACGATTTGTGAGATATTTAATTTTTAAATATAAGGGTAAAAGTGAATTTAATTAATCTGTTAAAAAATGAATGGTTAAGAATATTCCATTTGATCTTTAATTTTTATGTGATCTTTATTGATCTCGCCCCACCTACCTTTATGATTATATAAGGTTTTTTCAGAACTTGATTCTTCGTCGAATTAAAACTTATGACATAACAACTGATCAAGTAAACCTTTGCAAAGTACCTCAAACTTGTAGTTAGAAATGAAAGAATCGTTCATGCTTGTATGACGGAAAAAACTTATATCGATTTCTTTAAATTAAATTGACATGATTTCTACACTTTTTCCCTTCTTCCCAATGAGCGCGGCTTCATTTTCTGCATGCACGCCTTTATTTGAGGAGCCGTCATCAAATGCTTTATCATCTTTCCAATACAAAGCATCACTCAATACATAACAAGTTTGTGTGGGAATGGGTTTGGCAACCCATACGATCGGCCAAAGTGAACCCAAAGGGGTTCTAGATCCTTTCCATCCACTAATTTCATCTTTTGTCCTTTAATGTTACATTTAACGACCGTTAGTCCAAACTCGTTAAATATTAACATTAGTTAAGTGTTTATTTCGTGATTAAATAATTAATAATAACATTTATATATTAATCGTTCTAAACATTAATTCTCATACATAATGTGTGCCATCCCGAAGTCTCGAGTTCGAATCCGGTCATACTAGAATTAAATATATCGATAAACCTTTCGGTATTAACTTAAATTCATGGCTTAGCTTTATTTGAATTGACAAATTAACGCGCATATTTGGCAGGGCCGGTTTTAGGGGAGTGCAAGAGGTGCGATTGCACAGGGCCACCGCTTGACGAGGGCCACCAAATTTTATGCACTTTCATTATATATATGAATACAATATGAGACTCGAGCTTAATTAATTCATGCACTACTTATACATATGTATATTATGTGTGTGTTTGAGGGCCTCTTTGTGGTAATGGCACGAGGCCACTGAAATACACGAGACGGCCCTGCATATTAGTGGCAGTGTATAGTTTTGATGAAATCCGGTTGCGTGAATATTGCGTTTGTGTGCTTAAGTATGTAGGTAATGATAGAATCGTGTATTGTTTTGAAAATCTAATGAGTACTAATTAAGTTTTGGTTTCAAGTTTTAGATATGTATTGGTAGGCGTCCATTGAAGTATTACAACTTGAATTCTAACTCATTTGCGAACTGCTGGGTAACTTAATATATGATGTGATTATATCCCGGTGAACATCACGTTTGTATTCCTACGTACAATATTTGGAATAACACACATGTATTGTATAAAGTTCTCTCCCCAAAAGGCCAAAACGACTACATATGTCTTAAAGATGATTGTGTTTACTTTTCATAACATTGGAACTACCAAATTATCAAGAGATAATGGATCTCATTTTTCGAGTTACTAGCTACATGGACAACCAAATTATCAATTAAGTGCGATTGTGTTTACTTTTCATAACAATGGAACTACCGTTGTAAAAGTAAAACATGAATTAGTTTGTTATATTAACAAACTTAGGTCCAACACGGACAACTATAATCAATGTTTTTTTCACGTTATGTTGATTATTAATACTCAAGAGAAGCGGCCAATAAGAACAAAGCAGACTATTTTCTTGGAAATCGAAATTGGGGAGTGTTACAATCGACCAAGGACGAAGCTTAGCAAGGTCTCCTTTGGTTCCGTCTTAACATGAGTAGATGGACCTTTGAGTGCCTCCCTAGCCTTCCACAATTCTTCTATGTGCACTAGTTTACACCGACACTTCGAGTTGAAATACCCACAATTGGTGCATGTATTTGATGCCTCCCATTCTCGCACTTTCTTCATTGATTGCATACACTCCTCATCGGATAGTTGATCTGATTTCGTAAACCAAAAAAGATAAATATAAATAACATGATAGAACAACATACTGAAAGAAATTAAACAAAAAGGTAAAATTAATCATACCATCATCCCAACGATTAGCTGGTGAAAAACCTCGCATCGACGATAATATGGACCGCGCCTTGCGTGTTTTTTCCTTTTGACTTTCTAAATAGTGTTGAGAATTATGATCTAAATACTTGTGTTTAATCTGATTGTGATATCTGAGTTGATATATGTTGTATTTGTTCAGTTATATTAGCTGGAAAGTGATTCAAGGGTTGATATTGAAGTTATATTTCTGGAAGGACTGGAAGTGTAAAGTATTTTAGCTTGGATCATATTTTGGATAGTATTCAGCATGTTTGAAGGTTGAAGGGGTGAAGTGAAACTAAAGAGATTATATATACTGGAGGCTTATATCGTTTCTCATAACAAAAGATCATCTCTGCTAATCTCTCTCTCTAAAAGCTTACGATATACTCTCTCTAAAGAAAACCCTAATTACTATTTTGATTGTCTTGATCAAAATAGTTTGTTACTTCATTATTGTTAGTTGTTGTTATTTGATTGAGATCAAATACTGGTTATTGATACTTTCTATTTGAGAATAGAAGATCTGGTTTTGTATTGTTGATTCAGAAGTAATAAAAGTGTTTTGTTATCATCAGAACTTGTTTTTCTACATGGTATCAGAGCCAGGTTTGCTCTGAATATCGGTTTTGAAAATTAGGGTTTCTTGATTAAATTGGGTTTTTTAAAAAAATTGATTGGTTTCTTGATCAATTAACGTGGGTTAATTGATAGATCTTGTGGTGAATTTGGTTAATCTTGAAGGTTTCTGGAAAACCCCTAATTTCCGAAAAATTAGGGTTTGGTATATTTTGGGGCTTTTGTGATTAAAGGCTTCTGAAGTTGATTAAGTTTGGTTGATCGTTAAGATCTGGTGTTTGGTAAAGATTGGAAGTGGTTCTGGTTATTTTCCCTAATTTTGAAAAATTAGGGTTTGGTGGTTCTTGGATCTTGGTGCTTGGGTTCTTGCTTTATATCTGCTATATCTCTAGACTAAGTGAATCTAGAGTATAGTAGGTCTGATATTCCATTCTTGATTAATATTGCGTGCTCTGTAACACCTCTCGCACTCTCTCTTTAATTTCTGTTCTTATTTTTCTGTCTAGATTGCCGGAGGATAGGTTTTGGGATTATTGGAAGTTGTGATTGGTTGTGGTTGTTTTTTTTATTCTTGTTCTTGTGTGCTTGTGTGCGCCCTTGACCTACCACTTTAGTGGCAAGGAAAGCTTAGGAACTTCCTTCTTTATCTTTCTTGTGTGATTGTTTATCTGTTCTTGCATCATGTCATTCATAATTACATTCATGGTTATCTTGATGATGAGTATGAAGTCGATAACCTGTCACTTTAATAAGTAAATTGGTTTGAGTCATCCTTTACATTTACACCTAATGATTACGCTTCTTTGTTGTGGTTTCAATAAAACTAAAAGGCCGAGAATTATAATGTCGGTCTTGTGCTATGATGTTAGCATTAGAAGGAAAAATAAAAGCTGGTTTTATTGATGGCACTTGCAGAAGGTCTAATGTTGATGAAGTTTTGGGAAGACAATGGGATAGGGTTAATGCTATTGTGTTGGGATGGATTCTAAATTCCATCTCTGAAGAATTGTTTCTTGGTCAAATTTTTTCCAAAAGTGCTTTTAGTGTCTGGAATGAGTTAAAAGATACATTTGACAGGGTTGATGGTTCTGTTACTTTTAATTTGCATCATAAGATTCATTCTTTAACTCAGAATGGCACTACTATTTCTGAATATTTTAATAAACTTAGTACTTTGTGGAAACAATTTGATGCTATGGTTCAATTACCTAGATGCACTTGTCATGCTGCTGATGATTTTAAAAAGCATAATCAACTTATGAAACTTATGCAATTCTTAATGGGTCTAGATGATACTTACATGCAAATAAGAAGTAATATTCTTTCTAGAGATCCTTTGCCTGATGTTAAAGGTGCTTATGCTATTATCAGTAGTGAAGAAAACCATAGAAATGTTGTGTCTGGTAGTTCTAGTAGGAATCATAATTCTGCTTTTGCTACTAGAGTTGTGAATACTCAGGCTAATAATCAAACTAGTCAGAATAGTAGATCTATTAATCAGAATACTCAGGCTACTCCACCTTTTGCAAACTTTAATAAAGTATCTGATAATAGAAGAAATACTAATACTGGTTCTGCTCTTGTTTGTGATCACTGTGGTTTTAATGGACATACTCAGGACAGATGTTTTAAATTGATTGGGTATCCTCCAAATTTTGGAAAAAAGGGTAACAATAACGGACCTCGAGACTTCTCAAAAAGATTTTCTAATAATAATTACGTGGGGTCTTGTTCATCTTACGGTTTCTGGATGAACAACTTTCTACTCTTATCTCTCTCATCAAAGACAACTCTATTAAAGGGAATAGTGTGCGGCCAATATGGCGGTACTTATTTTAATACTAGTAAGGTTTTCAATCAAAATTTTCACAAGTTTTTTCCACAAATACCAATTTAAAATCTAAACTTAGTTCGATGGAAAGATTGTGGATTACGGTGCTAACCACATATGACACATTCGGCGAATTTGGTAAATGTTTTGATATTTCACATCTTCAAATAAAGTTGGTCATCCAAATGGGCTGAAGCTTTGATTACTAAAATTGGGAATCTTAAACTAGGCGATTCTTTAATATTATATGATGTTCTTGTTATTCGAATATTGTGTTACCTTAATTTACGTTCATAAATTGGCCAAAGATAATAAAATTGTTGTTGCCTTTGATGAGAACAAATGTTATTTCTTGAATCGAGTTTGAATCTGGGAAATGTTAAGGGACGGTAATCGGTGTGGTGGTTTATATTATTTCAATTGGAGGTACCTCTTTTCAAAGTAATAATACACTTTCTTACTATGGTACGCTGCGAGCTTGGTCATCCTGAGACCTGTTCTAAATGTTTTAAAAGCGATTTGAAACTTGCTTCAAAGAATCAAAACTTATTTTGTGAAACTTGTCAAAGAGCTAAGCAAACTAGGGAACCTTTTCCTTTAAGTGATCATACTTCCACTGTTTTGGGTGAACTTGTTCATTTAGATCTATGGGGGCCTTATAAGGTTGCTAGTAAAGAAGGTTACAAGTATTTTTTGACTGTTGTGGATGATTACACTAGGGCTGTATGGGTATACTTACTTAAAACTAAAGATGAAACTATTCATTATATCACTATCTTTTATAACATGATTGAAACTCAGTTTGATAGAAAGATTAAAAGTTTTAGAAGTGATAATGGTACTGAATTTGTTAATCATTCTTTCTCAAAATTATGTAATGAAAAAGGTATTATCCATCAGACTTCTTGTGCATACACTCCTCAGCAAAATGGTGTTGCTGAAAGGAAACATAGGCATCTTTTGAATGTTGCTAGATCCCTTATGTTTCAGGGGGGAATTCCACTTAAGTTTTGGACTGAGTGTATTCTTCTTGCTACTTTTCTTATTAACAGTTGCCTTCTTACGTGCAATGGAAAATCTCCTTTTGAGATGATATATAATCAAAGACCTACTCTCTGCAATTTAAGAATGTTTGGTTGTTTGTGCTTTGCTACTATTGTTAATAATCATGATAAACTTGGTAGTAGATCCGAGAAATGTGTTATGATGGGGTATTCTAATTCTAAAAGGATATAGATTATATAGTCTTGATAAGCATCGATTCATTTTTCTAGAGATGTTAAATTTTTGAGTCTATATTTCCTTTTAAAGACTCAACTGCGATAAAACAGTTCTAATTACGAAAATGTTTTCAAGACTTAAATCAATTGAATTTTTTGATAATGAAACCCACGAGCGCCCAATGATGAAGAGAGAGTAGACCTAATCGAATAGTGACATTAAGTCACAAAGTGAAGGTGGTTGCTCTCCTCCATCTGGTAGAGACCATGTTCTTGATCTTAACGGTGACAATAGTGTTTTCTTGATGAGGATGAGGTGGTAACTACACTTGATGATAATAATATTTACGAGGGTGTCTGAATCTTGATTCAAATACTCCGATTCGAGTGATACCTTTGAGAAGGTCTTCTAGACCTTCTTTTTCCTAAAAATTATAATGATTTTGTGGTTGAATCTAAAGTTAAGTATGGAATTGAGAAATTTGTGAATTATTCTAAACTTAATTCTAGAAACTATTGTTTCTTTATTCGGTTAAATAAAGTCATGAACCAAGAAACTATTTTGAAGTCATTAAATCTATCTATTGAATGATGCTATGAATAATGAGATTGAGGCTTTGTATAGAAATGATACTTTTGAAGTCAACTGTTTTACCTCACGGTAGAAAAGCTATTGGAAGTAAATGGGTATTCAAAATTAAGTATAAGTCGATGGAGAAATAGATAGATATAAAGCTAGAGTTGTTGCTAAAGGGTATAATCGGAAGGAAGGTATTGATTATGAGGAAACTTTTCACTGTTGTTAAAATGGTCATTTAGATGTCACTTAATATTCTTTGTTCAAAACAAGCGGCCTATTTTTCAACTTGATGTTAATAATGCATTTTATATGGTGATCTTGAAGAGACTGTTTATATGAAACTACGAGGATTCTTTCACGAAGGTGAGAATAGAGTGTCTGAGACTTAAAAAGTCTTTGTATGGTTTAAAACAAGCTCTAGACAATGGAATGCTAAACTTACATACTCTCATTGAAAATGGCTTTGTTCAAAGTAAAAGTGACTATTCTTTATATACAAAGTCTAATGATGATGTGTTTATTACCTTTGCTTGTTTATGTTGATGATATTATTATTCTTGGTAATAATATGGATGAAATTAATAATTTCAAAATCTTTCTTAAAACTAAGTTCATGATTAAGGATTTAGGAAAGTTACAATATTTTCTTGGTATTGAAGTTCTTTGAGGCCGATAATGGAATTTGTTTGAACCAAAGAAAGTATTGTTTAGATTTGCTAAGTGAGTATGGTATGCTTGGTTGTAAACCTTCTAAAACTCCTTTGCAGTCTAAATTGGTTATATCCAATGAAGCTAATGATAATGATCCTTTACTTGATAATATTATCGATTATCGAAGCTTATGGGAAAGCTTATTTACTTGACCAATACTAGGCACGATATTTCTTATCTTTGTTCCTTGTTTAAGCCGGTTCATGCATTCTCCTCTTAAGTCTCATCTCGAATAGCTTTAAAGATACTTAAGTATCTTAAAGGAGCTCAGTTTGGGTATACATATTACCAAGAATTCGGTATGTCTCTTCTTGCTTATTACGATCTTGATTGGGCTAAATGTATTGTTACAAGGAGATCATTCTTGGATATTGTGTTTTCTAAATGGGTCTTTAGTTTCTTGGAAAAGTAAAAGCAACCTACTCTCTAAAAGTTTAAGCAAGCAGTCTGAGCTCTTGCTTGATTACCGATAATGTCTGGATTTTAAAAGTTTTAAAAGATCTTAAAATTTACGGTCTTTTGCTGTTTCTCTTCATTGTGATAGTAAATCGCTATAAAATAGCGACCAACCACATTTTTCATGAAAGGACAAAACATCTTGAGATTGATTTACATTTTGTTAGAGAAGATTTTAAATGGTGTTGTTAAAGCTGTCAAAGTGGATTCTGCAAATCAAATTGCGAGATATTCTTACTAAGGGTTGGATACATTACAACATAATTTTTGGTTAAAATCTTGGGATGTTTGATATATATCACTTATCGAGTTAAAGGGGTGTTGAGAATTATGATCTAAATACTTGTGTTTAATCTGATTGTGATATCTGAGTTGATATATGTTGTATTTGTTCAGTTATATTAGCTGGAAAGTGATTCAAGGGTTGATATTGAAGTTATATTTCTGGAAGGACTGGAAGTGTAAAGTATTTTAGCTTGGATCATATTTTGGATAGTATTCAGCATGTTTGAAGGTTGAAGGGGTGAAGTGAAACTAAAGAGATTATATATACTGGAGGCTTATATCGTTTCTCATAACAAAAGACCATCTCTGCTAATCTCTCTCTCAAAAGCTTACGATATACTCTCTAAAGAAAACCTAATTACTATTTTGATTGTCTTGATCAAAATAGTTTGTTACTTCATTATTGTTAGTTGTTGTTATTTGATTGAGATCAAATACTGGTTATTGATACTTTCTATTTGAGAATAGAAGATCTGGTTTTGTATTGTTGATTCAGAAGTAATAAAAGTGTTTTGTTATCATCAGAACTTGTTTTTCTACAAATAGTCTACAAGCAATTCACCCATTTATACATATTATTTTTATCTATGAGAAAATTAATATATAACGCCAATATGCCAACAACAAAAAAGTAAAACAAACCAGTTGTAACTAACCAAGAATGAACAGCTTGATTTAATATACATTGAAGAAGAAAACGTATTGGAAAGAAAATCGATAAAAATTACCATCACCAGTAAGATACTTGTTCTGGTTGTGATGATTACACGATGGCTTTTGGAGGTAATTTGGTTCTGCATGCAGAATTGAAGAAAAAATCAATTTCAATAATCATTTTCAAGAATTCCTACAATCACCATACAAATAATTTTTGACGACATATGTGCACCAGATTGTAATCATTTCTTAAGGTTCTACTTAATATCACAACTCGATTCTAAAAACTACAACTGCCCTATGATCAAACAAAGACATCGTTGTGTGAAAATTCAGTAGACTAAGGTAAATCATTGGCCTCCAAACACATTATCACTAAGGGCACTCACTCATTGGAAGACATGAAACGGGCTTTAAACCAGCCGCGACCAAGACCCTTTTGACAATGCAAACGACAAACCTGACCATACCCACTAAGACCATTACACAATCCGACTGAGTTGGCGCAACCTAGCCAAAGCCGGCGTTCGGAGGTGGGGGTGGGGGTTGAGAAAAAGAGGTAGGGACTAGGGTATATAGGGTTTGTTTGGAAGAGAGAACAAAATAAGAGTTTGTAAACAGTTAACATTATTACCGACAACTAGACACACTAATAGAGATACGCCAATATGCCAACAACAAAAAGGTAAAACAATCATATTTTTAACTAACCAAAAACAACTTAAGTTTGATTTAATATCATATATATTAATAGTTGGTATTACAAACTAATAACATAAATTAACAATAATTAGAAGGTAAATAAAAAAAATTACTGAAAAAGTGAAAAGAAAAGACAAGGAGATAATTAATACAGTATCAAACTTACCATAACCATCAAGATTCTTCTTCTGGTCGTGATGATTAGACAGTGACAACTTGTGGAGTTGGTTTGATTCTGCAAGTAGATTTGCATATAAAACACAATAATTCAATTTAACTATCATTTTCGAGATTCTTACAAGTAGCATAAAATTTTTATAATTGTTTCTCAATATGGAAGTTGAGTTCAGGGCCAATTCTATTAGCATAAAGGGTTGTTCTAATTAAGATCAAAAGATATATTAAAATAAGTATTTGACACCCTTGATACTATAGTATAAAAGCAGTGAACAGGTTGTTAGAGAAAGGATTGGGTCCTTCCCAGACTTGTTTTGTAGCTCACTTCCATGAAAACGAAAAAACATAGAAATCAACATGGAACAAAAAAGAGGTAACGTACCATCAAAGTGAACAGCATCAACATCCTTCTTCTGATATTGAGGAATAGAGTCAACATCCATTTTTTCAATTGGTTTGATTCTATTTGCAAGAATTCAAATGAATGGAAATTATAATTGTATCCAAGAAATTAGTAGCAACGAAATAAATTATTGATAATAGAAATACCAACCACTTTATGTACACGAAAAGTAAAATCCCAATAAACTGGCATATTATATTGCAGCTTCAGTAGAAAATGATGTAATAACAATAACAGTAATTTTCAGCTAGTAAATGTGCATTATAGTAATTTGCTAAAACATACACTTGGGGTTTCAACTAATGTTTATGGTATATTTGTGATGTATAATATGGTAATGTTTTAAATCACACAGGCCACAGTACTTGTGTATCAAAAGATCACAAAGAAGTAGCAGTCTGTTAGTAAACCTTTTGTCTTTTAAGTGCCGTTTGATTTCTACTTAATATATATACATAATTATTCTTTTCGGAAAGCATACAAACCAAACAATAATTATTAATGGTTTAGATCAACGGTGAAACTTTGATTCCGTGCACCCTTTTTGGGTGCCGACTTGCCATCCCAAGGACCTAACCTTTGGCAAGAACGGGATTGAACCCATGACCTATTTTCAAAAAGCCCTCCCTTACGGGTTTGCGGTGCAGGAGCGATGCCAATGGGGCAATGCTCCAATGATGGCGAATATGCTTGTTAATAAGCTTTGTTCATGTATTTATTCATTTCAAACGAATAATTAAAGCACGTCCTAAAACTCTTAGATGCCGAGAACTATTAAATAGATCTAAAAATAAAAAAGGATTGGTTTCTAGTTATGAACCACATAGATGACGAGAAATAAATTTATGCTACATACCTCAGTAGATAGATTATAGATAGGGTCGAGATGGATATTAGACACAACAAACCACAATAATCTTCTATAAAAAAGTTGATCATGAAGTAACTGTTCTGTTGGCAATCAAAGTGGAAATCAAAATCAACATAGAAGAAGAAATCGATAATGTAATAGTCAGCTAATAGAAGCACGCAAAGTTGTGCACACAACAAGGCAATTCGCAACATAAAATCAAAGGGTCCAATTAGGGTTTTGTTGCAGATCGTCAAACAAAATTAACATATTTAAAGAATCGATATCCAGATCGAATTCAATCAAATACTAATATGGCGAGCTGAGTCCAATGGACTAAAGATAAGAACATGCATCATCACTTGTCCTAGCTAATTATGTATAAAAACACTCAAAACTATAAACCTCTTAATGGAATCGTTAGAGACAAGGATAAACAAAAAACGCTGTCATAATTAGCTAGGACAAATAATGATGCATGGGCTGATGGGCTATTTGATTTTGGAAAAGCTTATAGGGCTAAAAATTTGGTCTTATGAGTTGTATTAAGTTAAATTCATGGCTTAGCTTTATTTGAATTGAGAAATTAACGCGCACATTGGTGGCATTGTATAGTTTTGATGAAATCCGGTTGCGTGAATATTGCGTTCGTGTGTTTAAGTAATCGTGCATAGTTTTGAAAATCTAATGAGTACTTGTATTCGTAGATATCAATCGAAGTATTACAGCTTGAATTTAACTCATTTGCGAACCGTTGGGTATCTTAACATATGATGTGATTATATGCCGGTAAATATCACGTTTGTGTTCCTACATACAATATTTGGAATAACGCACATGTATTGTATAAATTTCTCTCCCGACTATATATGTTTTAAAGATGATTTCGCCTCTTTTCACTTTAATGTTATCAAGAAATAATGGATCTCATTTTTCGAGTTACTAGCTACATGGACAACCATATTATCAGTTAAGTGCGATTGTGTTTACTTTTCATAACATTGGAACTACCGTTGTAAAAGTAAACATGAATTAGTTTGTTATATTAACAAACTTAGGTCCAACACGGACAACCTAATCAATGAATTTTCACGTTACATGTTGATTATTAATACTCAAGAGAAGCGGCCAATAAAGCAGACTATTTTCTTGGAAATAAACTTAGGTCCAACACGGACAACCTAACAAAGCAGACTATTTTCTTGGAAATCGAAATTGGGGAGTGTTACAATCGACCAAGGACGAAGCTTAGCAAGGTCTCCTTTGGTTCCGTCTTAACAGGAGTAGAGGGACCTTTGAGGGCCTCCCTAGCCTTCCACAATTCTTCTATGTGCACTAGTTTACACCGACACTTCCAATTGAAAGACCCACAACTGGTGCATGTATTTGATGCCCGCCATTCTTGCTCTTGCTTCAGTGATAGGATAATGTCCTCATTGGATAGATGATCTGATTTAAGTAAACCAAAAAGATTAATATAAACAACATGACAGAACAACATACTGAAAGAAAACAAAAGGAAAAATCAGTCATACCGTCAATCCAAAAATCAGCGGTGAAAAACCTGGCATTGAGAGTAATTTGGACCGCGCCTTGGGTTTGTTCTTTCCGACGTTCTAAAAGCAATTCACCCATTTATATGTTATTATTATTATTATTATTATTATTATTATTATTATTATTATTATTATTATTATTATTATTATTATCTATCGACAATTTATAAATACATTATTAACGACAACTAGACACACTAAAACTATACGCCAATATGCCAACAACAAAAAAGTAAAACAAATCAGTTGTAACTAACCAAAAATGAACTACAGTTTGATTGAAAAATCATATATATCAATAGTTGGTATTTGAAATTAACAATAATTAGAAGGTAAATAAAAATAAACATTGAAGAAGAAAGCATATTCAAAAGAAAGAAAAGAATGTAGATAAAAATTACCATAACGTTCAAGATTCTTTTTCTTGTGGTCGTCATGATCAGACGATGACAACTTTTGAAGGTGGTTTGATTCTGCATGTAGAATTGAAGAAAAAATCAATTTCGATACTTATTTTCTAGATTCTACTCTTCTTAATATCACAATTCGACTCTAAAAACTACGACCGGGCTATGATCAAACAAAGACATCACTGTGTAAAAATTCAGTAGACTAAGGTAAATCATTGGCCTCCAAACCCACCAAACACATTATCACTACTACGGGTAATCACTTGTTGGAATACATGAAACGGGCTTTAAACCAACCGCGACCACGACCCTTTTGACACCTTAAATGTAACCCGTCACAACCTTAAACCTTTTGACAATTTATACCAACAAAAAAAATGAACTACAGTTTGAGTCAACAACGTTAAAACTTCATGAGGGTGTTACTAATAAGAGGTAACATACCGTTAGAGTCAACAACGTCGACCTTCTGCTTCTCCTTCACGTATTCAGGAATAGAAGCATTCATTTTTGCAATTGGTTTGATTCTTCCAATGCAGAAATTGATTTAGGAAATACATATTGTATCAAAGAAATTAGTAACTAAATAAATTATTGATAATCTATATACCCCAAAATTATTGTATATGCTGGTTAAACTATTCAACACATGTTACGATTATTACAGGTTTTTGTAGGCTTATGTTTAAGGTTTAGATCAGCAAGAAAACCTTATTTAAGTGCATCTCTTTTTGGTGTCGATTTGCTTTCCCAGGGACCTAATTAACCTTTTGTAAAAGCGAGATTAAACCTTTCTTTACACTTTTCATGGTGGTCGAATGATGTCAGTAGCGAAATGCCCCTATAGTGGCGAATATGCTTGTTAATAAGCTTTGTTCATGTATTTATTTGTTTTAAACAAATGATCAAAAGCACATCCTAAGCTAAACCTCCTAGATGAGGAGAATTATTAAATAGATCTAAAAAGAAAACAGGCATTGGTTTCTAGTTATGAACCTCCTAGATGACGAGAAGGAAATCGATGCCGCATACCTTAATAAATAGACTATAGATAGAATCGAGATGGATGTCAGACACAGCAAACCACAATAATCTTCTAAGAAAAAGTTCATCATGATATAACTGTTTTGTAATAAGAAATCGAGAATGTAATAATCAGCTATTAGAACGCGCAAAGTAGTGCAAACAACAAGGCAATTCGCAACATAAAATCAGAGGGTTCAATTAGGGTTTTGTTGCGGATCGTCAAACAGAAATAACATATATAAACAATCGATATCCAGATCGAATTCAACAAAATACTAACATGTATATAAATATGGCCGAGCTGAGTATAATGGACTAAAGACAAGAAGAACATGCATCATTATTTGTCCTAGCTAATTATTTACAAAAAAAAAAAAAAAAAGCTCAAAACTATAAACCTCCTAGATGACGAGTAAGAATAAAATTAATATTCGATGCTACATACCTAATGGAATCGTTAGAGTCAATGATAAGCAAAAAACGTTGTCATAATATATGCATGGGCTTATGGGCTATTTGACTTTGGATACAAAAAAAAACAGTGTCATAATATGCATATATATTATTGTTATTCTTTTGGGCTTATGGGCTGTTTGACTTTGGAAAAGCTTATAGGGCCAAAACACAGATTATAATCTTGCATGTCTGTGAGTTTTATATATTGTGTTTTTTTATAAATCGATTACTAATTTATTTATTTTATATAGATTTGTAAATTGTTGATATATGAACCTTGTAATTAATTTAATTATATTAATTAGGGGTATGTTTTTTTTCCAGTGTGTCGATGTAGGGCAATAGATGGGAAGCAGCCTTTTAATCTTAAATTTACGCATAAGTTGGAAGGTGTATGTATGTGCGGGTGATTTTATTATTTCTTTACATTCGACACAAATATTTTTAAAATCACTTCCGCTTTTTACTAAGTTTTTTTCTTTATACTTTTGACACTTAAACTTTTATGTTTAATTTTCGTTTCTTGACTATATATAGAAACGTTTTTTTTTTAACTATTGTCAAATTCGGAATATTTGAGTTTTCTTATTAAATATTTTAAAATAAAAATAATAATAAATAAATAAAATATTACTTAATAATGGAAGGTTGAGTTTTTATAAAAATGCAAAAGTCTCCATTTGAGGTTTTGTTTTATTATATAAAAAAATTTGGTCTTATGAGTTGTATTAACTTAAATTCATGGCTTAGATTATGAAATGGGAAATTGACATGTATATCGGTGGTGGTGTATAGCTTCGATGAAATCCAGTTGCGTGATTATTGCATGTGGGTGTTATTTTATAGGTTATGATAGTCACGTGTATAGTTTTGGAGAAGTTAATTATTTTATATGTTGCAATATATTTTATTAATTTTACTTGGAATAAGAAAATACTTGGGTGTTATTTTATAGGTTATGATAGTCACGTGTATAGCTTCGCGTGTTGTTAACATAACTTTTTTTTTTTTTTTTTTTTTTTTTTAAGCCTTTTGGTCTAGTAGAATCATATCGGTAAAAATCATATATGATTTTTACTGAAATCATATATGATTCTACTACAGTCATATATGAGACAAAAAAAATGCAGATGTTAAAACATTCAGCAAAATGTCATGTAAAAATACGTTCACTACTACAACCATCAAACAATATGATTTACATTGCAAGGATCAAACTATATTTATTTCATAACAGAATCACATATTATTTCATAAGAATCACATATGATTCTACTACAATCATATATGATTTTACTAGAATCATATGTGATTCTTTTCTTCTTTTATTACAGAAACAGATAAAACAGAAAAACCAAAATATTAGTATACTACAATCATATATAATTCTACTAGAATAATATATGATTCTTTTCTTCTTTATTACATAAACAGATCGATATAACAGAAAAACTAAAATATGTGATTTTGCTACTAGAATCATATATGATTCTTCATAATCACATGTGATTCTTCACAGACGCATTTCATCAAACACATGGTGTGCATTTAAATCATCAACATCTTCATCACGATTTTCAGATCCACAACACGATTTTTAGATCCACAGCCCGTTATATTCATCCACCACATGTTATATACATCCATAACTTGAACAAAAGTAAATCCACCACACGGCGTTAAATCGGAATGTAATCGGTGTACAACGTCGAACTACGGCGGCGGCGGTTTGATGGTGATGAAGACGGATTTGACGGTGGCGATGGTGGATCGGTGATGATGGTGGATCGGTGATGATGACGGATCGGTGATGATGGTGGATAGGTGATGGTGGTGGATCGGTGATGGTGGTGGATCAGTGATGGTGGTTGATCGATGATGGTGATGGTCGGTTTTGTGTGGATCTGCGTGGTCGGTTTTTTTTTTTTTTTTTTTTTTTTTTGCTTTAAACTTTTAGAGAAAGAATGAAGACATACATTTTTTAGTTTATATATTTGACTTTTTTGTACTTCTATTGTAAATAGAAGATTTAATCTCAGCTTTTGGATCAAATTGGATTGCACGGTTGGCATGCATTGATTGGTTCTATGGTTAATTGTGGATCTATAGGGATCTCAACTCCCAGTTAGATATATTTCATATTAGTCATTTACTTAAGTTCAAAATTTCAACAGTGGGCTTCATGTTTTATATGTAGTTTAGTATTTTATACACTAGACGAATATCCGTGCATAGCGAAATTTTATAGCGATAGATAGTTTTAGTGATAGAAAAAGTTTATGGGTTATAAACAAAAATAATAAAAGTTTGAGGATTAAACATAATGTTTTGAAACCGGTTCGACCGGGTGCGTTCGATCAAAAACATGTCAATTTAAATCGGGTCAACCAGCGGGTTTAAGCGTCCCTGTCAACCCGGTTTTCGATGTGTATTAATAGTTTCCTTCGAAGAGGAATTTTCATTTTCTTACCTTTATTTCGGTGCTTACCAAGGGACAAATCCTCACCATCTATTTAGTTTAATCTAATGATGAGGATTAACCTAAAACTTATTAGATAAACTTAAGTCTATGTTTTTTTTTCTTGTCTTTTTGTCTTTCTTTTTATTCATTTTTTGTCTTTTCTTTTAATTCACGTTTTTTAAACTCACATTTTTTAATTCAATATTTTTCACGTTATTCACGTTTTTTAATTCGCGTTTTTCTTCGCTTTCATACGTTTCGTCCGTTTCACCCGTTTTCTTACGTTTTCGTTCATTATTAATCGTTTTGTCCGTTTTGCCGTTTTCAAACTTTTTTGGTAAAGGCCTTCCTTTGGTAAAATTCAATACACCAAAAACGTTGAAGTCTGAAGGATGAGGTGAATCCCATCTCTGCCCGATCGAGGCGACAAAATGCACACACGTGCAACTTACAATCGAACAAGCTAAACAAAGCAACCTAACAATTACATTTAAAACAATTCAAATGTAATACAACAAGGTTCAAGAACCACATCCACGATGAGCAACTCCGTTTTCAATAATCTTCAATGCATAACCAACGAGTGCACCACCAACTTCAATCGGACCCCTGCAACCTCTAGTATTATTATTGCAATGAAACGAATAATAATAATGTTAATACAAATATCGTCATTAAGCGTTATTTATATTTTGATCTTTGCCTAAGTTTTGTTAACGACAAAAGTAAATTTAATTTATAAAAGCTTAAAGCTTGTCAAGTTTATTAGATATTAAAACAAGCTTTCTCAAACAATATATTCATCATTCAAGCATTTACATTTATGATTAGTAACATCTTGATATGACTCTAATCATTATGTATGATAGTAGTTTGTAGAATGTGTTAGGTTCTTAAAACCAAACACTACTTAAGCATTGCATATTTCTATTAATAGTAATACAACATTTGACATCATGTATTACATCATGGAGATCATTGGAAGATTCCATTAGATATTTTGTGAAGATTTGTACTCTTCATATCTTGCACAATCTTACTTAGATAGAGTTGACTTTAGGCAAGATTTGATATCTTGGTTTGTCGATGGCGGTACCAATTTGGTACAGGCGGAACCCTTTTAAGGGGTCCGCGGTCCGTCAGGCAGCTCTGTCAAATTGGCTATAAATAGCAATGCCAAGCCAAGTAGTTTCTCATCCCTTTCTAACATACTCTCATACATATCTTCTCTCAACCTTTCTAACTCGGTTTCATATCATATTAGTGATCTCTTTTGTAGCAAAGAAGATCAAGTCATATTCAAGCTTCAACGAGAAGTTGGAAGTCTTGTTT
The DNA here is from genome assembly GCA_022545495.1 of Chrysanthemum lavandulifolium. Taxonomy (NCBI): domain Eukaryota; kingdom Viridiplantae; phylum Streptophyta; class Magnoliopsida; order Asterales; family Asteraceae; genus Chrysanthemum; species Chrysanthemum lavandulifolium. The sequence continues at coordinate 297,253,640 of CM040240.1, forward strand.
GTTTAGTGTTGTATGATCTAGTGTTGATCCATACTTCATTGTTGTATCAAACCATCATAATCTTGTGAGTGTGAGTGGTTAGTATTTTAGTCCTCAAAATACATTGTGTGTGGGAGTAGTTGTACCCTTGGAAAGAACTCGACATCTAGCTTAGTGTCGGAAATAGTGTAAGCGAAGTGTAAAGGTTTTCTCCGCGGTGAAAGGAGCTTGTTGACTAGTGAAGTTAAACTCTCGAGTGTGAGACTCGGGGGTGGAGTAGGGCAAGGAAAAAGAGTCCTTGTAGGCGAACCACTATAAACAACTTGTTGTGGTTTGATCATTTCTTTCCTTATTTACTTATTACATATTGCTTGCATATTTCATTAACATACTTAAGATCAATATCAATTGATCTTTCAATAAGTTTCAAAACAAAGTTTTTAATCGGTAAACTATTCAACCCCCTTCTAGTTTTCTACAATTGGTACGAGCCTCGTTGCTCAAGAATTTCTAAAATAACTTGTATTTTATAAACTTGAAGCGATCCATGGATTACGAAAACTTTAAAGAAGGGCAATCTATGCAAAGACCACCACTCTTTGAAACCAATGGATTTATCTATTGGAAAAACCGTTTTGAAACATATGTAAAATCAAAAGATATAGATCTTTGGTTTATTATTGTTAAAGGAGATTTTAGTTCTACAACAAAGGATATTTCCGTTGATGAACAAAAGAAATTAGTTGCTAAAAATAATGAAGCTAAAATGATGCTTTATAATGCTTTACCTAGAAAAGAATATGAAAGAATTTTTATGTGTGAAACCGCCAAAGATATTTGGGAATCTTTAATTGTTACACATCAAGGTAATTCACAAGTCAAGGATAACAAAATTGATCTTCTTGTTCAACAATATGAACAATTTGTTATCCTGAAGATGAAACCATTGATTGTGGCTTTGCTCGTTTAACACTATCATTACATCACTTAAAGCACTTGATGAATCTTTTCGTAGTAAGAACTTTGTCGGAAATTTCTTAGAGCACTCCATCCCAAATGGAGCTAAAGTGACCGCTATTGAAGAATCAAAGATCTCTCAATAATGTCACTAGGCGAGCTAATTGGCAACCTCAAAGTTCACGAAATGGTAATGGAGAAAGATTCGGAGATCATCAAAGGAAGAAAGGAGAAGATCAAATCCGTTGCTCTTAAAGCAAAGGCGGAATCAGCGATGATGGTGAATCTTGTTCGATAGTGAAGATGAGGAGTATGCCATGGCGTTAGAGATTTCAAGAAGTTCTTTAGAAGAAGAGGAAAGTTTGTAAGACAACCTCGAGAAGAAAAGAAGCCATTCGAAAAGATCGGGATGATAAGAAGATTAAAGGTGAAAGAAAGTGTTTTAGATGTGGTGATGCAAGTCATCTCATAGGAGAATGTCCCAAGCCACCTAAAAGCAAAACTCAACGAGCTTTTGTAAGTGGTGCTTGGGTGATAGTGAAGGCGATGAAGAATCAAGCAAGGAAGAGATCGCTCTAATGGCACATGAGTCAAATGAGGTATGCTTGAAAGTTGGATTGGAACACGATGAATGGATAAAAGATAGTGGATGCTCACGACACATGACGGGCAACAAAGTCTCTTCTCATCATACCAAGAGTATGGCGGAGGTAATGTCACTTCGGTAGCAATCTCAAAAGCAAAATCATTGGCAAAGTACGATTGCTCATAACTCTCTAACTATTGAAAATGTTGCTCATGTGGATAGGTTAGGATTTAATCTACTTAGTATTAGCCAACTATGCGATAAAAAGTATAAAGTACTATTTGATGAAAATGGTAGTAAAATACTAAAAGATGGTATCACCATAGCTAAAGGAGTTAGGAAAAATAACATATCGTCATGAAAATAGATAAAACATATAATGACAAACTTTGCTAACAACATTAGGCGATAGCTCATCTCTTTGGCATAGGCGCTTAGGTCACGCTAATATGAGACTTATACAAAACCTATCTTCAAAAGAGTTGGTTAGAAATTTACCAAAACTAAAATATGACCAACACTTTTGCGGCGCTTGCAAAATTGGTAAACAAACACATAGTAGTCACAAATCTAAAAATATGGTGTCCACATCTAAGTGTCTAGAATTATTACATATGGACTTGTTTGGACCATCCGCTATAAGAAGCTATGGAGGCAACTTATACACTTTGGTCATAGTAGATGATTACTCAAGGTTTACTTGGACGTTATTTTGAAAACCAAAATGAAGCTTTTGATAAATTTGAAATACTTAGCAAGAAAATTCAAAATCTTCTAGGTGTCAAAATTGTGTCGATCCGAGCGGATCATGGTCGTGAATTTGACAACGAAACTCAATTTGGAAACTTTTGTGATACAAATGGTATAACACATAACTTTTCCGCTCCACGAACACCTCAATCAAATGGAGTAGTAGAGCGTAAAATAGAACAATTCAAGAAATGAGTAGAACAATGCTTAATGAACAAAACATTCCTCAAAAGTTTTGGTGTAGCAGATTGACACTTCTACATATATTTTAAATAGAGTCCTAATCGTCCTTTCCTAAACAAAACACCATATGAACTTTATAAAGGTAAAAAGCCAACATTAGGATATTTTAAAGTCTTTGGTTGTAAATGTTTTATTCTTAACACTAAGGATTATCTCACCAAGTTTGACCCAAAGTCTTATGAAGGTGTATTTCTTGGTTACTCTCAAACTAGTAAAGCTTACATTGTCCTAAATAAAGAAACAATGATAGTCGAGGAATCGTTGAACATAACATTTGACGAAAGTCCACCTCCCTCTAAGACATCACCTTTGGTAGATGATGACTTAGTTGAAAGTCAAATAATTGAAAGTCAAATTAATAATAACAAGGAAGATGAACCATTAAATAAGGAAATTGTCAACATAAAAGAATCTAAAAGTCATCCATTAGAAAGGTCATAGGAAAACTTAATCAAAGAACCTTAAGATCACAAGCTCAAAATCAAAGTAATCATTTTGTTTTGTATCCACCATTGAACCAAAACCATAAATGAAGCAATAAAAGATGAATCATGGGTAATGGCCATGCAAGAAGAATTAAACCAATTAGTTAGAAATGATGTTTGGAAACTAGTTCCAAAACCCAAAGATCAAACTATAATTGGAACAAAATGGGTCTTCGAAACAAAATGGACGAAAATGGTATAGTATCTAGAAACAAAGCTAGGCTTGTTGCACAAGGTTATAATCAACAAGAAGGAATTGACTATGATGAAACTTATGCACGGTAGCTAGACTTGAATCTATTAGAATATTACTTGCTTATGCATGTGCTTATGATTTTAAATTATTTCAAATGGATGTTAAAAGTGCTTTTCTTAATGGGTTTATTAACGAAGAAGTGTATGTTGCTCAACCTCCGGTTTTACCGACTTTGAGAAACCACATCATGTCTTCAAACTCAAGAAAGCATTATCTGACCTTAAACAAGCACCTAAAGCTTGATACGACCGTCTTAAGACTTTTCTTATTGATAACAAATATACTATGGGATTAGTAGATAATACTCTTTTACTAAGAAAAGGAATCGCAAATTATTATTGTTCAAATATCGTTGATGACATTATATTCGGATCAACTTGTCAAGAACTATGTAATGATTTCTCTAAAATCATGCATGACGAGTTTGAAATGAGTATGATGGGTGAGTTAAACTTCTTTCTAGGACTTCAAATTAAACAACTAGAAGATGGTATTTTCTTTAACCAATCTAAATATATAAAAGACATGCTTAAGAAATTTGGTCTTGAAGATTCCAAACCAACTAAAACACCCATGTCCTCGGACACTAAACTCACCAAGGACGAAGAAGGTGAATCCGTAGATAACACTAAATATAGAGGAATGATTGGTAGCCTACTCTATCTTACGGCTAGTAGACCCGACATTATGTTTAGTGTTTGTCTATGTGCTCGCTTTCAAGAAAACCCAAAGGCATCACACTTAGAAGCATTAAAAGGATTTTAGATATATTAAGGGAACAACGTGTTTAGGATTATGGTATCCCAAAGGAGCGGGTATAGAAACCATAGTGTATGCCGACTCGGATCATGCCGGTGATTATGTCGATAGAAAAGTACAAGTGGTATTTGCACTTTTGTTGGACATTGTCTCACCTCATGGTTTGCAGAGAAGCAAACGGCTTTAGCCATCTCTACTCTTGAAGCCGAATCGTCTCGGTAGGAAAAGCATGTCAACAAGCTCTTTGGATGAAGCAAGCTCTCGTGAACTACGAATTCATCTCAACGACATTGTGATACTGCGACAACAAAGGAGCCATCGATCTCGACAAGAATCCCGTTCAACATGCTCGTACAAAGCACATTGAAATCCGTCATCACTTTCTTGCGACAATGTTCAAAAGGAAACATTTCAATCGAGAAAGTATCCTCCGAAGACAACATTGCCGACATCTTTACTAAACCTCTTAAGCGAGAACCTTTTAATCTTCTTAGACTTGGTTTAGGGTTAATGGAACCAAACATGTAGGATAAACATAGCCTAAAACATTAGAATAGTCAAACCAAAACAATTTTGTCTTGTATACGCTCACATAGCCACGGCACAAAAGCGACAACACGGACGGAACCAAAATTTGGTGCCGTCGGTCCGTGGTGTCTCTGAGAAAAAACGACTTTATACATAACATCTTCTTCCTCACAACCCACTTTACCAAAGCGTGTAAAACTTAAACCAAGCTCATTATTGTCATCTTCCCACTCACTAATCACTGAAGATAACATCATTGTAAGTATCCTAACTACATTTCATCTCTTAATTATGAGTCTAGGATTCTTATTTATGCACAAAACTATCACAAATCATTACATGGGGTTTTATGTATGCTTTTATACCAAATATGAATTCAATTGGCAAATTGCATAACTAGTCATTCAAATTAGGTACTACATTATCATATTGCATAAACAAATCATGTTTCCCACTAATTGATAGATAATAAATATAAGGCCTTATTCAAACAACCAAACACCCCATGTCAAAAGTTTTGAAAAGCTTCTCACTTGTAGGAAAACATTTTTCATTGCTAATACAAATAGAAGCGTTAGAATTTTCATCACTTGCATGCTCTTGAATACTAAAGGTATTGCATAACTAATATGCACTCCGGGTATATTCAAATGTAGCCACATTGAATTAGGAGCATTTGGGTTATCTCATGGTATTTGCCAAACACTCCACTAAAACCATTTTGTGCATAAAATGAGTCGAGATAACCGCAACTCAAATTGTTTTCATATAGGCACACTAGAATCAAAAACGTTAAAATTTATCTTAATTTTTTTTAACATGTTAATTCTTGTCCTTAGGAATAACCATGGTAGCCATAAGATTCTATGATCACAAAGACACTCTTAACTACATTCCCAAACACCACAAAACCAAAGGACTCACCAAGGAACAAGTAGAAATATTTAGGGGTCTAGAATCAAGGTATTTCCACGAGGTAGAACCATTCACCCATCCTTCCTTGAGCATACCAATCTTCGTGAAGAACTAGCCGCCATTCAATTCGATTGTCTTCTTGACATTGATGAACCAATTTGTCCTAGGTTCGTGTTAGAATTCTATGCTAGTGTGACCGGTTTTAGTGATGAAGATGATGATGAGTTTTGTCTTAGCTTTAGAATCAACCAAAATGACTACACCATCACTTTAAGTGAATTTGCTAGAGTACTAGGAATTCCCAACCGAGGAACTTGTGTCTACACGGATAAGTGGTCACTCACCGCCCTTGATGCAATCAATGACCGCTCTCTTCCCTACATAACCCGTTTAGCCGATAAGGATGTCATCCGTGAACACCTTTTTAACCCAAAAACGGATACAACCCGAGTAACCCGAAAGGGAAAAGAGGTAGACCGAGATCCATATGGAATGGAGCTCAATGAACTTAAGCAATTTAAGAAATGGGAGGAGTTACTTAGAGCAAGCGTCATTAGCACCATAGGAATAGGGATCACATAAGCGCTTGTCTTTGCCACATGCTTTACAACTTGTCCACCCGACAACCATTCAACAGCCTACTACATAGCTAGGAGAATGATTGATATTCCAACTCAAGGATCCGTTGCTCTTCCATACGGGATGCTTCTCACCGTCTCTATAGAAACTTCGCTCCAATTCCACCAACCCCAAAGGGATGCACCTTCACTATGATCTCATCCTCACATCTTTGTACCTTTGAGTGATGCTCGAGTTGCTAAGACTAAAGGCAAGAGAGCTAAACCTCCAACTCCTTCATCATCATCATCAAATAGCTCAGGATGGTCTTCCAAGCTCTCGTCTTCCACCTCAAGAGTATTACACATCTCTTCCCGAGATTGAGAATGAATCGTGAAATTCAAGCAAACTAAGGGAATGTTCAAGTGCCTTGGTAGGATGATGAACAAGATTTACAAGAAGTTGGACAAATAAGGGTACTTTAAGGAGTGTTTGGAACAATGCATTATCGTTAATGTTTGATACTATTTAGTTGTTTTTATTATGTAGGATGATAATATAACTTGAAACAATGGTGTATGCTAACAATCTCATGCGGGGGATAGCACAAGTATGCTATCAAATTTTACCCATTTTCACTATATTGTGAAAATCAATAAGCCTACTGCTCAAAATCTATGCTCCACTATGTTTACATATGTGTTATTTACTTTTCCTAACTAGAAATGTTTAGTATAACGACTTTTGAGAAAAATTTGAGTTTGGAAATTTCCCGACACCTAAAAACGAACTCATCCAAATTTGACCTCCACGGATCGAGGCGGCACCATTATTTTGGTACCGTCCTTTATGTAATTGGTACCGCCATACATGCAGGGCGGACGGAGCGGCACCCTTTTTGGGTTCCGTCCGTGTATGATTTTGGTGCCGTGGATCCTCCGGGTAATTTTCGAATTTCGACTCTTCGTGATTCCAAATTATCTTCCATCACTTATAAATCAATCTTAACTAGTTTATCTTGTTATTAGAACTAGTATTATTCACTAAGGGATGTAAAAAATCCATTTCCACCAAAATTCAAAATTTGAAAAATCCACCCAAGGAGCCCTTTGGCATAAAGGAAGGAACCAAATTTTTGGTACCTTCAAATCCGTGGGTAATCTGAATATTAGGAAATTCCACTCACTAGAACACATTTATTGCATATCTTTTCTTCTTCACTCCATCTTCTTTGTATGGATTGACTTGGGTGATATGACTAGCATTCAACCCACTTCCAAATCATTAGGAACCTCATCTCTTCAATGGTTCAACATCAAATCAAACCTTTTCTCAACAATTTCTTACCTCTATAAATTGAAAGGCTTTACCATGATCATCCTCACACCTTCTTCATTCTCACTACTATCTAGCAAATCAAAACCCAAGTTAAAATGACTAAATCATCACCAAAACCTTGCAAGAAAACCGCTAGAATGAGCGTAAGGCCTTGTTGTTTTGTTAATCTTAGCTCATCATCCGAATCTTCACCACTCACCATCTCATCTCCCATTAGAGATGATACACACCTTACCTTAGCTACACCCACTTCATCACACATTGTGATCACCACTCCACCACCAACAAAAACACCTACTTCACCTCCACGGCACCCATCCAAACATCCAAAACACCTCACCACCTTCACCAAGGTCTCCCTCTCACTCCCATGGAGTTATTTTCAACTCCACCAACATCACCAAATCCTTTCCTAGAGGACTTGGAAGACTTGCCTCTAGGCCAAGTCATCCACCACCATTGCCATCCTTTGGCACCATTGAGCGAATCGCTCATGAGTCACCTCGGTCATCCATTGACCCAAACGCCCCATTAGGGCCAAGACCTCTCCTTTTCCACCCCATTCACAAGGACATTCATGGTCCTTTATCGGGATCATCCACTTCCATCATCAATGTCCCTCATATTGAGGACATTCCGGAGAGCATGTGGGATGACAATCCCACTAGAGAGGAGATTCAAGCCGAACTCCACAACCTCCACCAATTCAAAGGCATGGTGGATTCTCACTAAGTGAGACAATGCAAATGCAAAGTGCTTTGCTTGCATCCATCATGACCACTCCAAACATCCCCACACCACCAACACATCCACCATTCCACCACCACAACCTCCATGAAACTTTCTACCCTCCAGGCATGGTTGCTCAACTTGTGAGCAAGCGGGTCAAACCGTGGAACGGACCGGATTATGGTCCATGACTTCCACGAAGAAATGAGGTTCATCCTCAACCACATTCTTGGCGTCTCAACGCTCTTTCCCATCCACCATCACTTTAGGATGGTTTTAGAATAGTCTTTTATTTGTTTTTTTTAGGATAATTTTTATTTTCTTGTACTAGAAACACATCATTGTGTTCTCTTTTCATGATCTTTACTCATGAAAATTTTAACTAATGAATGTTGTTTATTATGTTGTTGGTGTCATTACATAGTGTTTGGAAATGCTTGTGAATGATCATTATTACTAACATTTTTTTGTAGCTTTATTTTCACAATCCATGTATCTTCCCATTAAAGCACCCAATTTAGGGGAGCTTTGAACAAGGGAGATAATAGCTCGAGCTCATTACATTCCGCATAGCCTCTTCTTTTGTTGAGACAAAAGGGAGAAAATATAGAACTTGAAAATTATTTATATTTGACTTTTACGAAAAGTCAAGCGCATACAATTGACTTTCTAAAAGTCAAACAGAAACCCTCATTGATAATACTTGACTTTTCTTAAAAAGTCAAGCGCATACTTGACTTTACGAAAAGTCAACATCATGCATCAACTAGTGAATTCTTTGACTTTCATAAAAGTCAAATTTCATACACTGCATTATCATTTCCTTTTCAAAGTTCTAAAACTAATATTTTATAACTCTTGTACAAACTTTGTTTCTTTTATAAAAATAAAATTTATATTTTGTCCTCAACAAAAGGGAGATTGTTAATACAAATATCGTCATTAAGCGTTATTTATATTTTTGATCTTTGCCTAAGTTTTGTTAACGACAAAAGTAAATTTAATTTATAAAAGCTTAAAGCTTGTCAAGTTTATTAGATATTAAAACAAGCTTTCTCAAACAATATATTCATCATTCAAGCATTTACATTTATGATTAGTAACATCTTGATATGACTCTAATCATTATGTATGATAGTAGTTTGTAGAATGTGTTAGGTTCTTAAAACCAAACACTACTTAAGCATTGCATATTTCTATTAATAGTAATACAACATTTGACATCATGTATTACATCATGGAGATCATTGGAAGATTCCATTAGATATTTTGTGAAGATTTGTACTCTTCATATCTTGCACAATCTTACTTAGATAGAGTTGACTTTAGGCAAGATTTGATATCTTATTTGTCGATGGGCGGTACCAATTTGGTACAGGCGGAACCCTTTTAAGGGGTCCGCGGTCCGTCAGGCGCTCTGTCAATTTGGCTATAAATAGCAATGCCAAGCCAAGTAGTTTCTCATCCCTTTCTAACATACTCTCATACATATCTTCTCTCAACCTTTCTAACTCGGTTTCATATCATATTAGTGATCTCTTTTGTAGCAAAGAAGATCAAGTCATATTCAAGCTTCAACGAGAAGTTGGAAGTCTTGTTTGTTTAGTGTTGTATGATCTAGTGTTGATCCATACTTCATTGTTGTATCAAACCATCATAATCTTGTGAGTGTGAGTGGTTAGTATTTTAGTCCTCAAAATACATTGTGTGTGGGAGTAGTTGTACCCTTGGAAAGAACTCGACATCTAGCTTAGTGTCGGAAATAGTGTAAGCGAAGTGTAAAGGTTTTCTCCGCGGTGAAAGGAGCTTGTTGACTAGTGAAGTTAAACTCTCGAGTGTGAGACTCGGGGGTGGAGTAGGGCAAGGAAAAAGAGTCCTTGTAGGCGAACCACTATAAACAACTTGTTGTGGTTTGATCATTTCTTTCCTTATTTACTTATTACATATTGCTTGCATATTTCATTAACATACTTAAGATCAATATCAATTGATCTTTCAATAAGTTCAAAACAAAGTTTTTAATCGGTAAACTATTCAACCCCTTCTAGTTTTCTACAGTGATCGAGAAGGAATCATAAAAATTTTGCAAGATCAAGTTATCACAATCTAGATTACACTCTTATTAAGGTTTTGAAATAAAAACCTAGGGTGTTTAGGTTAACCTTTGTTCTAATCACCTCATCATAGTTTACTTGTCATTTTCGAGATTCACGCTACATTTCAGTGTATCCACTTTTGCCACCGCATTATTGTCCAAGTGAGTTTCATAGCCCCTACTTTTACTTGATTTCATAACTGTTTTGGGGGAGATACATGCTCAATTATTTTTATTTACTTTCATAGTTACTCTAAACATTTAAGGATTACTGTGAGTCATAGCCCCTACTCTTTTAATTGTTTTGAATTACTTTTGGGGGGAGATACATGCTCAACTATTTCTATGACAATCATGATTAATTGCAAACTACATGTTTATCTCGAATCGAATGTTTAGTCATGCGTAATAATGATTTTGCCATACTTAGAATTTCCATATCATAATCATTGGATGATGGTCTTGGTATAATCATTGGATGATGGTCTTGGTATAATCATTGAACGATGGTCTTGGTATAATCATTGAGCCGATGGTCTTGGTATAATCATTGAGCCGATGGTCTTGGTATAATCGGTGAACTAATGGTCTTAGTAGAATCGGTGAACTAATGGTCTTGGTATAACATTGAACTAATGGTCTTGGTACAATCTGAATTAATGGTCATGGAACAATTTGAAACCGTATTTAATTATGTGTTATATTAAGTAACTATGGATACATTAAGTTAGGCACTATTTTGTGAATTCATTTGACATCATGCGCTTGATCATAAACTATATCACATGTTGGCAATGGGTTGTGAATACACAGGTTGCAAGTTTTGTATGGGCGGAACTTGGGCGGGTGGATTTACAATGCCTTTCTTGCATAAACGATTTTGAAAGGCTTTACATTTCAACACAAACCCTATGAACTCACTCAACCTTTGTGTTGACACTTTTTAGCATGTTTTATCTCGGTATCTAAGGCATACTCATCATGGCATGGTTAAGGAACCCCTTTTGAGTCATGGCGTCGACTTACATCATTGTACATTATGGCACTTTCTTTCAAAACCATCGTTTGGACTTGTAATATATTTATATTTCCATAAATTTTATAAACTTTTGGGACCTATACTTTGTAAACTCGATTGTTTTATTAAATCAAACGATGTTCTTTTCAAACGACACTTTAGGTCGTTCAATATAACTGTGATTGTGATGCTATGACGATCAATCCCGAGAATTCCATTCATTGCAAAAGCAGTAATTTGGGGTGTGACAATATGATAGCACCGATCGGATTCAGAACCGCCATGACAATAAGGCTGACCAGAATCGGTCACCCACAAACACCTACCACCAAGACACGAAACCCTCATCTCTCCATACCCACGTGAACATCCAACCAAGCTAAATCCAAAACCAAAAAACCGGCCAGATCCGATTTACAGAAGATTAGAAAGATAAATGAGCCACCACCCCACGAATACACAAACAACACTGAATCGATTGCATACCAAGGTAGAGAGGTGATTCAGATCGTTTGATTGGCCGGAAAATTAGGTGGGGCGGCGCCGAAAATCTCCCTAGGGAGAGAGAGAATTTATCCGATTAGAAAGATAAATGAGCCACCACCCCACGAATACACAAACAACACTGAATCGATTGCATACCAAGGTAGAGAGGCGATTCATATCGTTTGATTGGCCGGAAAATTAGGTGGGGCGGCGCCGGAAATCTCCCTAGGGAGAGAGAGAATTTATCCGATTAGAAAGATAAATGAGCCACCACCCCACGAATACACAAACAACACTGAATCGATTGCATACCAAGGTAGAGATGCGATTCAGAAAGTTTGATTGGCCGGAAAAGTAGGTGGGGCGGCGCCGAAAATCTCCCTAGGGAGAGAGAATATTGGGGTACTGTGTTTTGATTTACCCCATTTTCAAACTTTATTTACGCTTTCATACGTTTTCATCCGTTTTCTTACATATTGGTCACTTTTCTTACGTTTTCGTCCGTTTTCATACGTTTTCGACCGTTTTCTTACGTTTTCGTTCATTATTCATACGTTTTCGCCCGTTTTCGGCCGTTTTCATACTTGTTTTTACGCTTTCATACGTTTTCATTCATTTTCATACATATTCGTTCATTTTCTTACGTTTTCGTCTGTTTTCATACGTTTCGTCTATTTTCGGCAGTTTTTAGATGTTTTCATACGTTTCTGAATATCATGAGTGTTATTCTGTGATATTCAGATGATCACAAGTGATATTCTGTGATATTCAGAATATAACTTGTGATATTCTAAATATCACAAGTGATTTTCAACTAACATTTTGTAACATGAAAATCACAATTGATATTCAGGATATCACAACCAGAAAATCACAAGTGATATTCATGATATCACAAGTGATATTCATAATATCACAAAGTGATATTCAGAATATCTCAAAGTGATATTCAACAAATCACAAGTGATATTCAGAATATCACAAATATATAATTTGAATAGCAACTACATAGTTTGGGGGTATTTGTTTAACCTTATTTTACTTGCTTATGAGCTTATGTGATTTTGGTTTATGTTTCACAAGCTTAATTTGCTTATTGTGAAACTTATGAAAATATGTAAGTTTATATTTACCACGTATAAAGAGAAGATGGTCAAATTTTGGTTTTGAGTTCATATATATTGCGTCCGTTTTCGTCCATTTTCATACATTTTCGTCTGTTTTTAAATGTTTTCGGCCGTTTTCATATGTTTATAAATATCACAATGATATTTCAGTGATATTATGAGTATCACAAATGATATTATGAATATCACAAGTGATATTCTGTGATATTCAGAAAATCACTTGTGATATTCTATTCTGAATATCACAAGTGATTTTCTGAATATTACAAGTGATTTTCAACTAATGTTTTGTAAAATGAAAATCACAAGTGATATTCAGAATACCACAAAGTGATATCCAGAAATCCACAAGTGATATTCATAATATCACAAAGTGATATCTGAATATCACAAGTGATATCCAGAATATCACAAAGTGATATTATGAATATCAGAAAGTGAATTTATGAATATCACGAAATGATATTCAGAAAATCACAAGTGATATTCGAAATATCATAGAAAATCACTTGTGATAGTCAGAAATGTATAAAAATGTAAGAAAATAGACGAAAACGTAAGAAAATGGATGAATACATATGAAAACGGTCGAAAACGTATGAAAGCGTAAAAACACATTTGAAAATGGATGAAAACGTATGAAAAATGGACGAAAATGAAAGAAAATTGATGAAAACGGACGAAAACGTATGAAATCGAAAGAAAACGGACGAAAACGTATGAAAACGGACGAAAACATATGAAAGCGGGCGAAACGGATGAAAACGTATGAAAGCGGACGAAATGTATGAAAAGCAGAAAAACGTGAAAACGAAGAAAAAGCGGATTAAAAAGACGTGAATTAATAAAAAGCGAATTTAAAAAAATTAATAATTAAATAAAAGCGAATTAAAAAAAGAACTTGAAGAAAATAAAAAGCGAATTAAAAAAAATAAAATAAATATGTGAATAAAAAGAAAGACAAAAATACAAGGAAAAAAAAAAAAAAAAAAACATAGACCTAGGTTTACCTTTAAATCTTAGGTTAATCTTCATTATTAGATCAAACTAGATGGATGGTGGAAATTTATCCCTTAGTAAGTATGGATTTGAGTAAGCAACTCTCCTTTTGAAAACATATTTATATTAATAGTTGAAATTGTTCATAATTAATTGTTTCAATATTTCCTTTCTAATATTTTCAACATTTCACTTTCTTGACTTTTCACATTTCACTTTGACTTTCTTTTTTTATAAATAGTATAGATTGCAAAAGATTATCATAGTTAGTTGTTGACATTGTAATCTGACCGAGCTTCTAAATATGTGAGCAGCTGAGTGCATTGTGCTCGTAGTACATTAATAAATTTAAACATTTCGTGGTTAGAGCTGCAAGATTGCCACAAATAACAGATGGTAAATAACAGAAGGTGGCCGTTTGGATGAAAATTAGCTAAAATAAAAACGGGTCGAAAGTTTATGGACAATATTTTTAAACACTAATTACTCGTAAAATTCAAGAAACGAAGACAAAAGGTGTTTAAGGTCGCCTTAACCCGACATGTTTTGACCCATACCAAAAGTTCAGCTTTGACTAGTTACACAACCTCCTCGATCAATACAAAAACTAAAAAATCTGGAAAACACATACGCATGCCTGGATTCCTGCAAGTGCATCATCTGCTGCAGCCATAGACTTGGCTAATACAAGTTTTCCAATGTCTTCTGCCTGAGTCAGGTCTAATCAGCTGTTGAGGAAAGCACAAAGGGTGAATTTGCCTAATACATAATACCATAATGTCAACATGTGTTGAATAATAAGTCTTCATTCATAATCATTATCGTTTATGAGTAAACAAATATTGGCATGGTCATTAGTAACTTGAACTACTAAAACATGCTTGTTCACATTTCAATACAAGTTTTTGGTATGAGAATGCGTCGGGAGTACCAAAGTCATCCATTTTTCTTTCTTCTTTCTGTATGAAAGTTATATGAGAAAAGCATAAAGGGTGATTTTGCACACATACGGTAAATTAATCAAACTGAAAATTCATGACTAAATGTCAATGTATTAAATACTTATATATATTTGGTGCAATGAGTGTAACATTGAAGAACAGTACATGGTGATTGCCTTCGTTGTCCCTAATTGACAATAGGTAGAACAGTATATGATGCAATCAAGCTTTCTACACCTGGGGGATCGCTCTTAGTTAAGGTTATACTCCCTCCGTCCCAAAATAATAGTCCACGTTTCCTTTTTAGGACGTCCCAATTTAATTGTCCACTAGTAAATATAGATAGGGAAGTTTGATCGAGTTTACCATATTTTCCGTGCTCGAAATTACTATTACAAACTTTAAAGAAGACATTAATTGATTACTTAAGGGTAAAATTGTCATTCTAACAAAAGTAAGAGAGAGAAATCAATAATAATTACATTTTATTAAATTGTGTGATTTTGTTGGGGAAAATAATTTTGAGACGGAGGGAGTACATATTTTGGGTGTGAATAGCGGTTATTCCCTCCAACAGTTAGATTGTAACATCTGCATTTCCTAGATTGCCTATATATATTTTACTTAACATATCCAGACATTAAACTGAATAACCAAGTACCCGTGCACAGTGGCGGCGTTGTATAGTTTTCGACAAAATCCGGTAGCAGCGGTGTGTGCCCGACGTGTGTGTCAAAGTCTTCCAACAGTGGTTTCCGTAGTGCTGTAGGTGGTGGCTCAGTAGTGGTTGTGTAGTGGCTCGGTGAGCAATGGCGGACCTCTTTGAGGGCACGGGAGGGTCCCGGCTCCCCCAAAAGTTTCGGCACCTAGTGTAAATATTGTAGGTTTTATGGGTAATTTTGTTGTGGTTACAAACAAATCTTCGATTCGGCCTTCTCAAAATAAATTCGCCCCCAAAATAAATGGTCAAGTTCCGCCATCGTCGGTGAGGATAACATGCACCATATGTGTAGGTGAAGTTGTAACTGTATATCGGTCTTTTACTTTGCAATCTGCATCATATATAGTCAATAAGCACAATAGCTAGAGGACATGCCTTACTCCATGATGATGTTGAGTAGACAAGATTTATCGACATATGACCGACCGATAATGGCGAACTCTAACTGTATAGCAATGTAATGGTAGAACCATACACTATCAACTTTATGGTTGTTAAGCCACCGCTAGCTAGTTCATCAAGACGGACAAGACGAGCCATTATTTTGAGACCTCTTGAATGTGTGTGCGTTTTTTTTCCTTCCGTTTGTTAAAGATTTGTTAAGTTTTGATATAACGGCTCCCTTAAATAGAAAAACACTCACGAAATTGAACGGCCAAAAAGAAACCCAAAAGTCGAGAATCTCATCATAATATGGAAGTAAATGAAACTCTATCTCGAGTGTCTTCCATGCACACTCAAAAATGGCATTTGAATGACGGCGAAGGTAGCTATTGAAAACTCATGAATACCATATTAACTAGAAAGTGACTTTTCAATGTAGTGTTAGATGACTAAGTCTAAAAGGCCTTACTGTCATATTAAAGTACATTGTTCGTCCTTAATGTTGTACAAAAAAAACTAGTTTCGTCCGGCTCTACTCGAATTTTAGAGTTGGTCCCTAAGCAGGGCCGTCTCATGGATTTCGGGGGCCTTGTGCCATGATTGTGAAAGAGGCCCTCTAAAAGCGAAAATTTTAAATGTTGTTTTCGGTTTCTTTACTCTGACCATTTATATATGTTGGTTATGTTTTAGATACAAACATTAAGCTCTTTTCAAGTGAAGCACTATGTGATAATAAAGCAAATAAACAAATCACTGATCCCACATCGCGTGATGATACGAAGTTTGATGCATCTTCGTAGCTGTAAGTGCAAGAATAAAGAAAGTATACCAGGCCCGATCCAATGAGCTTTTTACAGACAAAAAAATTCCTTTCAATTAGTTAGTTACATATTGGGCTTTTTTCAAAATTTAAGGGCCCTCAAATCATTGGGCCTGTGCGGTTAGGCAGTTCATACGAGCTTATATCCGGTCATCCCTAAGGCTCTACTTGCCATTTTACCTATTACTTTTTAGAGTTGGTCCTAAACTTTCCAAACACTAATTAACACAATTGGTCTATGAGCTTTTTCAATTCTCTAATTTTTAAAAGTAGTTATTTCTTGCCATTGTGTTTGTCTTCTACTTCTTTTTTTTAATAAATAATTTAAATTCCCATCCTCCTCATTACATAAACCGTCACCACACCAACTCCTTATTTACCATACTCTTAAACTCCTCAAATTAATCATACAAAAAAAATCTTATGGGTTGTTCTCTTCCACATACCATCGAGGAAATCAAAGCTGAAGTAATGAAACAAATCGATGTGGATAATTGTCGTATGCAAGCGATTGAAGACACATCAAAGTTGTTTGTAAACGCGAGCAAAACTACAAAAGATATGATTCAAGCATACAACGAATGGAAAGACATTACGCAACGAAAATAGGCTTTACTTAAGACTTTTCTAAAAGAAGAAACTTCATAAGATTACGATATTGCTTTTCATTTGTTTTGTATAGCGGAAAAAATACAAGATCAATTGAGTGCTAAAACTGTTCGAATGCATACAAAAATCAAATAGGATGATGGTGCGGGGTTAATAGCGTCGGGTCCTTGGGTGGTTAATAGTGTCGGGTCCTTAACCGGTTTATGTGAAAAACATTCGAAAGATGGTGCATTTGCATAGGATTATTAATGGGTTTAAAAGGGATGTTAGGGTTGAGGATAGGAATGAAAGAACACTAACGAATGTTAACTGGCATAGACTAACGGATGTTAGGTAAAAGGACTAAACGAGATGCAAAACAAAGGAAGTCATGACTATAAGTGATATTTTTTGAAAAAAAAGGACTAAACTTGTATTATGTGTACAAGCTTAGGGACGAACAATCTACTCTAAAAAAAAATAGAAAAAGAAAGTCTTCCAATTGTTGGATTACCTATATATGATTTTTGTGTTTATCAGTTTGAAGTCGTATGTGAATCCAACCACCCTTCTTATAAAGAGCGAGGGAGTGAGTATAAGGAATTCGAAAAAAACAATGGAAGAAATCAACGTGATAGAAGGGAAGCTCGGGCCAACTATCAAAGGCTTCGATTATCTTCCTTGGACCGATTCCGAGACTGTTCTTGTATGTTTCTTTTTCTGTAAACTGTTTTTTTGTTGTTGTTGAGTTAACATATGTAATTACTAGTAAGATTGTTTTTTGCAGCAATTTTATTTATTTAACTTAGATTAAAGATGGTATGAAGAATCTAATGCTTATGCTTTGCGACATTTTTGTTACAGCTATGGGACTGCAAGTTTGCTTGTTGTTCTTCTGCGGAACAAAAAGAAGCGATCCGTTATCCTTATTCGTGGGTTCTTGTTCATTCTAGGCAACCTGACGACATATATCGTGGGGTCACTATGCTTAAAGGTGAACAAACATATGAATTTTTATAGATGTTGTTTAATAATGTTATTTACCTCCTCATCCCTTGGACGATAATTTATATTTTATACTTTGAATTGTGGCAGATTCACTTGAAACCACTAGTAACCCCAATCAAAAGAAAAAGAGATGTATTTACTTGCTGTTGGGCTTTATAGATTTCAGCGATACAAGCGGAGCGCAGAACTTGTTGATAACTGCTTAGAGGTATTAATCATGTTGAAAACACCACCCTTTAAAGCTTCTTTCTCTTTTTTTGGTTTTTTCCATCATATTTTCGGTGCTAAAAAAATGCAGATCAAACCTGATTGTTGGAAGTCACTTTTTCTGAAGGAAGCAATTGCATATCGTCGTAAGAAAAGTAAGTCAAAACTGTTGTAACATGTACATGTTTCCAAGGGTACATAATGTAATATTTGTTTCCGAAGTTGAGTGTTTTGTTGTTGTAAGCAGTAGAACCAAAAACAAAATGGATACTCGTTGATTCTGCTGCCACGCCGGTTGAATTTGTGACTGGCATACTGACAGCAACTACTTCTCGCGCTTCATATCCTACATGGGGCATTGAGGTCATCCTTGTTCTATACACTTAGTCTCTCTCACATTGTTTTTATTTGATTTATATATATATATTACTCACTACACTCATAAGTAAATTAAATGTTTGGTTTTCTCTTCTACAGAATGTACCTAACTGGATGCGTCCAGTAACCTTAAAGAAATCTATTCAGCATACTACAGAGAAAGGTAAATCGCTATATCTTCAAACTTAACATGCACTCACTTGTATGGGACATGGAATTTATTTGGTTTAATTTATGCTATTATGTACAGATGCATTTTCCTTATGGGTTGTCGCCGCCTCAGCAACTGTCGGTTTTGTGTTTGCTGCTGTGTTTTTTCGCAGTAAATGATGTTGGTCACCTTGAAATTTACAATAATTTTGCCGGTCCATGTGAAGATTCACAACTTGAAATTGCAAACCGGCAATTAGTAGGGTGACTTTAGCTATGATGTGTTCCAGTATCTAGTGACTTCTTTCTAATAATGGACGTCTTATACTCTATTACTCTTTAGTAGATCATTATATATATTTACTGTCATGCAAATACTTATCATTCCAAATCTTTTGGGCAGTTTAGGCCCTATCAAATTGTGCTTTGTGATAGGGTCAATCTAATCTGAGCTTGCTTTAAAAATGTCAAACCGCGTTCACATTTGTGGGTCTTCAGATAAGGGTCAGAAACAGCCACGAGAATACCCCGATTATGCTACGTACATCTGAGCCAATGCCTCACCTAGCTTCAATTCATACGTTTTGTCATTTTTGAATATTGGCCTTACATCATATGATCAAGGCAACCATAAAAAATATAAATAAATAAATGAAAAGTTATTTCAAGTTTGAAAAGAAAACATAACAATCAAATTTAGTTCTAACTAGACCACAAACCCCTATATTTTTTTCTTTGTTCTATCTTTCTATGAAACACGCACAAAATTTGGTCTCAAACTTGGGAGGTGGTTGAAGAATTTGCAAGATTAAGAAACAGTAAGACCTAATCTCCAACTCTTACTCGGTAAGACATATATATCTGACCGCGTCAAACAACCCTCTTGTCTTTCCACGTCTGTCTGGTTAAGAGTCAGAAACACAGCCATAAACATATGTCCCATTTGAGACTTGACCCCAAAGCCACTTTGGTTGTGAAGCCAACTTTAAGGGGATGTTTGTTTAAGCTTGTATGTGGCTTATGAGCTTATTTGTTTTTCGGCTTATATTTAAAACCCCAATTTTCCGGCTTATTTTCTAGACTTGTGGGTTTACATAAATTTATCATGACATGATAAACTTATATAAGCTCATAAGTCTCAGAATAAGAAGGAAAATTAAGGTGTGACAACTGGCAATTAGGGAGCCCATTTTAGGTAACCGCATTACATTAAGTTAAACCGAGTAATTGCCTTTAGAACTATTTTGATTAACCATGACTTGTTTTGATATCGTTTATTGGTTTTTATGATTTATTTTATTATCGTATGAGTCGTTGTAAGAGTTTTAGCCCTTTACGTTAAGCATTATGTGATTCGGCACAATAAAATCTTATAACGAGAAATAACGTAACTTTTAAACCATAGCACGAAACTTGACAAATAAATAATCAAAACTCGTGGAAAAATGTAAATAAAAGCGATAGAAAGTCGAAGGAACGTCGTGGGACACTCGTAGGACAACATATGAGCTTGGGAGCGGGTAAACGAGTTAGTTTTACAAAAATTACGGGTTTGGCCCCCCAAAAAGCCTTAGGCCGGCACCCCCCTCCCAACCATTTTATTTATTTTAAGGTCCCTAGTCCCAAGTATTTAAACCCCAACCCACCTCATTTACCCATTTTACTTCTCTCACTCAAAACATACACACACATCTACTTTCTCTCTACTCTCTCTCTCTCTCCTCACCACCAAAACCCTAACCCTAATATTAACACCACCACCGCCGCCCCACTTCCAGCGAGATTCCGGCCACATTCCGGCTAGTGGCATCTCACCTCCACCACCATTAGATAGATCTTTCTTTCCTCTTTCCATCCATATATGGCACGCACATAGAAGCCTCCGTTAACACCCTCAAATCTTGCAAAAACTATTCGAATTTGTAGGGTTTTGTGGTAACTTTGTAGATTGGGTTTGGAAAAGGTAAAAGGAGCATGGTTGTGGCTCGTTTGAGCTATGGTGAGTCACGTACGAGCCCTATATGGCTCTTACATGTGGCGACCCAAGTGGTTTTTGATAAACATGGGTCTAAAACGAATTTATAACTAATGAAACATGTAAACTAGTGTTATGGTATCGTGTGTTGTGTCATTTTATTGTGTTTTTGCATTTTTATCATTCTTTCATGTTCTTGGTCTAGATTAGTTGATGGGTTTGATGATTGGATGTTGTTTGGAGGTTGTTTGATTGTGTTTGGTTATTGGAGAAGCCATTTGGGGAGTGTTTGGATGGGATTAGTAGGACGTACGAGCCATTAGGGCTTCGTACGTGGGTTGTTTGTGGCGTACGAGACCCAAGATGACCAAGGGTTCGGGCCGGGTCGTTGTGGTAAATTGTTGGTAGTTGTTGTTGGTGTTTGGATGAGACGCGTGGAGCCGAAAAGCTTCTAGAGCTTGTTTGGTTCACGTGGTCTTAACCGGGAGTGCGTCTTGACCATTAGGGTCGTGACATTGGTTACGGGTATTTTTGGTAGTTTGTTTGGATGGCGAGATTGATATGGGTTGATTGGAGATTGATTTGTGATTATTTACTTGGACTTATATTATAAATTGTCAACTTTGAGCAACGTCGGTGTTACTTTGACTTTTTAGTCATAGTTGACCCCGACAACGCCGTAACATGGACTTTAGTATATATTGGACTATAGAATGTCTAAAAGCCGAGAAGTCATGACTCGTGCTTGTGGACTTGAAACGAATAACGATTTGAAACTTATATTGAAATTGACGTAATATATATGTAAACATGTTAATAAAACTAAGAAACATAAATAATAAATGGTTTTTATACTAAAACCTTCGATAACAAGACTTTTCTTGTTATTCGGTATTTTAAAATGGAAACTAACGACTAAAAACGGAAAGGTTTTCTAATTAATGAGTATTTAATGTTTCGAGTGCACGTTTATCAAAATATGCCATTTATGAGCATTTAATACCATTTTCGAGCATTTAATACTATTTATGTCTTGTGCATGGGTTATGGATGACCTAACATTAATAGCGTCAATCCACGTGGATAGCGGACTTATTATGTTGACGTATTTAATAAGAGCTCGTGTGCACGTAGGATAACGTTATTAATGGGTGAATTATCCTTATGACTCGTTAGGATGCGACTGGTTTATAGAATAATGAGCGACACGAATAAATGATTGAGTTTATCGAGCTGACGAATTCGATAGGGTCTAACTATTTATTCCGAAACTTATTGGACTATGGAGCTTAACGTTTAGACGTCTCATTGTGTTGCCTTGAGTCGCATTGTGGTTATTTGAGTGCATTCATGATGTCTTGTTGAGTTGATACACACACGACGATACCAAACGCTAGGACTAAACGGTGAAACAAGATATTTTTGGAGATAAAGAAAAGGAATACATTGGGGTAGATAAGAATTTGGAATTATATATTAAGAATTGGTTTATATTAATAGGTTGTACCGAGTCAGTAGTTGCTGAGCCGTGTTAGCTGTTATCTTCGTTGCTAGTGTTTGTTTGTGCGTTGCTTGCTTGAGGTGAGTTTCATAGCCCCACTTTTATTTCTGTTTTTACTAAATTGGTGAGAGAAATCATGCTACTCTTTTGGACATTTTAAACTTTTAATTTGCTTATGTGTTGACTGTTTAGATAGATATGTGGTTGCTGTTGCCTTAGTCTAGGGTAGCAATTATGTTGCTATGACACTTGCCTAGCTAAGTATAGACTTCTACCTCGACCTAGTCCATGGTAGCATTTGGCTACAACTGCGCTTGCTAGAGTCGCTTAGGGCCCTACTATGACGTCGATTATGTTATTGATGGTGTTATTGATTATGGTATTGGTATGTGAATGATGTGTTTGTGTGTATCTATATTAGTCTCGCACAACAAATAAACTCCTACAAGTCCACTATTGAATTTGAACTAAAACTTATGAACTCACCAGCGTTAGCTGACCCTTTTAGCATGTTTTTCTCATGTATCTAAGTGGTGTTTGGAATGCTTGTTCTGTGGAAGCTTGGCAATGAAGGATGGTTGAAGGATCATAATTAAACTCTGATAATATTATGCGGACCTATTTTATAAATCATGTTGGGCCTTACATTTAACTATTTTGGGATGATTGTATTCGGATAATTAAATTTGAGATTGGTTTTTGAACTATAATATGCTTATATTGTTTGCTATACTTGTGTGATGTACCAATCCAGTAACGCCCTGAAGACTTGTTTAAGTCTTCCGTTGTACCAAGATTTGGGGTGTTACATAAGGCTTCTAAAATATAAGCCGAAATGAAATATTACGACATGATCCTTTTTTTTTTTGGAAATGACTTGGTTATCCTTTTGTAGAAACAAATCGGAGTATTATTTTAGTTTTCCCACAAATCAGCTTCTATAAAAATTAATGCAAACAATATTATTAATAATTTTTTCTCCATTAGATGCAGAAAATGGACCCCTTTAAGAGTCTTAATGTCGAATATGTAAACCGTCAATGAATAAACATACACTTGTGCTTACACTTGAGTCTCACAAAAAACAGACTACCTATATATGGGTCTAAATTCAATTCCTTGTACCCTCAGCCCACTAAGAACCTTTTTACCAGGATGCTTAAACTTAAGAGGCATAGAAGCTTTGAGTCTTCTGGTATCAAATCGCCATACTTTAACTTCCATCCAACCATCACTCTGTTTCGTTGAGCAGCGTTTCGTTTGTGTACATTTAGTGGTATGTGAATGTTTTCATCAATTATTGGTCCGATGGCTGGGGTGTTGGAGGGCTTACTAAATAGATATACCAATCCTTATAATCAGAACCGTCATTTTCCCACACAAACATAGGAGCCTCAAACGTGGATTGGTCTTGTGGTAATTGGTACATAAGGTAACTTGCATAGTTTGTTTCAGGTAATACTACATCGGATTTGATTTCTCCCTTAATTTCAAATTTGTGACAAGCAGTTATTACAAGCACTTCTCCAAATCTGCAGAAACAAAAAATCATCAAATATGTAATAGATTTAGAAAGTGAAGTTAGCATGTAATAGACGCCTACTAATGTATTAACTTTTTTATGTTTATTGCTTAAAAAGGGGTCATAATACATGCCAACTTCAAACATTGATAACATTTAAATTGAGTGGAATTGGTCATTGAAAATTTATCATGTTATCACACACCAAATCAAAGTCCTATGATGCTTTGGCATACCATGGGGTACAAAATTCAACCTTTAGGCCTCTCTTTAAAGCTTTTTAATTGATTGTTGGACCCATTTTAATGTCTTAGAGGCCAAAAGGAAAATAAAGCTGCAAGATTTACGGCTTGGGCTGCTGACAACCCATTAGGCGATAAAGGGTTAGGTTTAGGAATATAATAGAAACATTGCAACGTTTCTCTAAAAGTAAGCGGTTTGCCTCTTCATGAAAGCACCGTTTCATATATTATATACTAGCTTAGAGACCCGTTGACACCGGGTTAGTTTTTAAAGAAATAGATAAATGAGATGATAATAAAAGTAATAACGTAAATCTGTTACATTTAAAATATGTTTGAGTCACAATCGATTTACAACCATCGCGTTGCCAATCTAAAATAGATTGACTCGAACATAAAATGATATGTGATTTCAATGATCAATTGAGTTGCTAACAAACCTTGTAACATTAAAAATAATGAACCATAGTATAATATAACATGATTACACCAATGATACATACATGATATAACATGAACCTTGTTCCAAGACCTTCAAGTACTTCTTTATACACGACATTTGTTGTGGTTTTGGAGAGATTACCATCATGATCACAAACGACAACCTTCAAACCCCGCTTGCTTTTTACTCTTGATACAACAATGTACAGTTGTCCATGTTTGAACACAGGACGGGGCAAGTACAAACCAACTTTAGAAAGTGATTGTTTCCTAAGTACCATGGTACGACACAAAATTCATAGTGGTACAACAAAAAAAAATACTCACACAGTTTTGACGCTTGAAATAGTGGCTTTGCATTTTGTGCAGTACCATCATAAAATGCCTGTTATTTGCATAAAATCATCCGAAATTGAATGCATACTAATATCGACTTTTCCGACGTTGGGGCCCCCGGAAAAATGAGGCCCTGTGCGGCCGACCACCCTCCACATGCCCAAATCCGGGCCTGCAACACGCCTTCGAACATTGTGCCTGCCATCTCGTACAGATGCTTCTGATCGTGATCGGTTAGGCTGGGATAATCTTTTCCGCTGCCTACGACTGGAACCAGAAGGGCCACCTAAGAATGTATGCGCAGAAAACTAATAAGCACCTACCCGAACGCATACGAAAACTGTTCATGATAAACTTACGACACATTAAAATCTTAAATTTAACTTTGCTACGAAGCGAACTGGGACTCTATTCAACGGGCTCAACAACATTTGTGGGATTAGAAACCGAAGTTCCTACATTTACGAAAATTACTCATATGAAAACTGATCTAATAAACTCGCTTAGAAAACTAATTGACAGAAAAAAATGTCTTATACCTGTATTGCGAACAGAAGCCAAACCGTGTTCATCAGGATCAACACCAAGTGCTACATTAGTTTCTATAGTATTCATGACAACACATCTCTGCAAATTACTTGCGACAGCCTGGATGTGATGAATCGCCTGATAACCGGTCACAACAGCAACGTCGAGATGGACGGATCTTTCCTTACTTTGAAAACTAAGAGACAATCGAAACAGCTATTTAACAACCCGATCATGAACCACTGGTTCTCCAAAACCTGCAGTACCATCACAGTTATGGAGGCTCATCTAGCAATAAAAAAAACATTCTTCAAGCAAAAGTAACAAATCTTAGCCCAGCCAATGTCGGTTAAAAAAATATCTAAAGTTTTGACATAAGAAGAAACCATTTGTTTACCAGCAGATTGAGAGTCAGTTGAAATGCATTATTTTCTTCAGTTTCTACACTCGTTGATTCTAACAGCACGCTGAGTTTGAGGCAGGGACCCATAACAGAGCTGTGTACGGGCGTCCTTTCTTGGTCTGCCAGCCTTTCGAAGAGACCAATCGGAAGGCTGTAAACATGATTCAGTTACACTGCTACTTCCTTGAAGATCCTTGGCACGTTTTGTAACCCTCCGACTGTGGGATTAAAAAATTTGTTCAACATCAACCGATGAGCACTCGTATGCAAAAAAGAAGTCACAAACACAACTATAAGCACCCGTGTGTGTGTCATAGATAGACATGGTTAATTCTATGTAAAAAAAAAGGAATTGTAACTAACCTTTTGCATGCCCACCATCTGTCATGACAACACCCATACCTGATAACCGGTCACAACACACACGGGTGCTTATAGTTGTGATATAATAAACTCGCTTAGAAAACTAATTGACAGAAAAAAAATGTCTTATACCTGTATTGCGAACAGAAGCCAAACCGTGTTCATCAGGATCAACACCAAGTGCTACATTAGTTTCTATAGTACTCATGACAACACATCTCTGCAAATTACTTGCGACAGCCTGGATGTGATGAATCGCCTGATAACCGGTCACAACAGCAACGTCGAGATGGACGGATCTTTCCTTACTTTGAAAACTAAGAGACAATCGACACAGCTATTTAACAACGCGATCATGAACCACTGGTTCTCCAAAACCTGCAGTACCATCACAGTTATGGAGGCTCATCTAGCAATAAAAAAAACATTCTTCAAGCAAAAGTAACAAATCTTAGCCCAGCCAATGTCGCTTAAAAAAATATCTAAAGTTTTGACATAAGAAGAAACCATTTGTTTACCAGCAGATTGAGGAGTCAGTTGAAATGCATTATTTTCTTCAGTTTCTACACTCTCGTTGATTCTAACAGCACGCTGAGTTTGAGGCAGGGACCCATAACAGAGCTGTGTACGGGCGTCCTTTCTTGGTCTGCCAGCCTTTCGAAGAGACCAATCGGAAGGCGGTAAACATGATTCAGTTACACTGCTACTTCCTTGAAGATCCTTGGCACGTTTTGTAACCCTCCGACTGTGGGATTAAAAAATTTGTTCAACATCAACCGATGAGCACTCGTATGCAAAAAAGAAGTCACAAACACAACTATAAGCACCCGTGTGTGTCATAGATAGACATGGTTAATTCTATGTAAAAAAAGGAATTGTAACTAACCTTTTGCATGCCCACCATCTGTCATGACAACACCCATACCAGCATCATTGAAACTGGCCGCAGAAGCACCCAAACTGCTGCACAAACTACAGTGAAAGACACAGCAGCTATTAACATAAAAATCATTTCACAATTCCTAATATGCCTACAGCTACACATCCTAATATGCACACAACTACACAGTAGTTGTGTGCATATTAGGAATTGACAAAACTCGTACCAATTTCGGGAAAAAATAATTTAATCTAGCAATCAACTATGTTATGCAATATTATTAATACCAACAAATTAGCCCGCTACTTTTGACGACATTGACCCGGGTAACCCATTACCAACCTGAATGTGTAACCCGTACCAAGCTCACTCTTTTTAACTAAAATTAAATATTTGGATGACGTATAAAATAGCGTGTTTGTGATGATTTCAAAAACTGTATTATCTAAATGATCAACAAAAAGTAATTGTATTATCCACAAATACGAATCATACCCCTATTCGGCCAATATACAACCATTGCACCCACATTCGATAAGGAGCCAAACACGAAAACTGACACACAAACGCATCAAATCAGTCCCAAATTCACGATGATAAAACCCAAAACTCAAAAACAAATATTAATATAGTAAATAACTCAAACCTGCAATCAAGAAATATAACTGAGATCATATAAAAAAAATTATAAAAATAATTAAAGGTAATGTAGTTAGAGGTGATAAACTCACAAAACTAATTCATATTCAACTTAATCATCTTCTCCATGTTTAGATCCGCCGAAAATAAATCTGAAATCAAAACCCGAAATAATTACCCAAAATCATTAAAAGCAATAAGCAACATCAAAAAATAACGGATTTAGCTATTCTAAATTTTATCAAACACATT
Organism: Chrysanthemum lavandulifolium; assembly: GCA_022545495.1. Classification (NCBI taxonomy): domain Eukaryota; kingdom Viridiplantae; phylum Streptophyta; class Magnoliopsida; order Asterales; family Asteraceae; genus Chrysanthemum; species Chrysanthemum lavandulifolium. The sequence goes on from CM040240.1 coordinate 297,281,727, forward strand.
GTGTGCATAAAATTCATTACAAATGCAACTCAGTTCAACTTGTATCCAAATTAAAACCACATGTAAAAAGAGAATAACGAATTGCAAAAGTAGAGGATGAAGATATGTTGTAGTATGTGATTCAAATAGAATCCCTAAATTGAATTTGAATATATGCGATACTTACCGAGATGGACACCAAAAAACCCACTGGCATAGATGTTTTTTCTAAAGGATGTTGAATCTGTGAATAAGATGCAATCACTTTTATGTGTGTTTTTTGAGTTGGTGAGATCATTGGATTTCAAAAGGAGCGTATAACTTGATTTGATGGAGAAGAATTGAGATTATTACTGTCCTAAAATAAAACAAAAGGAGCGTTTCTGTTGGTGTTTTCCATAAAACCGTGTTGACTAATGATATGCATAAAATGGAGCGTGTAGAGGAAGGGTTGTGCAGAATAAGAGTTGTACTATGACTCTAAATAAGGAAGTGCATTAAACGAATTTTTAATGCTGGTAGCTTAGTAGACTTGTACAAAAGCTTTTCCAGTTATAATATCAGTTTCTATTGAAGGTTCAACCCCACATCTTTTGTTTCTGTTTTATTCGATTCTTGTGTATGATAAACACATGATGTTGTTATGATCAATCGATCCTGGAAAGTCCCTTTAAGAACCTGTTAACAATGATTGGTTTGTTCTTGAGTCTGTTTTGCTTTAATGGGCTTGAGTAATCATGCTTCTTAAAACAATTTCATATGGTGACAATGAATTACTAAAATCAGAGCTAACATGGCATAGAAAACTATTTGCAGACCAAAGGATCAAGGGGTTTCGAGTTGAAAGATTTGGATAAATAGAATAAAGCTGAAATCATTAAGCACTTATGGAATTTCGCATTGTAATAAAGTGGCTTTCTTAACTATTACCCATTTATGGAATATAATGGATTCACACAATGAAGTTAAAAGGTAGAAGTTTTTGGGAAGTTAAACACAAGAATTTAGACAGTTGGGGTTGAAAAAACTTGTTGGAGACGAGAGATAAAGTGAAGTATCTATTGTCCATAAATTAGAAATGGGGAATCCAATTCAATGTGGCTTGTATGCAGCTATATTCAAAGATGGAAAACGAATGTGGCCTTTGGAGGGGCATACAATAAATCCTCAAGTTGCAAGCATCTCAGAGCCTGTACTAACCCTTTGTGACAGATGTTGTGGTATGGAAAAACTCAGAAGGTAAACAGGTCCTGTTGCCTGATAAACGTGTATAGGAAGCTATTAGAACTCAGACTGCGAAAGTGCAGTGGTTTTTCTTGGTATGGTGTTCTCAATGTAATCCTAGACATACAAATCTCTTATGGATGGAAATTCAAGAAAAGTTATAAACACAGAATAAGTTACTAGATGGGGATAAGTGCAGTAACGGTATGCCCATTAAACGGGTCAAGCTGCAAATAATGATTGGTTTGAATGGGTTGGTTAATGATTGATTGGCAAGATATTAATCAGGATTTCGCTCCTAGATCACGTGAAAGAGATATTTCTGCTGCTGTATACTTCTTATGGCCGGAAAGAGATTGCATAGTTTCAGATATGAAAACTGAGTTGTGACGTGTTGTATGCAAGAATTATTGACACTATAGAGCTTAAGCTAATGAGTTTAAAAGTGGAGCCAATTAAGGCAGCCCTCCATGCAGCAAAGCTGTGGAATGTGGGCATGAATATTCAGAAGTCTGATAGAGGAAGCAGGGGTCAATAGAGCTGTGTTGTTTGAAGCCAGTGAGAATTTTTATCATTACTCTGTAGTGATGGTTTAGACTTTAGATTGTGAAGATAGTTGTGTAAAATGGATTGCGTATTGCATAGATTTCAATATTAGTCTATTCAAATATGGATTGCCACTTAAGGTGGATAAGCACTAGTCCACTACCAAACTAGATTCTAAATATTTCTGCCAAAAATTTTTATATCTCAGTTGTGTGCAAGAGAAAGATTCATAAATATATAAAATTTCTTCATCAAGTTTCTTTATTCCTATGTGGTTGCAAAGCATAAGATATAAACTATTACAACAAAAAATGGCGAGAAATACAAAGAAAGAACCTTGATTCGTTGGAAGACTACCAAGTTGAGTTATTATCATCTATTACCAATGCCGCTCTTGCAGATAGCATTTGACATTTCTTCCCATTTTTATCAACATTGAGCCACTATAAATCGATATAGATACGGTAAGTCCAGGAATATTGCGTTTGAAATGGGTTTTTAAAATTGGAAGTAAACAAGTAATGATATCATTCATATAAAATAAGGTAAACCACACAAAATGGTATCATATTTTAAGTCAATTTGAATTTTAGCTACTTAAATTTTTTCTTCTCAATTCAAGGTATCAAACATATATTTTTTTCGGCAATGTAAGGTTTCTTCGACTTTTTAAAAGCGGTTACCGGTCATAATTTTAACCGAAATGACTTTAAATGCTCAATTAATCATTTCAGCTGAAAAAATGACCGATGACATCATTCGAAAAGTCAAAAAACTTTAAATTGCACATAAAGGTAACTTCGATACTTTAAACTGAGAGAAAAAAGTTGAATACATAAAGATTAAATTGACCTAAAGTATGATACATTTTTGTGCGATTTGCCCTATAAAAGATACTGGGATCCCTTTGCGAAGTCCATGTTTTATACTCCACACTATCTTTGGCCAATTTGAGTGTTTCTTCATGTTCATTTGGTATTTTTTTGTTCCCAGTATGTGTCTTAAATCTGGTGTGGTTTCCACCTACATATACAGTTTAGCTATAAAAATATGCAATAGTACTTATTTGCCTCTTAAGAACCTATTCATTCAGTTGGGCTTCCTGCTAACTTCTATAAATATTGTATCTCCTTTGACAATTTATTTGTTTGAAGTTTCTAACCCGTTTCTATTAATTTCAATCTGAATTTACATAGATGTGGAAGACAAACGAGTAACAAGCTTTGCCGCTAGCCCTTTTTGGATTGCAAAACTAATTCTTTTGAAAAAAACATTTGTGGATCTAGGTGTCATAATATTACTATGCATAACTTGTTGGACATGTTTTGTAAGAATGTTTAAGATACTAAACAATCATACTAAATTAAGATGAATGAACCAGTATTTGTCTTTGTCTGCTTACATATTTTAGGGGATTTTTAGAGGCTGAAACAGGATGCCGTCTGGCATCTGCTCCTTCTATACTAATTCCAGGATTATAAAAAAAAGGAAAAAAAGAAGGCCCGTTTTGACCACAACCAGTTTTGACATATTATCCGACCCAGCCCAACATGACCTTATTGCCAGTTGTAATTAAAGATATTCTGGCAGTTAACCTCATTTGTAAGAATCTTTTAGACTCTAAATGCGAAAACTAACATAAAAAAAGACTAAGATGAATAAACCTGTATATGCCAGCTTACTTTTTCTAGGGGCTGAAATAGGATGCCTTCTACTCCTTTTATATTGGTTCTAGAATTTTCAAAAATAATTTCGAGATCAAAAATACTTCCACCGTTAGTGAATTGATACAATTCGGCCATATACCAAAATTCATCATCTTTCCTCCTTGCAAGGTACACGGTGTAACTTGTTGTCTCCCCTCTTAATGTGTACTTGAGGTCTACATACACTTGTTCACCACATGAGGAACTATTGTATACAAGGTTCACGCTGTATGTGATTCTTGATGACAATAATTGAACCTTCACATGTGTTTTGAATCCCTTATCGTTTGTTTGATAAAGGCCTGCTGGAAATCTGCATGAAGAAGAAGAAGAAAAAGAGAATGCATGATACATTATTGATATATACTTTTGAAATAATAGTGATGAGTCAGAGGAGGAGGACAAGTCACCTTGACCAGAAATTAGACACATATCGAGGAGTGGAATCTTCATTTGCAATCTTCATTTCCCCATTTGATCCATTTTGTCAACAATTTAGGTTGATGAACTTATGTATGTCTTGGGAATGTTATAATGGTAGATAATGTTGGAATTATATATCATGACAATCAAATATAAAACACATATACATCAAAGAAAACATGCGGAAGCGTATATGAACGATTAATGAATAATTAATTAACGTAAATAAAAGTATGCGTACCTTTTTTATTCTAGCCGAACAAGAATCAATTCCACAAAACTAGCAAGTGATGAACCCTAATTAGGGTTTCTAGAATTATAAGAATTACCCCTTACCGATTTGTAATTCAATCCAAGAAACTAACAAAAGTATGTTAGTATCACTTTCTTGTACACATGTACTAAATCAAATTAAAGTTATGCTAGTTTTAATCAAACGCAACAATTTGGTTTTGGAAAACAAGTGGATCGACACCCTTGGAATGGTGGTCGATCGATTCAAGCAAAAAACACACACAAAAAATTTAGGTTTTTAGCTTATGAGTACAAGAGATGCAAAACCAAGACCCTAAGCCTTGTATATATACTCAACCTAACTTAGTGAACAAGTTGAGTTTGGGTTGGGTTGGGAAACACCCCTAGCCGATCGGTTATGTGATCCCCAAGGGATTCCGGAACCTTCCCAGTTCATATTTTGCAATCTAGTCCTTCCAATTAACATTTAACGGTCGTTAGTCCATTACACTTAATTAACTTAACGTCCGTTATATTATTTCGTGTAATTAATAAATAAATATAACATTTACATTTAATTATTAACTTTAATTCTCATACGTAAAGCATGCAATCCCGTGGTCTCGAGTTCGATCCTAACTCACGACTACTAATTTATATCCATAAAACCAACTGATAAATGGTTTAAGTTATGTCTTATGCCGTTTTTGTGTCGCGAATTTGTGTTTTCTGCATTTTGCAGACTTACTGTCTCTGTTCTGGTCTGATATGCGTAATACGGCGTATTTATGGATTGTGATACGGCGTATCACATGTATGGTCCTGATACGGCATAGTCTATATAGGAATATGGCGTATCAAGTATTACGGTCAGGTAGTTATGGGAGTACGGACTATAAGTTAATGCGGCGTATCGCATATAGTGGATACGGCATAATGATCTATGGCCGGTACGGTGTATCGCCCTTTTCTTAACAGAATGTTCGTCACTTTTTCGTGTTTCGAGATTTTTGTTTTGGGATGTTAATAGTTGTTTCTACGAAGGTTTTAAAGGTCTTGGGTGTTGGTATTATTCTTGTATTTTCGAGAGTCTTGTTAGTTTGTTTGTAAAGATCTAAATTGAGTAATTTTTTGAAAAAATTTCACATGTCGGTTTTGGGGCGTAACACTAGTAATCTATTATACCTAATAGTTGAACCCCTTAATTTAATGTGCAAGAGGGTTTGTGCACAAAATCATGTACGGTACAACGTATGCATTGCACACCAATAAATACAATTTTTCATGAATGGTTTAAAGCAGGAGATGATTTTGGCACTAATTAAAGTACCGTACAACCAATGCAATTCACACCAATAAGTATAAACTCATCTTGAATGCTTATGATAAATTATATTGAATGCTGCGAACGAAATATGCAGTTATGGAACAATAAAGCTTATGAACCCTTAAAGAATTTGAACCACTTATCAATTACATCTCTCTTAAATGGAGACTCCATAAATGAGGCATGAAGGGCAATAGGAATAAAACTAAAAAGGTCCATTACGTGTATTATCATGGCTACCGAAGTTGGAGGCCCAAAGGGTGAATTGTTCCTAAACGAATTGAAGCTGGATGCAACTGGTATCATTGTCGTGTTGTTGTGTAGAATGTGGGATGTAAATGCTATAACCGGCCGATACTTGAGCACCGTTTTCTTGGTGTCTGATGCAAAGGTATATTCATATATATCTCCCCAAAACCTGAGTTATAAGAATAGATAATAAAGGATAACAAAATATCTGTATTATTTAACAACGACTTTTAACATGGTTTTGTTGAAGGGTAATGTTATCCATTGTACCGCCAAGGCAATCGTGGATCACAATTTCTTGAGGTTAAAAGAGGGGGTGTATACACTGTTAAAATTTTTGTTGTCATGCATAACAAGGAAGACTTTCGAGTTAGGAAGGATGATACCTTTATGATAGAGTTTGATGGATCAACGTCAATAAGAAAATCCTTGGTTGTATCTGAAAGGTTTGTCAGGCATCCTTTTCAGCTGGTAGATTTTGATCATATCAAGCCTACAGACAACAAATATCTCATTGGTAATTTACTATTTTGTAGGTTTGTTCAATTAGATTGGCCTTAAATATTGTTGCCATAAAAATTGTTACCTCTTAGATGTTGCAGGTTATGTGACGAATGTTGGAAGGATGAACCATATGAAAGCAGGCTAAAAAAACATTGATTTCTACCTAACCAATCATAGGTTTGTATTTATGTTATTTACAATTGATGTTGTCTAATTGATAACTTTTTTAGGCCAATATGTGTTAAGGAACTAACCGTTTGTTTATTTTTTCCCCGTACGGGTGACTCTATAGGGAGTGCTTACTGATATGTTGATTGAAAAGAAAGCAAAACAGACAGCCGTGTGCGTTGTTGTGATGACATCCACATCCACAAAGCAGTATAACAATGAGTCAGCTTGGACTATTTACCTTTTCCATATTAGACACCTTTATCATGCTAATTTGGTTTTTAATTTTACCTCTCAGATAAGCTCTATTTATCGAGTAGTTCAGCTACACAGATACTAGATTCTATTGACATCCCTGCAATTAACGTATTGAAACAGGACATCGGGTAGGAAATTGTTTAAATATAAAATTTATTATTGATAAGCTTCATACTGTTATCAAATTTATCAAGATCGTTTACCTGTTTGTTAGCAGTGTTGGGTCTTCAAAAGCATCTTTGGGTGCACACATCTCTGAACCAAAAGATGGGACAATCGAGAATCTGCTCATGTGGGCCCGCATTCAGAAAAATGATGTGTGTCTATTTTTCCCCCGCCATCTATGTAGACTCCTTAAACTGCATAATATTGATTTATTTTATTTCTACAGTCTGCAACTTTCTTATGTAAGGACAGGATTGATGATTTGCGTACTATAAAGGGGTGGAATTTTCCAACATGTGGAGGTGACAACTGCAAGAAAGGAGTGATGCAGGTTTTACTGACCAGGTCTTCAATTTATAGTGTCTCGCAATACCTATGGTCTACCCTAGTGCACTAACGGGCAGTGTACCCGGTCGTGTGTAGTTAGTAAACAGTAAAGCCGAGGTCGTCCCAAGAGCTATGTGTGTTGGATTATTACTAAGTCTAGTGTCACAGAATAATAATTGTTTCGATAGGGATTTAATTAATTAAACTACTAATGCAAAATAAAGTAAATAAAAGCAGATAAATGGCAAAGAGAAATCAATAGAGAGAAGTGGCGCTAACCTAATTAATCATCCTAGCTAGTTATGTCTACGTCTACTTACTTCCAATTACTTGGTGGGGTCAAATTCGAGAGGAAATCATTTGGTCAATTCGCCTAACCTATCAAAGAAAGATGCCACCACAGGAGAAATCAAAGCATCGTCATAAGTCATGTTGTTCCCGGTCCCCTAAGCCAAGTCATTAAGTACCGCTACATGCTAGATTCATAATAGTGAGTGCTCGTGTTAGGAACTTAGACACTACACCCCAATTCTTAAGTTCATCCAAACAATAGGTGATCGGTTGGTCAAATCACACAAGTTGTCGTCGGTTGGTCATATCTTACCCTTCCGTCTCGGTCCGCTCACCTAGGGTCGTTGGTCATATCTCTAGGAAATTGGCCTCACCGCCATTCAAAACTCTTGAACCAAGGGTGACTACCAATGAACTATGCATGCATACACTTAGAAATAATTGTATGAAAGTAATGGTAAACGTAAACAAAACAATTAAGGAATCATAACTAGGCTAGCACCAAAAGGTGCTTAGTCATCATATTAATCATGCAAATCAATTCAATATTCAAAGTTACAAAATACATGAATTGAAAGTAAAGAAATATAAAGCGCTAATGCTTATCGTAATGGGTGACTTCTCCCTTGGAAACAGACTCCGTATGCTCCCTAGACCTGCTTTGAGCTTTTTCCACATTCTCAGAGTGTTGTGTGTGGAATGAGATGATTAGAAATGCTGGAATTCATGGGTTATATATAGGCCAGATCTGGGTTACGGCATAACCAATATAGGAGTTATGCCGTAACCTTCTATTTCATCGTAAAATGAACTAGATCTGCTGGTTACGGTGTAACCTTATGAGTGGTTACGCCGTAGTCTTCAATAAACTCGGTTACGTCGTAAGAGATGCAGTAGTTACGGTGTAAGTATCTGCGGCGTAGAATCTCTTTTGACCTAATGTAGTTATGTCGTAACCTTTGGGAGGAGTTACGCCGTAACCTTATGATAAGTTGGCATACTGAGTCACGCAATAGTTACGGCGTAATGTGAGAGATGAG